>JAWNPA010000039.1:20452500-20555000 GCA_035045345.1 Drosophila hamatofila | reverse complement strand
TCTGGCCATTGGCTTGCCCACATCAGCGGCCACGCCCCCAATCGACATCGACTGGCGTTTGGCAGCTGCTGCCTCGGCTGCAATTTGACGCTGCTTAGCTGCTGCCGCGGCTGCTGCTGTTGCCGCTGCACGCATCGCATCGACGCTCATGCGCTGAGCCACCAGTGGTCGCTTGCCAGCATCCTGAATCTTTGCATTGTTAGTTTTGGCTACGCCTCCAGCTCCAGCTGCCACACCGACTGTTGATCCTGATCGTGCTCCTGCTCCTGCTCCTGCTCCTGCTGTAACAGCGCGTCCTGCACGAGGTGTTGTAATGCACTTGATATTGCTGCCAGCCTGCAGCAGGCTGCTGGAACACTTATTCTTGGTCGCACGCTGCATTTGATGGCTCTCTGTCCACACACACAGATGGGAATAGTCACAGCCACACACACACACACAAAGTTCAGGAAGTTCAGTTCAGCTGAAGCACTCACAGTCTCTCAAATGCACAGTGGTTTCAGAATGCGGCCAACGGTGGGTGGATGGGTGATGTTTGGCTTCAATTTGAATATTTACTAAATGTTTTCTACTACACAAAATGTGTGTGTTGATCTCTCGGGTTTTGTTATGACTTGTGTGGCTACTCGATATACTGTGACACTAAATTCTGAACACCTTTGCCAGATCAACATTTCTAACAGCTTTCTCTGTGCATACTTAATCTGGGCTGATATCATAAATGCTCAAGTGGACTGTCTAAATATATGAGCAACGATGAAGGGATCAGATCGCAGAGATCAAGAGCTTTTGCTATATAATATTGAAATGGAATAAAGCGCCATCTGGCGGACATCACGAGCAACTCTCTAAAGGGACAGCAATTTGAGACAATAATGGATCAGATCGTAAGTATCAAGAGCTTTTGCTATATAATATTGAAATAGGTTAAAGCGCCATCTAGCGAATGAAGCATTCATAGAGATTATATCCGATAACTGGATTTGATATATATTATAATCAAATGAATTAAAGCGCCATTTGGGAAACATCTTATGTACTTTCTAAATGGACAGCATTGCGAGGATAATGAGAAAATAAAGTAGACATAGAGATTATATATCCACTAACTGAATTTGATCTACATTATATTAAAAAAAAAAGAAAGAATGAGACACCATCTGGTGGATATTACAAGTATTTTCTATATAGACTATGTACGCTCTAAATAGTCAGTTATGCAAACAATATGAGCAAAAGAACTGGCGATATAGGTTATATTATCACTAACTGAATTATATCTATATAATATTGAAATTAACTAGGGCGCCATCTGGCGGATAACATAAGCGATTTCTTTATAAACAGCAATGCAAGCAATATGAGCGAATGGCGAAGCCATAGAGCTAACTAGCTAACTCCATGAACTAGATTCGTGCTATATTATAATAAAATAGAATAAGACACCACCTGGCGGAAATTAGAAAATGTCTATATCCTTTGATCAGAAATCAATTATTATATATATGAGAAGTTGTCATAGCACCAGAAAATAAGCGGCACTAGTAAGATCTAGCAATGCAATATTCGGTGAACTGCCACGCCACCTGACGGAAATTGTTAGTAACTTCAGTAATTCAATGAAGTGTGCCGTACAGCAGGCATATCAAGTATTATGATTATAAAAAAAAAACTTATGGCGTCAGTAGAACATTCTATTAGTTAATCAATCAATTAATACGCCATCTGCCGGTGGAAAATTGGCTAGTTCAAATTACGCCTGAGCTGGGCTTTAAGTTTTTGTTAGAAACAAAAACTGAATATAAATAAATATTATAATTAAATATATATAATCTGAATATATAAATTCCAGACTTAAATTGTTCTACGAGAACAAGAAACGGGAATTGTAATATGAACTACGCCAGCTGATGGTATTAAATCATAACAGTAAATCTTATACTAATAAACATATGTCGGTCTAGTACGAATTTTCATATTTCTTTGAAATAATCAATTAACTGTTACGCCATCTGGCGGAAATTTGCACATTTAAGCTAAAGTCTAGTATTGATTGTATCAAAAGAGTTATTGGACAATGCTAATTGCTACAATTTGTATAAAATTTCGTTATTCTATAGCAAAAACTCGATGCTTACTACGAAATAAACAATAAGCTGACACGCCATCTGGCGGAAATTAGTAAAACTTAATAGTAAACTATAAATTACAGTATGGTGATCTAATAACTAGACTAACTTAAATGATATGAAATAGTAACTATGCCTACACTTAGCTTATGCTTAATAACTAAATTATGCTTAAAATATATACTACAAATATAAAGAGGAAGATGAAGAGTCAGAGCAGTGACTAGGGGCATGCAAGACGGCCAAGCCGCCAGCTAGTGTTACAAAGTTTGGAATGGAGTATACTTACGCTCAGCGAACTAAGCATGGCCAGATCCATGTTGGCGGCATTGCCGTTCTTGCTATTGTTGTTATTGTTGTTGTGGCCGCGCTGCAGCGACTGTTGATGCTGATGCTGTTGATGATGGTGATGGTGATGGGCCGACTGCTGAGCCATGTTAACGACGCCGCCATGTTCGGCCAGCTGCTGCTCCTCCACCTCCTCCTCGTCATCCATGTCGATGGGCTCACAGTCACCATGCCCGATCTCGGCCACATCCTTCACCACCAGCTCCTTGACACGATCCGCATAGCGCAATGTGTTCAGTGTATGCTCGCAACTGCTCAGCCCCGGCGATATCATGGCAATCATGCACGTCTTACTCTTCTCCCCAATGAACGAATCGCGCAGCACCTGCGTCAGCTTGGAGACACGGAATGGCAAATGTGCCGACTGTTTGCCCAACGCACGGATGCACTCCTTCAGTGCCAGCAGCGACTTATTGATTTCGGCCCCCTCCATGCGGGTCTGGCGATCCGCCGACGATGTGTCCACGCCACGCTCATTGCCCGCCAGGTCAATGAATGAAAATTTGCCATGGATTTTGCTGCTGCCCATTGGACGCAAAACAATTTGGAATACGGCATGCGAGCGCGATGAATTCGAATTGGCCGACGTTTGGCCAGATGTACGCGCCGCATTGCCGTGCTGGATGAGTTTCAGTACCTCCTCGACGCTGTCGACCACCTTCTCGGTGAGGCCAACGACCTGTACCTGTTGCTTGCCATCCTCCAGTACGCGCAGCTTTTGCTTATCAGCTAGCAAATCAAAGACCTGCAAATGAAACGGTATAAATATCGAGAAGTTTCAGATAGATTTGATGATATATGATATATGTTCACCTTGCCGCTGTATATTTCAAAGAAACTGGCCGAAACGACCAAATTCAGCGAGCGATAACGGGGCCCGTTGAGTGTGACGAAGACATCCTTGGCGGCCATGGCATAGATGCCGTTCTTGCAGTCCTGCACCTTCCCATTGAATTCACCTCCCATTGTGTGTGTCTTTCCCGATCCAGTCTGTCCGTAAGCGAAGCACGTGGCCATACCGCCCTCGAAAATTGTCTTGACCAGCGGTTTAGCGGTGTATCTGAATAATAGAGATAAGCGTGAACGAGTTTTAGTATTTATATGGTAAACACTATAATATAACATAATATAATATAATATAATATGTATATAAATCTATATAATACAAATTCAGCTAAAAGTTAGTTATAATATGACTGTGAGAGCCTTTTTTGTTAAGTTCATGTAAATCTTATTGCTTATATACAGATATAATCCTACTGAGAGCTGTTATGCATAAACTTCTTTCGTTAAGTTCATTGAAATCCACTTCTGCTCAAAGAGAACATTAATCTATTTGAAATTTGTTTTTGTTAATTTAATATCCAACTTTATCTTGTGAAACAACCCTAAAGCAATCATAGTAATCCAAAATCTTTTTCCCACAAATACCATTCAGACGAAAGCTGATTTTTATCAACATGACTTTCTTAGTTACGTTTTTGCAAAGGTTTTTATTTACTTCCTTCGATAAATCGCTTAATAAGACAGAATGCAAATATAAATATCCAGGCTGGCATTCCTAATAACTTAATTAGCTGTAAGAATTTTAACTACATTTCATTCAATCAGTATCCAATTGGAGCATAAAAGGTAATCTCTCAATATACATGGGTATACCTACATATGTATATGCCTATACAAAAATCGAAATGCCAAACATAATGTCTTATAACTCAAGCAATGAAAAATCATCCATCAAACAATTGATACTATTAACAATCTGTTAATTAGAAACTATATGTCTTCTCTAATAATGTTATCTATACTACGAGTTTAAAGCCTTGCAACATTTTTGGCATTCTTCAATTAGAGCTATAAAAAAGTAAATACCAAATAATAATTAAATATAAACTATTTAAATCAATAAAAATTATAGAATATGTACATTGTATGTATAGCACAATATCGTAATGTGGTCTATAATTAAACAGCTGTATGAGAACATACACACACACACACAAACTTAAATGGCTGTGCTTATCAAGTTCGATGATTAAATTTCACCGTAGTTCAAGTACGTGGCGCAGCAGTTTTTAATGCCATTGACTCATGCGCAAAAAGCCGGAAGGAAGCGACATTAGAAATGTGTGCCAAAGGCAGAGAGGTGCAAACGGGGATGAACAGAGAGGAAAAGACGGCAACAGCAGCAGCTACAATCGAAAGCCCCATTTAATCCGCCCAGGCGAGACAGGGACAGCGACAGATACAAAGTAAGAAATGAGTTTCAATTCATTCACTTGGGAAAAAAAATGCTGCGACGACGGTTACTTTTTGAAATGAGCAAGAGAAAGAAGAAAACAAAAAGAACACCCAAAATAAACGCATGTGTCACTGACCGACTGCGCAATACGCTGTTCGACAATAGTTACACTAGCAGCGCAATAAGAAATGCGAATCAATGCTGCAGCTAACTCAATATGCCCTGTGCCAGTGTCCAGTTTGCTTTGTTCGGCGTCTTCGATGAGAAATCAAAGCCGAGACGCGGCCAAGTTCATTGAGGCGAATTTAAACTAAACGAAACGAAACACAAAACGAATGACCGACCGAGCGAGCAGGCAAATGGACAGACGAAAAGACGAGCAGACGAACGGGCGGGCAGACTAAACAGATGGAGCTGCTTTTTGCGTTTAGTCATACACCAACAACAACAACAACAGCAAGAAAAAGATGAAGAAGAAGAAATACAGCAACAACAAGAATGGCACAGCTTGGCTATTTCGGGAGCGAATGGTCTAACTTTGCGCGCTTCTAAGCATGTGTGTGAGCATGTGTGTGATACGTTTGCCTGTGTGTGTGTGTCTCTGTGAGTCAGTTGCTGTTGCTATTGAGCTGAACTTGTGCGCATTTCATGTGTCGCCAACGCAACAACAAAAATAACAACAGTTACAATAAGAAGAACGCACAGCTGTTCGAAATACTTGCCATCTGCTAGAGAAGGACAGCCACAGGATAAAGCGAGACATCACATATGCGAACCTCAGTGCAAAAGCAAACAAATTTGCAGATCAACTGAAATCTGTTTGCTATATCTGAACTCGTATATGATTAATCAATTGAAGTTGTTTTGTTTTTCTTTTTTTTATATCAGTGGGAATTCGAGATGGTTCCTATAGCAACGGTGTGTGATATATGAAATGCGATGCGTTTCAAAGTTATATTTACATACTTTAACTGAGCGAAAAATGTTGGCATAGAAACGAATATGACAGACAATTTGATATTCTTTGGTATGACATAAATCGAAGATGAAAGGGAAGGGAAGATTATAATTACTATTTCCCATCTACACTGCTGTCTGAATCTTTTTTAACTAAGAACTAATTTAAAGAAGAAAATTATTAATAAGAAAAAAATAATATTAAAAAAATAACAGATATAAAAAAACAAAAATCACAAATTGTAAAAAAAAAAAAAAAATAAGTACCAAGATAACAAAAATCACAAATAAAATTATTTAAAAAAAAAGTAACTATTATTTGTAAATTAATAACCTTATATATATATATATAAAATAAAGTTCGCAAAAAAAAGATGAATAAAAACGATTTTTAATTGAAAAAAATTAAGCTACTTAAAAAAATAATTATGAAAAAGTAAGAATTAAAAAATATATAATCATTTATAAAATTAGAAATATTTCAAGATGTTTACCATAATACTTAGACTAAATGAAATTCTCATTTATGAGGTGTTATTAATTTATCTATATTATATTCATTATTAAAGTACATAGGTTTATCTTCATTATATAAAATAAGCTAAGACTTAACATCTACCTTAAAGCTATTGCCGTTTTTCCCAAGGAACTATACAAATTTCGAATGCTTCCATTAAGATTAAATTAAAAAAAGTGTATTCAGAATTCCTATAACAATATGTAACAATCGGAGAATGCTATCAATGAAAGTTCTTTACTTAGAAATTCAATGGCTAAGAGATCTGAAGAAAGTAAATCTCATTTGAGAGATTCTCGAAACTAATAATTAAATTTCAATTTGAATTGAAAGTTTCAGATTAAAGAACATTCTATATATACAGGATATGTTAGTTAGAATATATTCTATATAATTAAATATATATATATATGTATATAGTAGAGATTTCGGTACTCACTTGTAGACCATGGCATTGTCGCACGTATCGTTGAAGGCGTAGTCGAAACGGAATTTGTGATTCTCGAGGAATTTGGTTAGATCGACTTTGTTGCGGGGCTCATGGACCATGAGCATATCCTTGCGCGGCACGGATATGACGTCGATCTCCTTGCGATTGAGCTCCTTGCGGCTGAGCGGACGCTTGCGCACACAGACTGTGATCTGATGATCGTCGACCACCTGCCCATCCAGCAGTGGCACAAATTCCAGGGTATTCTGATATTCGCGTATCATTTGTGCAGTCTCCCAATTGGGATTGCCCGGATCCTGATTCATTAGAGCGACCTTCTCCTCCTTGATCTCGGCCTGGCGTGCGCGACGCTTCTCACGGTTCTCCTTCAGACGCTCCACCTCCTTGAGGGCGTGGCTGCGACGAGCGCCAGCCGCAGCTGCCGTCGAGTTATTCGAGTTGTTTGTGGTGCTGTTGCCACCACCGCCGCCACCACCAGCAGCTGCTGCAGCTGCGGCTGCTGCGGCTGTTGTAGCCGTTATCGAGGTGCGCTCGTTCATCATTAAGTTGTTGCTGTTGCTGGACACCGCCGATGCGATGCGCGTCTGTGCATTGCTATTGAGCTGCATGTGGGCATAGCGTGGACGCATCATGCCGCTGCCCGCGGCCCCGACGCCGCCGCTGCTACTGTTGTTGCTGCTGCTGATGGCGGCCACCGAGGCGGCGGTCATGTTGCCAACACTCTGGCTGTTGCCCAACTCGCGACTGTTTGCCGTCTCGCTGATCTTGTTCAGCTGTGTGCCAGTCATGGTCATACGAGCAGTCGAGCTGCCACCGCCGCCACCGCCTCCTCCGCCACCTCCTCCGCTGACGCCGCCAATGGCCGACTGTGTGGGATTGCGTGAGAGATTATTTGGAGCTGTGGCCTGCTTCTTGGGCTCCGGTGCTGTGTGTTGCATCTCATTGGGATCACCCATGGCCAGCTCGGGATTCAGTGAGAGTATGGCCTCCAGCTCCACCTCCTTGCCCTTTGTCTCGCCACGCTCATACCACTCGACGGTGATGCAGCGTGCCGATGGATTTAGTTTGGATACAACGGCGCCATGGACGCGGCCGTCGGTGCGTTTGATCTTAACGCTCTGACCGATGTTAATCATATCCATTGATAAGTGTTGTTCAAATTATTATTGATGATTATATTATTCTTCTCTTTTCCTTGTTGTTGTTGTTTTAATGTATTTAATACTTGCTCAGGCTTATACTAAAGACCTTGCTGCGATTTATATGGTTATTTATTTATATTGAAACAAATCCAAATCCAGATCCGCGTTTAAATGTGTGTGCGTCCTCACTATCCTTCTCGCTCTTTCTCTGCATAGATAGAATATATATATTTATATTAATATTATTATATCTATAAACACATATAAAATTCAATTTAGTTGGATATATTAGAGGAACAAAATTTATCAGACTCCGTTAAACGAAATGTAATTTCTTTAAAAATTATTTTTATAATATTTATAATTTCGATATATATTTTTGTCGGCCCTTCTGTGTTTGGTCGTACAAAAGTCTAAAAATGAGGCAAGTTGTCAAATGCTGCTCGCCGTGTTCCACTGACAGTGCAGTCAACGCTTACTCACATCAACTGCCTGGTTTCCAACACCAACAACAATAACAACAATAAACTAAAAATCAAATAACAACGTTCGAAATGCTAGAGCGAGACAGCAATATATCAAAAATGGCTGCTGCCGTTTGCCGCCTTGCTGCTGCTGCTGCTGCTACGGAATGACGACGACTGCTTTGGCTTTGGCTTTGGCGTTGGCTTCTTCTATGTCGAGGTCGCAAAATAAACGGCGTCGTTCAGCGCGCCTTTGCATGTGTGCGTTAGTGTGTTTGTTTGCGTTTGTGTGTTCACACGCCAAATTCAAATGCCCAACTGTCGCTTCACTATCGATAACGGCAACAAAATCAAACATATGCATTTATACATACACAGATTTATAAGTTTCTACACACACACACACACATGTATGTATGTTTGTAAATTTATGTGCACCGACGCGCTTCTAGGCTTTGCCCAATTGTGATTTGTGCGCCGATTTGATTTTTGCATGCACTTGAAGCGGCGTTGTGCAACACTGTTAACGTATGCGGCAAATAGCGACAGTGACACAAACTCACACGCACCACATACATATGTAACTTGCACACTCACACACACACACAAACAAACATATATACATGCATGCCTGCATATATGCATATAAGGCGCGTGTAAAAGTGCCAAAAACACTCGAATCAGCCGCTAATCAATGCCAGCAGCTTTACGTTGTTAATTACACACACACTCTCAACTACATATGTATGTACATACTTATGTCTTGTTACGCTGTTGTTGCGGCCACAGCAGCACTAGCAATAGCTTTACGTCATGCAGTAGCTGACGGCTGCGGCTCCCACATAGAAAAACATTCGTATTCGCACACACACACATACATATGCATATTGACAGCAGTAAAAGACATTGGGCTTCGCAGGCCATCAGGGCTTTCATGCACATGCAAACGGACACACACACACATATATACATACATGCATATCTCTCTCAAATGTTCGCGGAAATAAAATTGTAATTTCGCAAAACTTCTGCTATTTGTGCGACTGCGACTGCGACTACGCCAGCGGCGACGGCGGTTGGCGTTGCACCAAATACAACGTGTAATATTCGCTCACCTCGACACACTCGCTGATTTGAACACACGCGCTGCTTCGTCTTCAAAAACTATTTAATAGCACAATCCATAAAATTACTAAAAGGTTATTTTTTAAATATTTTTTTGGAATTAATCACAACTAGATATCACAAGAGTGTGTACGAAATAAATTTACAAAGCGACCAGATGTCAACAACAGAATTTTAGTTCAGAGTTTGCTTCGCCATTGTTTTTTTTTTCTTTTTCTTCTTTTAGTGCCAGCCAGTCATGGCGTGTATTTTACAGCACTGGCGCGCTGACATACGGCTGTCCGTTAGAATCAAAAAAGTATATAAACTGCATACTGCACAAAAGTAAGCATTATTTTTGCAATTTTTTTTCTAAGCATTTAAAGTAAGATTAGCAATTAAAATCTTTCCATATGCATACACAAGTCAATTGAACTAACTTTAAGCGCAACAGCTGCTCAAGACATCTGGTATGTTTTGGTATTTCTAGGCATTTATTGGAGTGACAAGTGCATACACGAGTATATATCGATATGCCGATAACATAAAAAACACTAACCCTGTGTACATGTTTGTTTGTGGTGGTTGCAATAGATTTGTTTGTGCGTAGAAAGCGTAAATTATTGCAACGAAAAATCGAAACGATAAAATTTAGCACAACATTTGCAAATCGTATACGGTTAGTACTAACAATTGAGATTAATTAAATGACATGCACTAGCGATTGACTGACATTAGTGAAATACCAATATCAGCAGCAGCAGCAGCAACAGCGCAGCAGCAGCGCAGCAGCAGAATGGACATCATGGACATACAGGCAGTCGAATCGAAGCTAAGTGACGTCACAGTGACACCAATACCACGTTCGCAGGTGCAAAACTTCTACAACTATCAGCAGCAGCGTGAACAGCGCGAACAACAGCCCCAAATCCAAATCTCTGCTATACATCATTCACGCAGCGGCGCCAACGCCGCCGCTGGCAGCGCTGCCAGCAACAGCAGTGACTATGTGACCAGCAGCGGCGGCAGCAGCAGCAGCGCCATCACCGGCGGCAGCGCCGTCAGCAGCAAACGTGATCGTAACGCCTCGAGCAGCGCAGCCGCCACCGCAGCCGCTGCGGCCGCCGTCGCCGCTTTGCAATATTCGCCGCAATTTCTGCAGGCTCAACTCGCCCTGCTCCAGAAGCAATCGAATACCACTGCCACGCCGTCCGCTTCCTCTGCCGCGGCAGCAGCGGCGGCGGCTTTGTCCCTGGCCAACATAGCAGCGGCCAGCAATGGACGCAATCTCTCCAGCAACAGCAACAACAACAGTAACAACAACAGCAATAATAATAATAGCAACAACAGCAATGGAAATACTGTTGGCCTTAATCTTGGCCTGAATCTGACGCAATCCCAGCTCAAATATCCGCCCCCATCCACATCACCAGTGGTGGTCACCACTCAGACGTCGGCCAACATCACCACACCGCTGACCTCCACCGCCAATCTGCCGACAGCGGGCAGCGTGGGCAGCAATGGCCTGAGCAAGTACGCCCAGCTGCTGGCCGTAATTGAGGAGATGGGCCGGGACATACGGCCCACATATACGGGATCACGCAGCTCAACGGAACGGCTGAAGCGTGGCATTGTGCATGCCCGGATCCTGGTGCGCGAGTGCCTCATGGAGACGGAGCGGGCGGCTCGTCAATGAGAGGAGGAGGAGTGCGGCATGCCGCAGCTAAAGTCACCCGATTAAGCTACACACTAGACTACACTAAACTACACTGCACTACACAAGACACGCACTCGACATGGGCATGGTGAAAAGGAATCTAGCATTTAAGTGTGACCAGACTCTTACTAACTATTCTATATTCTCTTTTCATTTTTGGTTCTCTTACGTTTGCAATTTCAAGGAATCGTAGGATCCTTGAGAGCTCGATCCTTTACTAAATCGATGTTAAAAGACCGTCTGCTAAAAGTAACGAGTTTATGTAACGAGCTACGAGTTAAAGTAACGAGTGACTAGTTAAAATAACGAGTTAAGGTAACGCGTAACGAGTTAGAGTAGCGAGTAATTAGTGCCGAGTTAAAGTAACGCGTAACGATCTATTGGCTGTACTCGTTGGCTTTAACTGATTATGCTTTCATTTAGTCACTATGCCTCTGCTAAAAGTAACGAGTTATTGGCTGTACTCGTTGGCTTTAACTGATTACGCTTTCATTTATTCACTATGCCTCTGCTAAAAGTAACCATTGACGAGTCAAAGTAACGAGTAGCGAGTTCTTGGCTGTCCTCGTTGGCTTTAACTGATTAAGCTTTCATTTATTCACTATGCCTCTGCTTAAAGTAACGAGTAACAAGTTTTGGCTGTACTTGTTGGCTTTAACTGATTATGCTTTCATTTATTCACTATGCCTCCGCTAAAAGTAACAGTTATTGGCTGTATTCGTTAACTTTAACTAATTATGCTTTCACTTATTATTTAAGTGTATTATTATTATGATTATATTATAACATTTCATTATTAAATAGCGAATTATAATTCTTTTTTTTTTAAATTTAATTTTTGTATTATTATTTTTTTAAAAGATCTACAAAACTGGCAAAATTGATTGCCGTCGGACCATAGTTAAAAAATGTTTAGACTAGCTCAGGTTATATATATAAATATATATATATGTATTTGTATATTATATACAATATACAATATATACAAGTATATATCTTATATATATATATATATATGTGCATACATATATATGTATGTATGTGCAATTTATATAAGTATATATACAGATTTGAAGCGAGCCACAAATAGCTTCACATTTTCTATATATATCTATATATACATATATATTCTTATGCATAAGCCTAGGCTAAGTTTCACCTGCGTGTATTGTGTGTTCCAAACGTTGATGTTGTACAGCTTTAAATAGGACACTTCAAATACATAGAGACATACATACATACATATATCTATATACATATGTAGGTATGTACATCAGGACAAATTGCACGGATATTTTAGATATATATAGATGCCTATATATGCATAATATACATTTGTTATATTTAGAGTACGGATCTGTCTGCAAATCATATATATACATATATATATACAGATATATCTATATACGAGCATATTTAATAAGTTCAAGCGTGTATACCAAGCCAAGAAGAATCGAATCAACTGATTTTTTTTGGTTTTTATAAAATAAAAGCAAAGAAAAAACAAGTATATAAAATTGTTAATTTACCTTCTTATGAATTGCGCTCCAGACACATTTTGTTGCTATAATTTCAAGATTGATTGCATCTATTTGGTTAAAAAACAAAACTTATAAACGGTTACAAAATTTAAAAAAAATTAATTCTGTTCTTGTTGAAAAAATTGAAAAATCAAAAGTTATTTCCGTTACGAATTTACAATGGAAACTTATTGAAGCTTAGACATTTGGGGCTAAGCGTGCTACCAGATCGGTATTTTTTTTTTAGTATATTCTGATTTGGTGAAAATGACATTTAGATAAATGCATGGTATGTCAGTTAGGTATTTAAAAAGCAAATCGAACAACAAAAAAACTTATCGAAACTTTGCTATCTACAGCTTGTTTGCGACTCGGTATTTTTTAGTGCATTCATATAAAATTCAACCAAAACTTATCGAAATACGACGATTTATCAAAATGGTGGTAGTCGCTGCGTGCTGCCAGACTTGTTGATTTTAAACTTTTCAAAATTTTTCAGTTAATTGCATTTATTAATTTTATTGGTTTTTGTATGCTTATAGCCTTATATTCTTCTGTTCACAATCGAAGTAGGGACAGCATTTGGGAAACGGTTTTGTGGCATCCTCGACTAGCTTGCAGGGCTTTAGGGTGGCCAGCGATGGGCAGCTATCAGGGCAAAACATATTTTACAGGGTATACATACAGTTGTGTACAAAAGTTCACTTACGTTCGGCCCGTAATGGCACCACCTGCCTGACAGGTGAACTCTGTGCACTGTCCAGGCGGCGAATAGCTCTGACCCACCTTCAAATTTTGTCCACCAAATGAGCAATCTAATAAGAATTTATTCCATATATAGAGATTGTAATCCTTTCTAGAAACTCAGCTAAATCTTACCGGCCAGCACCAGCAGTGAGTGGGCGCCCAGCACCACAATTAGCAGGACAATTGTCTCCGTCTTCATAATGGGAAAGTATTAAACGCAAAGCTCAAAATTCAAATTGAAACTGTTTGCGCTGCCTTCGAACCATGTCAATTATATAGCTCTATAGCTATCAGCTATATAGTGGCTAGTTTATCAGATTGAATAGCGACTCTGACCTGGGCGACGATGTCGCAGAGTTCGCTCGAGTCGCTGATAGACTCGATTGCGACTGAAAACTAATTATTGAAACGGATTTATATAGATTATATATATATAGACATATATATATATATATGTCTATAAAAGCCATCTGTTCTCAAATTTCGGCATTTCCTTTCTCGTCTGATTAATCAAAATGATATAGCCTTGTCTAGTTTAAAGCTGTTTATAAAAGTAAATATACAAGTCTAAATTTGCATACATACATACATACATATATACTTCCAATTGGACATCTATCTACCTATTTATATGCCCATTAAAAATGCGTTTTTCTGTGCCAGATTTGAGTGTTTCTCGAGAAATCTCAAGCGAGCTTTACAATTCTACTCAATTGCCGTTGCGTTGTCTGTTACAGATCTAATCAGACAATAGCACGCCAATTGGAAGAGGCAACCGCTTGTCACTTAGCTTTAAGCTAAATGTGTCAATTCAATTTACATGCAGTTTTTTGGACGTTATCCAATTAGTCATATGCAATCTGATTTCCAATTGGAACACACTAATTTAGATATTCATGTCAATAATAATATGTGTATGCATATATACTAAAATAACAATTTGCTGATCTGATTTGATCACTTGCACCTTTATTCTAATTGGTATGTTGTCATTCAATAATATGTATATACGATATCCCTTAAATGCAGCTTGAGCGTGCTAATATTAACCAATTAGATCAGCGGATACTCATTTGAATTTACCTTTTTAATAAGCCCAATTAATTTACAACTTATTTTAAAATGGAATTAATTAAATTACTGAATTACTTTAGTAATCCAATTGGACGAGCAGTAATGATACTAATCAAATAAGAATTTGACTATCCTATGAGTCCAACTAACTAACAACTTTTTTAAGTAGCAGCGACTCGATTAACGAAGTACTATAGTAATCCAATTGGATTATCAATGATTTCAGTTGTACTCGCACATTTATATTCCAATTGGAATACATATAAAAACAACTTTGAAATCCTTCTAGTTTGTAATATAAATATAATTTGTATAACAACATATGTACATATATAAATTCTAATTGGATATGACATATATATGTATATCATTTGCTTGGGCAGATGCGTGTGGAACAGCAATCCGGATAAGGCTTCGTATAGTCGTTGGGCGTGAAATAACAGCCATCCGCCAGTTGCATGCGATCGCAACTAAAGATGTAGATATAAATAAGATACATATATATATATATATATATATGTGTGTGTAAGATATAGCCGCCTGATGCCGGTACTTACTGCTTGATCATGAGCACATAGTCCTCCCGGCAATAGACCTTAGCGCAAAAGTCAAATTGATCGACGGGAAAGACGGTTCCATTGCGAGGCACAGCCAGCTTAAGTTCCTCATAGAAGCAGTGATCAGGTAGAGCTGAATAGATATATATATATATAGGTAGATATGATATAGTACCAGATAGATATACATATAGTCGGAGACTCACTTGGATGCTTCGTATTGCCCCTGTACTGCGTGCTAAAGCCTTGCAGTGCATCCGCTAGCATTAGCAATATTCCAATTAGAATCCAGCACATTTCCAGTTTGCGCATCTTCAAGCTCCAATCAGGCTGCGACTCGTCGGTGGGAACTTTCGCTTTATAAGGCAACAGATGCGACACTGAGCATCACCAGCTCAACTTATCAGCTCTTTAAATTGTTTTTTCTCATTTTCTCGTTTTAATTGGTCTGCTGTTCTCTCGCTTTTGTTTGTTTGTTTGTTTGTTGCAAAAATATTGTTTATACGTGTATATATATATATATATATATATATATATATATATATATATATATATATATATATATATATATATATATATATATATATATATATATATATATATATGGATATAGTATAACATCTAGTATAACATTGTTTAGTCTCGTAATACTCACTGGGCTTTGGCCTTTTGGTTATTCAATAGTGTTTGCTTATGCAAAACTGTTTCTGGTTCATGAATCATTGGGAAATTGCAAGGGGGATAGAGAGAGAGAGGGAGAGAGAGAAAAAGGGTGAGAGAGACAGAGTAGAGTCAATGAAATACATAGAAAGACAGACAGACAGAGAGAGAGAGTCATAGAAAGCGAATCAAAGGCAGAAAGAGAGAAATAAGGTGGGAGACAAAGAGAGAGAGAGAGACAAAGAGAGAGAGAGAGAGAGAGAGAGAGAGGGCATCAACAGGGACAGCGTGAGAGAGAGACACAGACAGAGAGAGAGAGACAGAGAGAGAGAGAGAGAGACAGAGAGAGGCAGAGAGAAAGACAGAGAGAGAGAGAGAGACAGAGAGAGAGAGAGAGAGAGAGAGAAAGACAGAGAGAGAGAGACAGAGAGAGAGAGAGAGAGAAAGAGAGATAGAGAGACAGAGACAGAGAAAGAGAGAGAGAGAGAGAAAGGCAGAGAGAGACAGAGAGAGATATAGAGAGAGACAGAGAGAGGGAGTATAAGAGAGAAAGACATAGAACTTTCGTTGAATTTACGTTTCATTACGTTTTTTTTAACACACCTAACAAACAATTTTTACGCAACCTATACTATATACATATTATATACCTTTAAATGTGTTTCTATATATATATTTATATATTCACATTGCTCGGGTGATAAATGTCTATAAATCATACTACAACTCTAAGCAATATTTCTATTCTCTCATCGACCTGTTATTGATGACGGATTTCTCATTGTTTTTGTTGCTCTTTTATACCCTAAACTCATTGAAATTGTGTAGAACGGGTATATAGGTTTTTGTGCAAATGCTGTTTTAGATAGAATGTCGAACCATGTCTATAAATAAATAGAAACTCTCTCTCTCTCTTTCTCTCTCTCCCTCTATCTCTCTGTCTCTTACTCTCTATAGTCTCTTTAAAGAGCTGCCTTGCTCTTTATTTCCTTATCTTAATTTTATCTCCAGCCTCAACTCCAATTGCAATTTTGATTTCAAGGCTAGATGAATTGCAAAAGTTTGCTCAATGGGCATTTATACTTGTAAATCCCATTCATAATTAAACAGTCGAAAATCCAAAATAAAACAACACATATATTTATATATATAAACATATATAAATACAGCTGATAAGATTTTGTCGACCTTGCCACAGCAACTGGATCAGCGACAATGCAGCCAATTTAGCTTTTTTCCCGCCACAGCTAATCTGGCTATAAATGACTTTAATTCATATTTTTTACAGAATTTTCATTATTTGATTCATTTTACAAATGATAACCAAATATGCCCGTTTTGCGCCAATAAACAGTGTACACAAATCGAAGTCTGTTAAAATAAATCTTTTTAATCATTCTGAAGGCGAGCAACAGGGCAACTGCTAGTCGAGCTTATTTCTACTTTGCGTCGTTTAGTCAAGTTCAACTTGATTTTGTGCTTCTCTAAGCTTTAACAAACTCTCCCATTAAACGAGTTGTTTGCTAGACGATCATGCTAATGAGCATGATGCCCGCCCCATGGATGCCCATTGATCTAATGCTTTTCTCTACTCTCGGTGATTGTTTTTGTATTTAAAGCAAAGTATTTTAGAGTCGAGCGTGACTATTAGCTTATCTCAAGCTTAGTTTAAGATAGTAGACAACATTTTATTTTGCTGATAATCAAGCAGAGTCAATCATAATCAAGCAAAATCAGTTTTAACAGGGTATCTGTTCGTCGAGCATGTCAACTAACTTAGCAAATGCAATTAAATAAAGTAGTTTTCCGTATTGAAGAGCAGGCCACGCTTTTACAAGCTATCTAGACTTAACAGGGTATCTACAAGTCGAGCATGCCCTTAAGTTTAGCTCTAGATTTTTTATAGTAAACAACTATTTGTTTTGCTTTATAATCAACGAGAATTTATTTAAAAAGCTTTTGTCTTTTTTCCAGGGTATCTGTTAGTCGAGTATTTACACTGGATTAGCTCTACTGTAGTTGGGTATAGTAGAACTGGATAAGTTTTTCGTTTTTAAGCAATGCGCTGCGCTTGAAAGAGCTGCCAACTTTTTACAGGGTAGCTGCTAGTAGAGCATACCCGCTTGTTTAACTAGAACTTACTTCAGTATAACAGATAGTTTATTTTTAACTTTTTCAAGCGTTAATTTCACAGCCTCTCTATCTCTTTTTTCTCCCTATCAGGCAGTGCAGGGTATCTGCCAGTCGACCATACCCGCTTGTTTAACTATAGCTCAGTTAAGTACACCAGCTATCTTTTAGTTATGGTTTTTAAAGTGTCCATTTTATAGACACACACTCTTTCTCTATCTCTGATTTTGCAAACAGTGCAGGGTATCTGCCAGTCGAGCATGCCAACTTCGCTCACTTCTAGTATTTACTCTTTTAAGTAGTATATTTAGTTGTTGACGCCCCCGCTTCAATGGACTCTCGCTTTCAGGGCTGGCGGCTTGTGCTTAATTAATGCAAACTAGATCAAAAGCAACAACAACAACAACAGCAACAGCAACAACAATGACAAAAGAAAGACAAAAGCTGAAGCATATGTATGCCCCATATTCGGATACAGATACAGATACAGCTACATAGATACGGATACAGTTATAGCTGAGCTTTATTAATTAATTTTATATAAAAGCAACAACAATTAATTGCAATTGACTCAGTCGCACGTTCGGCGTCCGCTGAACAACTTTATCTTTTTGTGTTTGCTTCTTCTTCTTCGTCCTCTTCTTTGCCATGGTAATACCCATAAGATCTGGATTGGGCATTGGGCCCATGCTGCTGCTGCTGCTGCTGCTGGCTTTGCTCTGTGCGAATGTTTCAGCCGATCTCAGATATCGCGGCAATGCCGTACATCCAGGTGAGTGAGAGAGAGAGAGAGAGAGAGATACAGAGAGAGAGAGAAAGAGAGAGATCTAATAATATCTGCTTAGATTTTCCGGGACAATGTTACTATGAAGAACTGAAGCAGCCCATACCCAAGTATCAGTCCTATAAGCCCATCAATCTCGAGGGCCACTGCAAGACATTCTTCTGTCGACCGGACTATGTGCTAGAGATTGGAATGTAAGTCTCCGATATATTATTATATATTATGTATGTCTTAATAATATAGTCTTTCTTTATTTCTATACGTATATTAAGTTTAATAATATAGCTTTTCATTCATATATTGCCTGTATTATCAACTATTATTTATGAAGTCATACTTTTAGATATACATATATCCAGTATATACGGTATAGGCAATATAGATATTTTACGTATATACATATACATACATCACATACTTCTACGATACATACTATATATGTACGTATGTATATGTAATATATTCAAGCTGCCCACATTTTGAGTCATATCTCGAGCCATATCTATATTTAATATCATCTCACTCAAGTATACATATCATATATTATGTATTATATCTATAATTTGTGTTCCATTTACTATATCTTAAGTAAATGTAACATCTAAAATATGTATAGGTACTATCTACCTATCATTCATCTGTCTATAATCCATTATCTATCTATCGCTATATCTATCTATCTATATATCTATCTATCTATCTATCCATCCATCCATCCATCCATCTATCTATCTATCTATCTATATATCTATCTATCTATCTATCTATCTATCCATCCATCTATCTATCTATCTATCTATCTATCTATCTATCTATCTATCTATCTATATATCTATCCATCTATTTATCTATCTCTCATCTACCTATCCATCTATCTATTTATATATACATCTATCTATCTATCTATTTGTCTATTCATCTATCTATTTCTCTATCTATCCATCTATTTATCTACCTATCCATCCGTAAATCTATTTATCTATCTTTCTACCAATCTATCTATATATCTATTCAACTATCTATCTATCAACTATTTATCAATATATCTATCCATCTATTTATCTTTCTATCTCTATATATACATCCATCTTTTTCTATCTATATCCACCTATTTCAACAGATATACCTAAACTTCATTGATTTGTGCTTCATATACATCTCTCTTTCTCTATCTATCTCTTTTTCTCTCCAATAATCTCCTTACTATATGCTCTATATTCTATCCATAGTTGTGGTCGACACAATCTGGTGCCCAGGAAGAACTGCAAAATTGGTTCCGATATGCGGCGCACTTTTCCACATTGCTGCCCCAAGCTGATCTGCCAGAAACCGGATTCCAATGATATAAAGCTTTTACAATGATATACTTACATCTAGCATATCATATTTTATTCACAATTTTCCAATTGTTCTTAAAACAGCTGTTGATTTGCAATGTAATATAATATATGTACATATATATGAGTTTATCTATAACTAATCGAATGACATATCAGATATGTTCAAAACATATTCATAATTAAAGAAGCAGCCTGTCAATTGGGTCACATATTATTATATGTCTATAATATTATAGATTTAAAAACTAAACTTACCGCAAAATCAATCTCAAGATTTTTCTTGTAATATACCATAGAGTAAAAACTAACTCAATCGAGTAAGATATAGAATCTACTAACCTACCGCTCAAGCTGATCTATATCAAAATCAACTCTTCTTAAACCTCACACATAAAGAGATAAATATGCAAACCTTACCCACACCTACATGCATATATCAGCCTAACAATACTAGTATATACCCCCTTCTGAAAGTCAGCTCTATTTATCAATAACACAAATGTAGTTCAAGTATTATTCATTCAATTAGTGTTTATAGGCTGCACTTTTACGCTTTTTAAGGGCAGCTCCACAGATGAGTGGAATAGAAAGAGAACAAAAGAAATAACAAAATCAACTTTAAACGCAATTAACTCAATCAGAGCTTTGCGGACCAAGCGGCGGTCGTGCATCTGCCGAGGGGACGTCCGAGGGAAGCCTACTAAATAGTGAACAATTAAACAATTCAAATGCGAATTGTGCCAGCAGCAAATCAGAGCCAGACCAGAGAACCAACGGCCGAAGATCTCAAATGCGCTGCAATCCGGTTGACCCAGACTAGAATACCGAAAATAGATTTTACGCATTCTATGACAAGATTTGGGGATATCAAATATAATAAAAATATCATATGATAATTATTAAAATGAAATTATTATAAAAAATAGGCCAAAACTATGTAACTAGAGAAAAAATGGGTGGCATTTTTATATCCTGAACCCATTGAAAATATCAGGATATAATGGTTTTGTTAAAATATATGTAACAGGTAGAAGAAGGCGTGGCAGACCCCATAGACTATATATAGTCTTGATAAGTACGACGAGCTAGGTAGATGTAGCCCTGTCTGTCTGTATGTTTGAACTCGTTGATCTCAGTTAGAGTTAAAGATAGAGACCTGAAATTTTAATTGTAGTTTCCTATAACAATTCTATTTTTATTATTCTTTTTTTGTTTTTGAAGTCAACTAATAGAGTTTGAGCCTTAATTTTGTTTTAATTATATACTTTTTGGATAGATGCAAAATATCTGGTCAAATTTTAAACTAAAATGTTTTTTTAAAGTAGATATTTGTATTAAAAGCAACATATATAGAAGCATATATAGAATTTTAAATTAAGATTTCATTTAAAACTATTTAAATTAGGCTGAGCATAATTTTTGTTTTAATTATTTAATTTAATAAGTTGATGTAAAATATCAGATCAGATATAGAAATTTATGATAAGATTTAATTTTTAAAATTTTAGATTGTTATATTATTCAAATTTTTTTTTATTATTTTTATATTATTCAATAATTTTTATTATATTATTCAATAATTTTTATTATGATATTATTCAAATTATTTTTATTTAATTTTTGTTATTATTTAATTAAAATATAAATATGAAGTCAGATTTCTCAAAATTAAAAAGAAATATTAGACTCTTGGGAATTCGAGTTCTAATAATAGAGATACAAAATAAATTCCTAGTATAGTCGATTCAAAAAAGATTTAAAATAAAAATTCGTAATTTCGAATTTCACTAAAATATATAATTTAAGAATTACCTAAATAGTGGAGAAATATCTAAAATACCTTAGAGTCCAATCGAGTCAATCACTTGAAGTAAACCAAGTCTCTAGCCTAGAGTCTTGCTATTGATACCTACATATATAGCTAGTCTCATGATAAGCATGATCAAGCTCTATGTAGCGCACACGTTGGGTCTGGAATGCCGCAGCTTGGCATTGTTACTTTTATTTGGTTTGTGTGTGTCTGTTTTGCAAATTAGAATTGTAAATTTGCGCATCAGTTGCTGGATCTAGTTGGGGGTATATATAGCAAACAGGTTGAGCCGATGGGCTTTAGTTGATCCGAAGATCCAATAAACAAAAGATGCGTCACGCCTGGGCAATAGTTGGTCTGATGTTGCTGATGTTGCAGCTGGTGATGTCGCATAAATGTGAGGCCGGCTGACTGAGCTGGACGATCCGAACAGAAATCAAACTAAAGGATATTGCTATTGCTCCTCTTTCTTTATGCAGTGAGTGAGCCGGTTTGCACCTACCGCAATGCCGAGGACGAGACGGTGTTCCTGAAGTACTTGCCGTTGCTGAAGAAGGGACAGGACTACGTTGATTTCGGCAAGGAGGGCAAGTGCCTGAAGCGTGCCATCTGCTCGGACACGTTCAAGACCGTTGTCGAGGAGTAAGTACAGATATATATGTATATACATCTATATATGGTGCTTCGATCTAACCCGACTGATCAACAGATGCAGCGACCAGAAAGTCACCTGCCACAACAAGCAGCGCTACACAGGCGTCTTTCCCGCCTGCTGCGTCAAGTGTCCCTAGACAGACGACGGCGCTCGCCAGTTCTTCTACTACATCAATCAATTCAAATATTAATCAATCAAGTTATCAAACTACAGCTAGACAATCACAATTGTGCTTAGCGTTCAACACAAGTATTCAATAAACGTTTTTCTTTTATCTTCAAAAGTGATCTTGTTATTCCTGTCAATCAAACGGTTAAGCGCCACCCAAGCAATAGTTAAATTTAGTGCTCAAGAAAATCTGTGTGCTCGTTGTTGTTCCTGTGCATCAAGCTATCAATCTGCATCAATCAAGCAGCCAAAAGATAAACTGAGTGCTACGCAAATTATGTGTGTTGGATTATGCATGTCTTGATTCTATTTTTCAAAGTGTCCTTGCTAATCCAGTCAATCAAGCTATCAATCTGCATCAATCAGCAGATGAACCTAGTGCTAAATAAAGTATAAATGTTTGGGTTACACAAGTTACTCTAGCAGCTCCTTTGAGTCAAGCAATCAACCTCCATCAATCAAATAGTCTACAGCTCAGCTTAGCCTTAAATAAAAAGTTTCTATTATGTGCTTCAAGACTACATCAATCGAACAGGCAACAGTCAATCAAGGTTCCATCAATCGAACAGGCAACAGTCAATCAAGGTTCCATCAATCGAGCAGGCAACAGCTAAGCCAAATAGATTAATATACAGCCTGTATTAATCTATCGCTCTAGTTAACTATCCTAATGTTAAACAAAATATAAGTTTGAATAATACAAATTTAGCTTATATCGTTCCAGTTCTCTTGCCATTGCATGTGAGTCAATCAATCAATCAAATCTACAGCATAAGAATATTTCGCATTTGCGATCATGAAATGATCAGACAATGACAATAATTTGTTTTAGATAACAGTTCTGCATCGTTAAAGCTCTCTCCAATAAATCAATCAATCAAATTTCATGTGTTACAAGTTCTTTATGTAATAAAAATTTCGGCGCATTTCATTCAAGTTCTTTGTGTTTTCATTTTATTTGTCTTAGCTATGTTTAATAATTTGTTGTTGTTGTTGTTTTTGTGTGTATGTGTTGTCAATGCTTATGTTGTTGTTGTTGCAATGCAATTTATGGATTCTGAATTTCACAATTACGCTAAGCTGCAAGTTTGACGACATTGACAATTTCGTTTAATTCTCTTAATTAATGTTTCTTTGTTGTGTTGTTTTGTTTTGTTTTTATTATTCTTCTCTGTCTTCTGGTTTATCAGCTTTTCTAACATGCTCCTCTCATTTTCCTTTGTTAGCTTTTGGCTATAATATAAGTTTTGTGGGCGTGTCACAAAAAAAAATAGCCAGCCAAAGTCAAACAAAAAGCGAATAAGTAAAATCAAAAATTAAAAAATGTAGAAAAAAAAACAAAAAAAAAAAATAGATCATTCTGATCAACGCGATAATTTGGGGGAGCAACACTGTAATACGCTCTGTGTGTTAGTGTGTGTGTGTACAAGTTGTTGTGTGTGTGTGTGTGTGTGTGTGAGTGCTTCAATATGCGAGTGTATGTGTGTGTGACATACAGATACAACTGCTTATATTTTAATCCCGGCGCTGGGTTTTCTGGGCATGTTGCTGCTGTTGGTTGCTCACCCAACCTTGTTCTTGTTGTTGTTGTTTTAGTTTTTGCTGTTCTTGTTCTTGTTGTTTCCAAAACTTCCATTTATTCTCTTTTTTTTTTATTATTTTTTTTTCTTTTCTTAGTTTGTAAGTTGTTTTTTTCTTGTTTTTCTCTCAATTATATTTTGTTATGAATTCATTTTTAAATAATAAGCTTATAGATCCTCATCCTCATCTGGCAAGGCGGTCGCCTGCGCCTCCTGCAAGTCACGCTCGATCTGCAACTGCCAGTCTTTATCCATTTTGACCTCCGGTGGCAGCAGCGCCGGCATTGCTACGAATTCCAGATTTGGATCACCGACCAGCTTGCGGGCCAGCCAAAGGAATGGTTTCTCAAAGTTGTAATTCGATTTAGCAGAGATATCATAGTACTAGAAGTAGACAGGAAAACAATCAATTAGTAAAAGTCGAGGAAATGGTATTCTTTCATTCATCTGGATACTTGTTTGTTATAGAACTGACCTCGACAACTTAAAGCCTTATATGGCAATACATTATCAACAATAGATCATATTCTATGGATTCTATTATCTGGTTTTAATCTATGGATTATCATTCTGCAGATCTAATGGTCTGTTTATAAGCATACGTATTGAATATATTTATAGTCCCTGGTAGCTACGTCTCATTTTCTGGTTTCAGATATGATTACTGTTTATCTATCTATTATCTGGTTATAATCAATGGATTCTAGAAAAATAGTCTGGAGATGTTTCGAGCAATAGATCATACTTTATTGATTCTATTATCTGGTTATAAAAAAATATTCTGTTTTTAGAATTTAGAAGCTATTTCACACCTACACACATATGTTTCGAGCAATCGATCATATTTTATGGATACTATTATCTGGTTATACAAAATATTCTGCAGCTCTAATGTCTGTTTATAGAATTTCTGTTTCGAGCAATAGATCATATTCTATATTCTATTATCTGGTTATATAAAATATTCTGCAGTTCTAATGTCTGTTTATAGAATTTAGAAACTACTTATCATTTATAGTTTCAGGTATGATTTCTGTTTATCTAGACATATGCTTCGAACAATAGATCATATTTTATGGGCTCTAAATAAAATTTTTGCAGATCAAATGTCTATTTATAAATGTCTGCTTATAGCATTTAGAAACTAAATCTTATTTTCTGGTTTCAGATTTGATTTCTGTTTATTTGTATGCGTTTCAATTATGCTTAATAGACCTTAAAAGTCTTAAGAAATGATTACTGTTTATATGCATTAATGAAATCGTATCTCTTATTTCTTGGTATCCAATTTACAGATTCGATATTCGAACTTAACGATCTTACTTCATTTTGTTTATTTTGACAAGGGAAACCAATGTAAACGGAATAGATAACGTGGGAAACAGAAGCTTAGAAGCAGAAGAGACTTCTTCTACATGAGCTAACAATGTTTGATAACTGAAAGCATTTCTATCAAGCTTCGCTTAACAACTGTGAGCACATGTATAACTGTTTCTCTTAATATAATACAAGAGTCTACGCCAGGTAGAAATGCTAGCAATAGTTGCTAAATAACACTATATCACATTAATGTATATGTTCTCCAAAAATATATCGGATCACAGAGCATTTACTTTGATCTATCTCTAGGCTGCTCTACACTATGCTGCATTCTCTCGTTCTCTTTCAGCTATGCTGCATCTCTGTCTAATTCATTGATGTTGCCTTTGCTTATGAGAAAACGAAGAAAGCGAACAGATTAATATTGAAACTAGGCTTGATTAAAGTTAAGCAAACTTACCTGCAAATTTTTCTTTCGGTGAAACACAATGCTTTTGGCTTTGACCTTGCGATCCTTGATATCGACCTTGTTGCCACAGAGAACAATCGGTATATTCTCGCAAACTCGCACCAAATCTCTGTGCCAGTTGGGCACATTCTTGTAGGTGACACGAGATGTTACATCGAACATGATGACAGCGCATTGGCCCTGAATGTAATAGCCATCGCGTAGTCCGCCAAATTTCTCCTGGCCAGCTGTGTCCCAGACATTGAAACGGATCGCACCGCGATTGGTGTGGAAGATCAATGGATGCACCTCCACGCCCAGTGTGGCCACATATTTCTTCTCAAACTCGCCGGTCATGTGACGTTTGACGAATGTTGTCTTTCCAGTGCCGCCATCGCCGACCAGCACGCACTTGAATGTGGGCATATCCTGTCCTTCCTGAGCCATGTTTTATGCTATTTTATTTATTTGTTTTCTTCTTTGCTGATGCTTGTGCTTTTTGCTTTAATTATACTTTGTCGTTCCGATGCTGCTGATTTGCTGCTTACAATGAAATACGTTTAAATTAGTTTCGTTAGGATAATGATGTTTGACAGAAAAAACAAAGATTACACAGATTCACAAAAAAAAAAAAAAAAAAAAAAAAAAAACCAAGTAACTTTCTTCACACTTTGAGGCTGATGTTAGGCGTGCGAGGAGCGCAATGCGACTGTGAATTGTGCGGGCTGCGCACCAGATATGAAATGTAAAGGTCAAAGCAGAAACAGCAAAGGTAGCTGTAAAGCGCGCCAAAGGACAACAACAGCTGTTCGAGAGAGAGAGAGAGAGAGAGAGAGAGAGAGAGAGAGAGCGAGAAAGGAAGGAAGGAAGCAGTGACTGCAAGAGAGCAGACCATAGGGCAACAAAAATGCAGCTGCCGTCAGTATATATATTTATATATGTGTGTGTGTCCGTGTGCAGGCAGGTAGCAGTGAGAGGAGACTGCCGCTGCTGCTGTCGTTGTTGTTGTTGGTCTTGTCGCATTTATGTAAGCGTAAATATAGTAGAATGATACGTTCGTTACTCACAAATGCAACCCTTATACATATGTCTATATATTTCAGCAAAACTTAAGGAGAAACATTTTACACAAGAAATGCTATCGAGATCTTTCAAACATTGTTTATAAATCCTCTTCTGACGATCATCGAAATTTCAAGCAAATTAATATACTTTTTTTTTGCATAAGAATTTGCTGAAGCATTAAAGTCGTGTTAGCTTTAATCAATGATAATCTGAATCAAGTCAATAAATCGGGAAACATTAAAATGTCTATAAGCATAGATATGTCTACATTAAGCGTTTATCACTGTGAGAGCTCTTTCTATGATATATTTGCATACCTATGCTTCTTACATTTCTCTCTCGCTCTAAATGATGCGGAGAGTTCGAAAAGAATGCATTAGGAAAGAATAATTCTTAATAAATATGTATGTGTAAACAAAAAAGAGATGTACAAGCTTTTTGTTGATTTTCTGCTGTACCCAGTTTGGACTGAATTGGACGCTTTTCATAGCACAACAATATACATAAATATCTGGAAATTTCACTTCAGCCTAGATTTTGATACAGCAAATAAACATACATATGCACAATTTGATGTACATATGTATGTTTAATGACGGGAGATGCCAACAGACTCGTCTTACGAGCATAAACGCAATTCCACATTTGCAATATGAGTCAAATGAAAACAAATCCAGTGTCATACGAGCATAAATTACAGATTTTGTTGAAATGCGTTTCTCAGCTGAATCAGCGCACACATACATATGCATAAATATACATACATATACAAGTAACTTGGGCACTGACATACACACGCACACATGCAGATAATAAACTATAACAAGAGCAAGAACAGAGCAGAACTGATCAGAGTAGCGCAACGTGATGCGCGTGCGAGCGAGCAAGCGCAATGTTAACTAGTGGCTGCAGAGACGCAACTAAAGCGCGCCAAAATGTAAATGCACGAAAGGGATATGGATGAGAGCAAGCCAAGTGCCGATGCACAGTTAATTCCGATGAGAAGCAACGCAATGCAAATGTTTGGGCGAGTGTTTTATTATTATTTATACTGCAAAATAACAAATGGTAACGCATAGCCTCACACACCTGTATACACACATACATACATATACACACGCACAGACACAGTCGGGCTATTGCAGACAAACATTCACATTCACACATTTACACACACATATGGCTGACAGACGCCAATACACGCGCTAGTCTGAAACATGACGCAAAATTTTTCGTCTTTAACCTCAATTATTTGTTGGGTTGCTGCTTCGAGTATATTAGATATTTTGCATTTCCAAATGAACAAATTATGTGAAATGCTGTTTACACACATTTGCTGTAAATGTGCATACGTCTAGAAGTGCAATGGTGCACATTGGTGTAGCCCATAGGCCTCCGAATTTTACCTAAGCACGCGGCTTCACCACGTCGTGTCGCCGGCCTTCTAAACAAACAGATATTAAAAACTCTAGCTATTTATGTAGTTTGCAACAGTTTGTGCAAATGGGCGACTTCGATTTATATCTATGCATGTATTTATGCATACGCATGCATGCACACATGCAGATATGTATATATTGTACAATTGAATTGAAATGTGCACAAATTGAGGTAGAGAGAATCCCCAGAACGTCGTCCACCGATAGTTTCAGCGGCGGCGTCATCAA
This sequence comes from Drosophila hamatofila, assembly GCA_035045345.1. NCBI lineage: Eukaryota > Metazoa > Arthropoda > Insecta > Diptera > Drosophilidae > Drosophila > Drosophila hamatofila. Next base: position 20,526,404 of record JAWNPA010000039.1, on the reverse strand, counting down.
AAAATCTTTTACAAGAAGTGTTGTGAAAATTCGCATGCACGTCCTTTACAATGCGTCTTAGCGTTTATGGTTGATTTTGGTTTTACTTACATGCTGGCTTTCTTTTTGTTTCAACAATTAGCAAAGAGCACACAAACTAAATGTTTCTTTCAACAGCACGGACACAAATGACAACGGTATTGCATCTATTATGGATTAATTTGGCAGTCATGCCGACTACACATATCGATGTGTTAGCTTTTGAGTATTCGTATTCGCTTCAGTGCGACCGTGCATTGCAATACTTTTGACACACATCTGGCTATCGATATAAAGTTGCTCATCGATATAATTTCACTTATCGCTAAAATGTGGTTCATCGATATAGTTTAATATTTAACAATCTGTTCGTAGCGCTATCGCCGGTTGGTTAGGTGACTTTTTTGTTGGTTTGTCGTTAGCGTTTATTGAATTATATTATATGAGTAAATGCTCAAATGCTGCCCCTGGGAGATGACAAAAAGGATCGCTATGCCAAGCTGTCCTTTCTTGGTGAGGGTCAGGTAAGCCATCACATATATGTATATACATACATACATGCATATATAATATGCTCACATGTTGCGTTTTCCATCAATTTGTTGTAGTTTGCCATTGTGTACAAGGCACGCGACACCGTCACCAGCCAAATTGTGGCTGTGAAGAAGATTAAGAAGGGCAGCCGCGACGAGGCACGCGATGGCATCAATCGCACAGCATTGCGCGAAATTAAGATACTGCAAGAGCTGCAGCATGAGAACATTATTGGCCTAGTCGATGTCTTTGGCCAGCTGTCGAATGTGTCGCTAGTCTTTGATTTCATGGACACCGATCTGGAGGTGATCATCAAGGACAACAAGATCATACTCACACAGGCGAACATCAAGGCGTATGCCATCATGACGCTACGTGGCCTGGAATATCTGCACGTCAATTGGATCCTGCATCGTGATCTTAAGCCCAACAATTTGCTCGTGAACAGCGATGGCATCTTGAAAATTGGTGATTTCGGTCTGGCGAAAAGTTTTGGCTCACCCAATCGCATCTACACCCATCATGTGGTAACGCGCTGGTATCGCTCACCGGAGCTGCTCTTCGGGGCCCGTCAATATGGAACCGGTGTGGACATGTGGGCCGTTGGCTGCATACTGGCTGAACTGATGTTGCGTATACCCTTTCTGCCCGGCGATTCGGATCTGGATCAGTTGACGCGCATCTTCAGTGTCCTGGGCACACCCACAGAGGCCGAATGGCCGTATATCAGCAAGCTCCACGACTATCTGCAATTCCGGCACTTTGTGGGCACGCCCCTACAGAATATATTCACAGCCGCCGGCAATGATATGATCACGCTGATGCGCCGCCTCTTTGCAATGAATCCGCTCAGGCGTTGCTCGTGCCGCGAAGCTCTCAGTATGCCCTATTTTCGCAATAAGCCTGCCCCCACCGTTGGCCCCAAGCTGCCCATGCCATCGGCCATAATGGCCCTCAAGGAGGGCGCCAACCCGGAGAAGCCCGGACTCAAGCGTAAACTGGTCGAGACGACAGTCCGCACCAACTTTCTTCCCCAAAAGAAGAAGTTGATGTTCTAGTTCTTATTTAACTAGATGTTTAAGCTAGATGTTTAACAATACATTCTATATTTTCCAACTACGAAATCGTTTTCATGAGTGTGTACTGTATGATATATGTGATTAACAACGAATTCATTCATCTACATTTCCTCGACCGTTCGAATTCTTTTACAATTAAATACTAGCAAAAGAATTATAATTCAATTTTAACTAATTTTTCTTTTGCTATGCCTTCGTCTATCTGTACTTTTCTTAATTTTTCTACTTATACTTCTGTTTTACAAATTCCACTTTTAGTTCTATATCTTCTGTGAGTAATTCTATCTAGCAGTTGTAGATATATTTATATTTCTTATTATGTATACTTATGCTTATATACTAATTATATCTATAATGGTGTTTATGGCTACACCCTCAATTAGATATAAATTTGTTATTATACCTATACTAATTTATGTATCATATATATTTATGCTCATATTTCTACTTCTACTTCTACTTCTACTTCTACTTCTACTTCTACTTCTACTTCCACTTCTACTTCTACTTCTACTTCTACTTCTACTTCTACTTCTACTTCTACTTCTACTTCCACTTCTACTTCTACTTCTACTTCTACTTCTACTTCTTCTACTTCTACTTCTACTTCTACTTCTACTTCTTCTACTTCTACTTCTACTTCTACTTCTACTTCTACTTCTACTTCTACTTCTACTTCTACTTCTACTTCTACTTCTACTTCTACTTCTACTTCTACTTCTACTTCTACTTCTACTTCTACTTCTACTTCTACTTCTACTTCTACTTCTACTTCTACTTCTGCTTCTACTTCTGCTTCTACTTCTGCTTCTACTTCTACTTCTACTTCTGCTTCTGCTTCTGCTTCTGCTTCTACTTCTACTTCTACTTCTACTTCTGCTTCTGCTTCTGCTTCTACTTCTGCTTCTGCTTCTGCTTCTGCTTCTACTTCTACTTCTGCTTCTACTTCTGCTTCTGCTTCTGCTTCTGCTTCTACTTCTGCTTCTGCTTCTGCTTCTGCTTCTACTTCTGCTTCTACTTCTGCTTCTGCTTCTGCTTCTACTTCTACTTCTACTTCTACTTCTACTTCTACTTCTGCTTCTACTTCTGCTTCTGCTTCTACTTCTGCTTCTGCTTCTGCTTCTACTTCTGCTTCTGCTTCTGCTTCTACTTCTACTTCTACTTCTGCTTCTACTTCTGCTTCTGCTTCTGCTTCTGCTTCTACTTCTGCTTCTACTTCTGCTTCTACTTCTACTTCTGCTTCTACTTCTGCTTCTGCTTCTGCTTCTACTTCTGCTTCTACTTCTGCTTCTGCTTCTACTTCTGCTTCTACTTCTACTTCTGCTTCTACTTCTACTTCTACTTCTACTTCTACTTCTGCTTCTGCTTCTACTTCTGCTTCTGCTTCTACTTCTACTTCTACTTCTACTTCTACTTCTGCTTCTACTTCTACTTCTACTTCTGCTTCTACTTCTACTTCTACTTCTACTTCTACTTCTACTTCTACTTCTACTTCTACTTCTACTTCTACTTCTACTTCTACTTCTACTTCTACTTCTACTTCTACTTCTACTTCTACTTCTACTTCTACTTCTACTTCTACTTCTACTTCTACTTCTACTTCTACTTCTACTTCTACTTCTACTTCTACTTCTACTTCTACTTCTACTTCTACTTCTACTTCTACTTCTACTTCTACTTCTACTTCTACTTCTACTTCTACTTCTACTTCTACTTCTACTTCTACTTCTACTTCTACTTCTACTTCTACTTCTACTTCCACTTCTACTTCTACTTCTACTTCTACTTCTACTTCTACTTCTAAGTAATTTGAATCCACTTCAGCTCTCAACATGTGATCCAGGCTGGCCTTGGATTTGCTGTCGCTGTTGATTGGGATGGAACTGAAACTTAGCAGTCACTGATCAAAATTCACAGCAAGCATTTCGGCAAAAGTTTTTGGGTAAGTATCGATTGATACTAAATTGGCAGCAGGAGCAGCAGCAGTAGCAGCAGAAGCAGGAGCAGCAGAAGCATGCCACTGGGCAAGAAGATGGCCATCGGCTCGGATGAGGCACGACGTCAACGTGCCGAGCTGCGCACTAGCTATGGCAACAAGCTATCCAATATGAATTTGGGACGATTGCGTAGTCGCTCCCACGCCTCCTGCTCCGAGGCGAATCCCTTTCATAATGCTGTCCATCCGACTTCGGCTGCGCCACCGCCCACCGCCTCATTGAGACGCATCGCATCCAGTTTTGCCCACGTCAGCGATGTCAATTGTGGAAGCTGTGCGGCCCTGCCGCATGAAGATTCCGAGGACGATGCTCGCGAGGAGCTGGCCGAAGTCCTTATACGCAGCGAACCATTCAAATTGGCACCGGGACTAGCGTCAAAGGCAGGCACTGGAATTGGAACCGGAACTGGAACCGGAACCGGAACCAGGACCGGAACCGGAACAGGTTCAATGGCGGCAGCAGCTGCCGGTGCTGCTGCTGCGAACATGGCTCGAGCCACCCGCCAGTCAGTGGAGGAGCGACGCAATCATTATCTCTGCGCCGACGTGATGCAATCACGTGCCAGCGAACGTTGGAGCCAAATCGCTGGGACGGTGTCCACGCTGTTCCGTGTGCGTCGCATCTCGACGGCGAATCCCTTGTCGGAGCTGCGCCGCCTGAGAGAGCAACGCGATCTGCTGGAGGCGTTCACGCGTCCATTCCTCTACGAGGATGGGTTACAGCGCAAGTGAACCGATGCCAGCTGACCAAGAAGCCCAACAGTACAAACCAAAAAAAAAAAAAAAAAAAACAAAAATCAAAAACTAGAAATAAGCAGAAAAACAAACCTAGGCAGTCTCTAAATGGATAATAGATAGATGTATATGCAAAAAATTTATATAGAAAAATAAAATAAAACTCTTGATATTCACATTCAAATACATTTGTTTAATATATGTCTATATATCCGTCTATATCTGGAATAGTATATATAGAAAAATAAAATGACATTCTTGATATTCACATTCACATTCATCAATTTAATATATGTCTATATATCCGTCTATATCTAGAATAGTATATATAGAAAAGAAAATAAAACTCTTGATATTCACATTCAAATTCATCTGTTTAATATATGTCTATATATCCGTCTATATCTGGAACAGTATATATAAAAAAATAAAATAAAACTCTTGATATTCACATTTAAATTGATCTGTTTAATATATGTCTATATATCCGTCTATATCTGGAACAGTATATATAGAAAAATAAAATGATATTCTTGATATTCACATTCACATTCATCAATTTAATATATGTCTATATATCCGTCTATATCTAGAATAGTATATATAGAAAAGAAAATAAAACTCTTGATATTCACATTCAAATTCATCTGTTTAATATATGTCTATATATCCGTCTATATCTGGAACAGTATATATAAAAAAATAAAATAAAACTCTTGATATTCACATTCAAATTGATCTGTTTAATATATGTCTATATATCCGTCTATATCTGGAACAGTATATATAGAAAAATAAAATGATATTCTTGATATTCACATTCACATTCATCTGTTCAATATATGTCTATATATCCGTCAATATCTGCAATAGTATATATAGAAAAATAAAATAACATTCTTGATATTCACATTCACATTCATCAGTTTAATATATGTCTATATATATTCGGATATATACATATCTATATATATATTCGCATTCAAATAGAGCTATAAATTTCAATTACATTTCGTCAAAACTTTGTCTTTATCTGGCAATTGGGCAGCAGCACAGCTAATTGGTATACCTCGCTCTCGCTCTCGCTCTCGCACTCGTACTCTCTCTCTCTCTCTCTTTCTCTCTGTCCCTGTCTCTGTTTCTGTGTGTGTGTGTGTTGGCATATCGGTTGTATCTCTCTCTCTCATTCTAGAAGCAGCGACATCTGTCTCGAGGACATTCCGATTTGTAATTCAGGCACTCGTCCATGCAGTAGGTATCGGCGCCTTCACGTCCCTCCAGTTCGCCAATAGCCACGCACTCTTGCCTGCAACGAAAGAGAACGAGCATATCAAGAGAGATACTGGGAGCGAGGGAGACAGCAGGAGAGCTACTTACGGACAGTGGCATGCAGTCTCCGGACAATTGGGCGGATAGCGCAAGCAATTGATCTCGCACCAATTGTCGATGCCGGGCAGCAGACGGAAGGCCGGAGCACCAATGCACTTTTGATCGCTGCAACGTTTACGAATGTGGAGAGCAAAAGAGAGTGTAAACAAATTGAGTTAGATAAGGCGTAAGTTTATAGAATTAACTGGTTTGGTTCCCAAGCGCTTTTTTCTTGACCTAACTAACTGATATGAAAATATAGATAATGGATGTACTTGTGTTATGTGAAACATACCAAATATACTAGAGTACTAGATATTTACTATTGGCATATATATAAATTATATACTTCATATTCATTGTATATATATATATATATATATATATTTTTTTTTTTTAAATTTAATAAATAATAATAAATAGTAAAATTTTTAATAGTACCAAATATACTAAAGTACAAGAAACTCTCTATTAAATTCTAATATATATACACTAATCAGTATTATTATTATTATTATTTTTTTTTACAAACTTATTTCTTTTTTTTCAAAAATATAAATTTAAAAAGTTTGGCTTGAAAATTTTTACATATTCTAGTATTATTTCAGATGAGAATATTACGAATACCCAAAATTTTGGTAATATATAATATATAAAACATATACAACATATCCAAAAAATTTAATTAACAAAATTAATGCATAAATTTTGATAATACCTAATATACTTCAAATACTAGAAACACACTCTTTACTTCTAATATATACTAATCGGTATTTAGAGTTTTTTTTTTTGTAAATTGAATACATGTTTTTCTTTTTTGGAAGTTAAAAACTTTGGTTCAAAGAACAATTCTTTTTTTTTTCACATTTTCCAGTATTATTTCAAATGGGAATATTATGGTCGCCAATATAATTTTCAGATGTGACATTTCTAGAGTAAAAGAGCTATCAGCATTTGTAATGCTCACAGACAAAGTTCCTTTTCGAATACCTTATGACTCCCTTTCGACTTCTAGCTCTTTAGATTTGCTAAAAGCAGGCTCCGTTTACAATTTCATGCATTTAGATATATTTAAAAAAATCTCGTATTTCTTTCAAATCGTTCTTATCTGGCTTATCCTGCCATGCCTGAAATGCGTTACGTGGACGATCTAAAGAGGCAGGAATTGCATCGTCACCATTGGAACGAACAACGATCGCACACCAAGCCGACTCGATTGCAGACCGAATTCGTGCCTGGACCCGTTAGCAGCATCTATCCATTTGGTCGAACCCCACCGAATTGCTGTCACATCTCCAACCTCTATCAAGCCAGGCGACCGGGTCAGGAGGTGGGGCGCTTGTCGCCTAGGCATGACGATGTCAATCTTATAGATCGACAGTACGACATCCTGCAGCGCGAAGCTCTACGCATTACTAAGACTAAATATAGAAAATATAATTCCTTTCTAAGTAAATAATATCCATGGTGAATAAAAAGTATTAGATGAATACAGTAACAATTTGAAATTTTTCATTATTTATAGAAATTGAGTAAAAGTGACTTCTGTTGGACTTCTAAGAAATCATCTCTTGAGAATCAGAGAAATAGAATTCTTAGAAATCACCACACACTTCGCTAGGCTTTGTTTTAACTACAGCATTATTGGTAGAGTTAACTTCGAAGTCGGATCTATAAATCTTATATCTTCTAGGAAATTTAATATAATTGAGGATTTAACTATTCCATTTGTTATCGGAAGGACGTTGCACTGATTGTTAAACTTGACAGGAACATTGAAGGCACACCATAGAGAAGGTTATGCCGTACATCACACAACTTTCTTATGGGTTCTATATAGCACTGAGATAGTTTTATAATACATGTATATAGCAATAAGTCAAATCTAGGCTATTATCATAGTTAGTGTATGTTCAATTTGACACGAAGATGCAGTAAAATGACTTAGATCTTAGAGTAAAACTAAGACAAACTTAACTTTTTGCCATAGGTCTCTCTACATTTATAAATTATACTTTGGAAAAGAAAAATATATGAAATCGAATTGAAGGTAAAAAAAACTGTATATATTGAAGTATCTATAGTATCTATAGCAAGCTTACAGCGCTCAGAGGAAAGTACCATAAAATATAGTCAAATTTGACATGATGATGAAAGAAAGTGGCTTAGATTTTAGCAAGACCAAAGCATAAATAACATTGTCTCTCTATATGAATATATAAGTGCCTGTTAACTTTGGGAGAATAAGAAAAAAACTAAGTAGAGCCTATGGTAGAGGTACAATAGGTACAAGGTAGAGCAGCTATGTATACCAATACATATACCAATTGTTACCTAGGGGTCCATGGTCTATCTATATAACAAAAATTCTGGCTAACTTTGACAGAATATGAAATAAGCTCGGTAGAGCTTAAGGTAGAGCTATTATAAGTACAAGGTAGAGCAGCTACATATACTAAAACATGTAATAGCTCTCCAGGAAAATATATCGACTCATAAGTATTACGTGCTTGTCAAATTTAACAGGCACCCGATAGGCAACGACTTGAGGTGCACCGTATAAATATAAAATGCCTTTCAAGGAATCATAATATGTACAAAAATCTCTCGCATAGCTCAACTTTGTTAAACACAATATATTTATAAGCATATCATCTACCTCCCTTTTGAAACATTCGAATTGTCAACAACGAACCTGCAGCATTTGCCTTTGCTTTCACAGTGTGTATACATTCGTTTCGATATGGATATCAATTGAGCTCCGGACTAAAAAATATTTTTCATCGATCATTAACACGTTTTTCTTTTGGACAGAGTCGATTTTCCTATATACACTAAAGACACGTACGCACACACAGATACAGACACACACACACTTAAGAAGTGAACAGATAATTTGTACGGAAAACCAACGAAGAGCAGAAGTCTCTCTAAATTTTGTCCTTAAAATCAACAAAGTAAAGCGGAAAGCAGTCGAAAACAGTTGAGACTGTTGCAGTGAATGATCAAATCGGAAAAAAGATTTAAGCCATGAAGATGAATCGAACACGGTTCAATCATCTGCGCAACGACCGGGAGAATGATGGGCTGCCACAGGTGCTACAGGTGGCCGGTCCTCAAGCCGCCATGGGAAATACGTTGGGCACTGGGCGCAAAACCACCTACACCCGGACGGAACTAATGCAGCGTGCACCAAATGGTAAGCGAAACATCTACTTGATATGAATATTGGATTGAAAGCGGCTTATTGAAAATGGTTGTACTTAGTAGTGTTATCCTCGGCTCTGTCTTGATAGACCTGAGGGTCTGCCCAAAAATAGGATAGTGATTCGTATTTATAATATGTAATATTTTCCTTCAATTAATCTCTTGGGTAGGTCATCCAATTAAGTCAAGTCTTTTAGTCAGTATGCGATAATAAAAGTGAGCCCTATATCCTTAATATCTATTAATAATTAAAGCTCAGGGAACTATTAAGGAAGGCAGTATGGCAGATCCCATAAGATGATAGGTTGAGTTGATCTACCCATGTTCATTCTTGCCTGTTCCCTCTATTGCTCTTTCCCTTCGCCCGTTTTATCGGGAGTTAGATGAGAGTGGGTGAGAAATTTGGTGGAAAATTTGGGGTATTTTGAGTTGGTTTTTATATCCTCAGCCCAAAATGTGGAATGAGGGTATAATGCTTTTGTTATGCAAGTTACAGGCAGAAAGAGGCGTGGCAGACCCAATGAAGTATATATATTTCTGATCAGAATGGATGAGCTGAGTTGATATAGCCATTTCCTGCTGTACGTCAAAATCACAAAAGCTCGAATGTTGAAATTTTAAATGTACACTAATGTATACCATGGGCAGTAAGAATTTTTCATTTATTTCGACTTATCGCGTTTTCTTATCTATAAAAATCGATAATTTTCCGTTGCTTAACTTAACCGTAACTTAAATACCATTAGAAATCATAGTAGAGTGGTTTAAGCATAATTTGTAGATTATTCGGCTTAACGACTCCAAATTTCCTATGCAGTTTTGATTTATATACAGATTATAAATACTTCTTATTGTGGAAACCCTCCTTTATTTTCCTCAAAACTAGAGACTCGGTTCTTAGCAAATATACAGATATACTTAGGACATCTAGAACAAAATTTCTTCAGTAGTCATTATCCCATAGATTGTCTCTTATAAGTGTGGGTCTATGTGTGTGTCTGTATATTCTTTTATTACCTTTAGCTCTACCGAGCTTATTTCTGAATCTGTCAAAGATAACAGGCACTTATATATGTATATAGATAATGTTATATATGCTCACGATCTTACTCAAATGTAAGTCACCTTCTTTCATCTCCATGTCAAATTTAACTAGCGCTTTATGGTAATCTACTATGCTCTACCAATTACTATATTACAGAACTCTACGTATGGCCCTGAAAACTTGGTATAGCTTTTTTATTTTTCATTAATTTTATTAGGAAACACCGGAGCATCTTTTTGCTCTATTTGATATAGTTAGTTATTATCTTTTAATATCATTAACTGCTCCACTTTCAAAGCGATTTTTCATTTATAAACAGTCTGAAATTACTTGGGGTATCTCCTACTCTTTCAGGCCCGACTAGATACCCACTTTATACAGTATATTCTAATAGTAAATCACCTTTTCACTGTCTACACCTAATCCACCTCCTCTCAGCTACTGCTGGCAATCGTTCCAAGCGTTTGACTAATTTAAGTGCTGCCAATCGACCTTTGGGCGCTGCAACAACTGCTGCTATCGAGCCGAATGCCAATCGACGTGCAGCCGCCGGACGTGGACAGTTCTTGCCGCGCGTAGCCAAGCTCAGCAGCAACAATAACAATAACAACAACAATAACAGCAGCAATATGTCTAGCATTCACAATAGCACCAATATGTCCAGCAACAACAACAACATGGTCAACACTAACACCACCGTCACCACCATCGTCAGCGGCAACAGAGTGGCATTTGGGCGCAGCAGGTCGCCAATGAAGAAGAAGACGACAATAATGCAGCCAAAGCAACAGCAGCCAAAGCAACAGCAGCAGCAGCAGCAGCAGCAACAGCAACAGCAGCAGCAGCAACAGCAGCAGCAGCAGCAGCAGCAACAGCAACAGCAGCAGCAGCAACAGCAGCAACAGCTGCAGCAACAGCTGCAACAACAGCTGCAACAACAGCAGGAGTTGGAGCTGGAGCAGGAGCTCGATCAGGTGCAGGAGACACAGCTGCCATTGCCACAGCTACAACAGCTGATGCTGAGCGACAGTTGCAGCAGCAGCCGCAGCAACACCAGCTGCGGCAGCAACAGCAGCAACAACAGCAACAACAGCAACAGCAGCAGCAGCAACAGCAGCAGCTTGAACAACAGCAGCAACGAGCTGCGCAAACTCAACTTGGCGAACGCATCTCAGCTGCCAGAGGAACAGACCCAGAGCTTTGTCTATCTGTGCAAGCCCGTGAAGAAGGTGAAGGAGCTGTTCATGGTGCGTCCATTGCGCAACAGCGGCGACAACGTGGACAACGCGGAGCAGCAGCAGGTCGACTATGCTAGCGATGAGTTGATTGAGATTGACAGCGATCCGTTTAGCTATGGCAGCAGCACCAGATGCCAGGAGCTGGAGCTGGACGGCGACCGTGGGCGTGAGCAGGCGATGGAGTTGCACACACATTTGCTAGACGTGCGTCAGCGGCAGCAGCATCTGCTCCACCTAGCCGAGCGGGCACTGCAAACGGAGGGAGTTGAGCCGGAGAAGGAGCAGCCCAAGCAGGAGGACTATTTGCCGTTGCAGCCGAAAATTGACATTGAGATGGTCTGGCAGAATATACCGACACTGCAGCGCGAGATTAAGCTGCTCCAGCAGCTGGGCGAGAAACTGGAGGCCACTTTGCGCGCCAACAATCAATTCAGCGCCAGGGGCAGCGGCCTGAGCTCCAAGGTGGTGGACAGCGACTCGATGCTGTTCTATACGCCACGCTCCACTCTGACATTGAACGGCTACGAACCGCTGCCCATTGTCCAAATGGGCTGGCGTCGTGTCGAGCATCTGGTGGTGGGCTGGCAGCGTGCCCGGATTGCTTGTCGTGCCCGCAGCTTTGGCTATGCCCGTGAATACCGCATCGAGACAAAGACGCTGACCGAACTGAAGACCGGCGATGAGATGCAGTGCTTCTATATGCCGCTGGCCGAGGGCGGAGGATTGCAGCGCACCTCGTTCCGTATGCTGCGCGAGAATCCGAATGTGCTGCTGCAGCAGCTGCGTCCGTTGTCGCCGGCGCGTCCCTTCAACTTGCTCGAACAGGACGCCATGTTCTTCAACAGCATCCTCGGCTATGGGGAGCTGCAGATGGCCAGCTCCGGGCATATGCGAGCTCCGACACCGCCGAGGGAGGCGGGCGGCGCTGCCTGCACTCAACAGATTCCGCTGGGCAGCCAGCTGCCATTGAATATGACGCCCTTTAGTCGCCTCTCGGTGCGCTCGAAGGGCAAGATGTGGTCCACGGAGGACATGAAGCGTCTGCTGACGCCCACTAGCGAGGAGACAGCAGCTGCCGCGGCTGGTGGTGCTGCCGCCACTGCTGCCGCCACTGCAGATGCTGCTCCTGAAGCTCCAATTGCAGTGCCAGCCAAGGATGAAAAGAATGAACAGGTGCCCAATGATCAGCAGGTGCTCAAGAAGGTCAGCTCATCGCAGAGCTCGCCATTGAAGAACCCCAAACGCTCCAGCCATCGCCAGGTGACGCCACTGAAGACGCCCGGCCATGAGCTGGAGCCACGCATCCAGACGCAGCTGCTCAAGACCGTCCTGGTGGGCATCGTCCAAGTGGCTGTCTTCTTGGTGCTCATCATGGCCTTTACCTATCCGGATGTACGCTGCTGAATCGCAGCCAGCCAGCCGTCCGCTCGTCCGGCCATCGGACTCCGGGCGGCTTCAGCTCGTTTTAACTACGAATTTTATTTTCTTTATTCATTTGACTTTACTGCCAAAAAAAAAAAAAAAAACAACAGCAGCGAAAGGGAGGCGCCGGCATGGGAACCTTGGGAGTATGCAGGGTAACGGGTTCCCAGACAAATCACAATCGGCAATCGGTTTTAACGGATTTTGAATTTGATTTTGGGGTCGCATTACAACATCCCCCCAGCCCCCACGATACGCACGCGCTATATATACATATATATATACAGCAAATATCTGCATATATATACGTATATATATGCATATTTATTTTCTGGTTTTTCTCAATTTGCTTTCCATATTTTTTGCGCCTTCATTTTACTGTCGAAAGGCCTGTCAAGGCTATGGGTAAAGGTTTAAGGATCAAGGCTCGAATGTTAATAAAATTTAATGTGTATATTGATAAGAAAATTGCGCTCTATGATTTCGAAACGATTCGAAAATTATAGCAACAGCCAAAAAAAGTTTAAAAACGGCTAAAATAAAAGTCAATAAAAAATATATATAAAAATTACAAGCAAATCTAGCAATTTTTCTATTCAATTCTATTCGTTTTAGCTAAGCTTTTCACAGCTTTTTACTAATGGGAATTTTCAATGAAATATCTGTCAGCCCAACAACTGAAAAGCTATAAAAATAACAAAAGTATTAAAACATAAAGACTTTCTATAAGCTTTAGCAAATTTTAGGAAAATCGAACTATTCTTTCCATTCAGTTTGCAGCTACTTGAGGCTTAGCTAGTTCGTTCTAGCTTTTATTTTTGTATTTTAGCTTTAAGGTGAGTTACCTACAGCTTTTAACCGATAAAAATTTTTAATATAATATCTGACAATTCTTGGGATATTTTTCTTATGAAACAATTCAAAAACGATAGCAAAAAAAAAAAAAAAAAAAAAAGCTAGAAAAAGGTTAAACTTTAAGTCAATCAAGAATCATGTATTACTTTAAAAAAAGTTATCACAAAATTATTTTTTTTTTGCAATCTTTTCTCTTTAATTTGCAGCTGCTTAGGACTCAACCCAAACCCTTAAGTCTATAACCGTTTCGGCTAAAATAGTAATGTGATATCGTATGGGGAAACGGTAAGCCGTTAGCATTTCAGCATTCAAATAATTATAATTAGATTAAATACCTGCAGATAGGATTAACAGTTCGAAACGGTTAACCGTTTCCTTTAAGGCAAACACAAATAATTATATCAAACGAGTTATTTAAATTTGAGATATTTAAATTTATTTCAAGCATTTTCTTTATATACAGCTAAAATATAGTTATGCATGTGTCTTGTGTGTGTGTTGTGTGTGTATTGTGCGTGTGTGTTGAGCGTGTGTTGTGGCACCATAACCGGTATTTGCATCTTAGCTCTATAATTTACAGTTGACCTTTACCCGTTTCGTGTAGACCTTGTGCAGCGCTGCTTTAGCTAGAAAATCTTTGTGTGTCGGATAAGCGGATTTTAGCGGTATTTTTTGTTTGTTTGTTTTTTTTTTTTTTTTTTTTTTTTTTTTTTTAGCGGGTAAGCGGTTAAGCGGTTGGTGGTTTGCGTTTGCGCGCATGCCGCGTGGCATTGCTAAATGGAAATGCAAAGCAAAAGTTAGAAATGCGTTTTTATCCAATTGGGAATAGTTTAAAAACTTTAAACGGTTAAGGAAGTGGAAACGGTTATGATAGAGATTGCATATTGCAAAGAGTTGGCGAAGGAATGAGAAATAAAATTAAAAAAAGGAGTGAGATGGTTACAGAAGAAATTTTTCAGTTAACTGAAGACTTTGTGGAGTAGATAGGTATTATAGATAGCCAAGAAAACGGCTATTAAATGGTTGAGAAAAGTTGAAGTATAAGGCGAAAAAAAAAATAGTGAAAAATAAAGCAAAGGTGAAACGTTCAGTTATATAAGAACTAGTAAAACGAAAAATATTTTTTAAAAATATTTTAAACTAAAATTTAAGTTTAAATGTTTTCAAAGCTTAAAAAATGTAAATAAATTGGGATATGATAACCATTGGGTATACTAGGGTCGATTCACCATAGCTTGTAAGACTGGTATGAATCGGTTATTAATCGGTCAATTGTCAAATTCTGTATGGGCTATTCAGAGTTTGCAAAACTTCTAAATATTGGTAAAATATATTATATTACGGCTTGAGTAGATTTTTGATGTACTGTATGTATTTTGAATCGGTTAAGAATGTTTTATATAGAAATATATTGAATCGGTTAAGATACCTCTAGTAATTGAATCATTTAGTAAAATATTTTCTATTTGTTCGAGATCTACGTTTGAAAAACAGCTAATCATTAATAAATCGGTGATTCATATACATATATAGAACCTCGTTTGAATATGTTATGTACAAATGTATTTTTAACCGGCTACCGACGAATATATTTTTAAAACATATTTTCAGCCGATAATCGGTTATATACAAATATACATATATTCAGCTGGCAATGAATCGGTTACGTCCAAGCATATATTCAGCTGGGTTTGAATCGGTTATGCACAATTTTATATTTAGCCGGTTATGAATCGGTTAAGTGAAAATATATATTCAACCGGTAATGAATCGAATATGTACAAATATATTTTCAGCCGGATATGAATCGGTTATGTACCGATAATGAATCGGTTATGTACAAACATATTTTCAGCCGTATATGAATCGGATTATCAAATCATCGATTGCCACCAATACACTTACCGCACAATCAATGGGAACACATTGTTATCGTCAGGTGCCCGATAGTCACGATAGTAGAGCAAGTAGGGCGATCTATTGTTGACAAAGATGGGCGGTACCCCGCCGCCGGTATTCGAGATGATGGCGATGTCCGCACAGTTACGGAATGTTTCTGCAAATGCCAGAAGGATGAGCCACCGATGGGCCAATGGAAGAAGTGAAGCAGAGAGCCTGAGAACTTACCCGCCTTGCCGCAGCCGACAGCCTCGGTGCCATTGGAGCAGGTGCCCCACATGTTGGCCGTGTAGTAGGTCCATTGGAGGACGCATTGGGTGCAGGTGACGTAGGCCGGCAGCCGGACGCGATACCGAAAGATGTCCTTCTTCTTGGTGTCGCGCGGTATGAGGAATCGATGCTCCCGACTGCCCGAAATGAACAGCGGATAGCGGTCGAAGCACTCCTGCGTGGCCTCCTGGCGCGGATTGTTGTTGGGACAGAGGTACATCTCGAAGCGGCCATAGTGATTGGCCGTCAGCTCCACCTCCACGTCGATCTCCTGCCCAGCCGTATAGTAGCGAGAGATAATGCCCTTGGCGTACTCCCCGCCCGC
This sequence comes from Drosophila hamatofila, assembly GCA_035045345.1. Taxonomy (NCBI): domain Eukaryota; kingdom Metazoa; phylum Arthropoda; class Insecta; order Diptera; family Drosophilidae; genus Drosophila; species Drosophila hamatofila. Next base: position 20,510,410 of record JAWNPA010000039.1, on the reverse strand, counting down.
CTCGTGCGGCCGCGGCGACTTCACATGATACGCATCGCCGCAGACACCGCAGCGTCCGCTGTTCTGCTCCCACTGCACCGCATAGCCGCCGCAGAAGAGCTCGTTGTCATTGTAGTTAACCGGATTGGGATAGCCGAAGCGCCACATGGCATTCCGTGCCGGTGGATCCATTAACCTTCCATGTCCCAGCACCGCGGGCAACAGCGTCGCCTGTCAATTGTTTTGCATTTACATCTGTCTCTCTCTCTCTCTCTCTCTCTCTCTCTCTCTCTCTCTCTCTCTCTCTCTCTCCCTCTCTCACTCTCTCTCTGCCTTTGGCCAGGACTATTTGGCATACTCACCAGTCCAACTAGAATTGTGTACATCTGCGCGCTGGGTCCAGTCGAGCGGAGGCGCATCTGCAAAGCAACACAGGAGACAGTTAACAGACGGCGCATAAATTCGACTGCATTCCCTGCCACAAACGGGTTTCCCGCACAGTGGGCCAGAATGAAAAGCATGCTGGGTAAAATATTGCTAGACTAACATAATAACATAACTTACTTTATACTTTATACTTATGTATGCCATCATAACTATCATATAATATAATCTAACATAATATAATATAATATAATATATATACTATATATGTTATTTGAAATGATCTAATCAAGTTCTATTATCGATTTGCATGTTATCGATTGTTCTATAGTGAAGTACATATGTATATGCTAGATGGTAAAAACACAAAATTTTACATATGCCTGACATAAGCAAGACTTTTCGTAAAAATGTATTAACTAAATAAATTAGTTTTGTTATACGATATATATCGCTGAATGTGGGAGTATAGAGCATACGTAGCAAGAGATCAATATGGATTTATTTGAAGTTATATATATATATATATATGCAGACTCCACAGATATAGAAACCCTATATATACATGTATAGGTATGGATATAAATAAAGTTTTATTCTATATTTAGATATAGATTGATATATTTCTAAATTGTTATATGTAATCTATTGCTGTGCTATATATACTTCTAAAGTACTCATATCAAATATAAGTAACTATGTTTAGATAATATATTTGGATTACTGTAAATAAAGATCTAAGAGCCTAGAGCTCAGTATAGTTAAAGGTATATAATAAAACTGATTGTGGCAGAAATATTTTGCTCAGTATTTATAGTACTCAACGTAGTGTCCCATTTACTTATTACCTTATCAGTATAGTTACATATATATCTATATCTTCAGTTTATCCATTTCTCATAACGTAAATTTCATTCCACTCTTTGTCAGTTTCAACCCATTGTGCCAATCTGGACAAGGACATCCACCTGATCTGTCTCCTTTCATAGTCAGCGTTTATTTAATATTTTTTCCCATATATTTTTTGCAGTTCTTGGTTTATATCTCTTGATGTTTGAGCTTGTTTTGCGCGCGTAAAAACTGTCAATGGTCGCGATCTGTTTATATTTTTATTTTAATTTTTGCCTTTTGTTGGTGCTGCGAACATTTTTATGGCCTCATCTAGTTTACGCACAACTGGACACGCCATGACCAAGGGAATGCAGGGCTTGGGACTGGAACCTGGACTTCAGCCAGAACCAGTTTTTAGATTTGATGGGCGCACAGCATGGATGCCGACACCTGAGATCAACGTCTGGACCGGCCCCCCTTTGATGGGTCTCTAAAGATATTTATATATGTATATACATATCTACACATTCACACAGATGTGTGCATGTCTCATTTACTTATGTTAAACGAAATATGCACAATATGCATATTGATTAAGACGCGACTATAAAATTTTGGCCATTGACTCCGCCAGCGGAAGCAACAACAACTATACAGCTAACACGTATTATCGCTATCCGAAATTCTGTATTCATAATGAGACATTTGCATAAATAAACCAAGCACAGAAGAATTCCCAAAAACACAGTTCACCGATGTCAAGTGATATGGGACAAGGATTTCGCTAAATATTGAAAGATATTCAAAGATAAACAAGGCTTTAGGCATAGATAGACCATAACTAAGGATCAATATAGATTAGTTATATTAAGCTTTTGTATATTTAGAGATGATGCATAGATGAAGAATGAAGTTTACATGTATTCCTTATGAGAGCTATGATATTTTATGGCTTAGGCTTAATTTGTTTATAGGTATAGTGGAGTTTATCTCAGGATCTTTTTAAGTTCAGCTACTGAATTTCGGTATGGGAAATTGAAAATGGGAAATCAGGGTATAATGTTTTTTTTTTTCCCCTTAAGCTATAAGTATTCTAAGTAGTCTGACATTATTCTTGAATATATTTTTGAGGATACTAAAATATTAACTATCATATTTACTGCTCTTTGAGTTTTATGCCTTAGAGTTGAAATTTCCTTTCATTTTTTTATAAATTGGTATGGAAGCATATAGTAAAACTTAGGACATTTTTTAAAGTAGATCAACTGACGTTTGGTATGCAGCATCTTCTTTGAGAAGACAAGCTAAAATTTTGAATGCAGCTTCTGTTGTAAGGTAAGTTGAGTTTAGTCTTATATATAAAGACATAGGTCAACTTTCGATATAACAAAATACATGTAAGTTTACATATTCATATTCCAAGAAAGAACAGAGCATCTCAGGATCTGCTTGAGCAAACAGCGGTTTTTACGAAAACATGTGAGTAAAGTTAAATTCAGTTCAGATCTACGTCTGATATAGTTAAAGACCTTTAATTAATATATATTCAAAGAAGGGCTGAGCATCTCAGGATCTATTTGAGCAAAACAGCTGATATTTGGTATGCAGCTATTTACCTCTGATATAGTTAAATATCTTTAATATGATTCAAAAAAAGCTGGGCATCTCAGGATCTGTTTGAGCAACCAAGCTGAAATTTGGTAAGCAAATTCCATTTTAGACTACGTTTCAGTTAAATCAACCTTCAACTACAACACACTCATATTTCTTCATTTAAGTCAAAAACAATGGCTGTGCCACACACACAGCGAACGAACTTCGAAATCCACTTGAGCTAAAGGGAGATTCCATCAAAGGAATCTGTGAGGCAGTCAGCGCCTTTTGAGCTGGCAGCTGATTTTTGCGCTTGCTTTAACTTTTGGCATGCAATTAGGCTTGAACACTTGAATTTTAATTGGTGACGATGGAGCGTGTGCAACAGAAATCAATAAACAGCCAGACGAACTCTTGCTCTCCTCTTCTCTCCCTCTCTCTGCCCATCTCTTTCTCTCTGTGTGTGTTTAATTGGGTGTGTTGCATGCTGCAGTGCAGCAGCCGCAAACAATGGGGCAGCTCCGTGCGGCAGTCGACAGGCAAATTGAAAGCGCAGCCAAGTAAGCGATTAACTGCCCCAAATATGACGCCCTAAAAGGTGAAGTGAAAAACCAGGAGGAAAAAACAAACAAGTCGAGCGCCATCGACTGCAGAATACGCGCTCGGAGGTAGATTGATTAAGAAATCGCATTTAAGCTTAAGCAGTAGAAGAAGCTCAAGATTTGATTCAAAGAAGATATAGATAGATATAGGTATAGATATAGAGATATAGAGATATAGATTATAGATACAGCATACAGCATACAGCATACAGCATACAGCATACAGCATACAGCATACAGCATACAGCATACAGCATACAGCATACAGCATACAGCATACAGCATACAGCATACAGCATACAGCATACAGCATACAGCATACAGCATACAGCATACAGCATACAGCATACAGCATACAGCATACAGCATACAGCATACAGCATACAGCATACAGCATACAGCATACAGCATACAGCATACAGCATACAGCATACAGCATACAGCATACAGCATACAGCATACAGCATACAGCATACAGCATACAGCATACAGCATACAGCATACAGCATACAGCATACAGCATACAGCATACAGCATACAGCATACAGCATACAGCATAAAGTATACAGCATACAGCATACAGCATACAGCATACAGCATACAGCATACGGCATACAGCATACAGCATACAGCATACAGCATACAGCATACAGCATACAGCATACAGCATACAGCATACAGCATACAGCATACAGCATACAGCATACAGCATACAGCATACAGCATACAGCATACAGCATACAGCATACAGCATACAGCATACAGCATACAGCATACAGCATACAGCATACAGCATACAGCATACAGCATACAGCATACAGCATACAGCATACAGCATACAGCATACAGCATACAGCATACAGCATACAGCATACAGCATACAGCATACAGCATACAGCATACAGCATACAGCATACAGCATACAGCATACAGCATACAGCATACAGCATACAGCATACAGCATACAGCATACAGCATACAGCATACAGCATACATCATACATCATACATCATACAGCATACAGCATACGGCATACGGCATACAGCATACAGCATACAGCATACAGCATACAGCATACAGCATACAGCATACAGCATACAGCATACAGCATACAGCATACAGCATACAGCATACAGCATACAGCATACAGCATACAGCATACAGCATACAGCATACAGCATACAGCATACAGCATACAGCATACAGCATACAGCATACACCATACAGCATACAGCATACAGCATACAGCATACAGCATACAGCATACAGCATACAGCATACAGCATACAGCATACAGCATACAGCATACAGGATACAGTATGTGTAGTTGGTCTGGATATTGTATTTTTCATCTTTTTATACTCATTCACGAAATTGAAATGAGTGTTTTGGTTTTGTGCAATATCCAAACCATTTCGACGCTATTGAAGCTAGAGACTGGAAATATATAGTGTCAAGATTTTCAACATTCCTGGCAAATTCGTATCCTCTATGAGTCGTCTCATAATACGGCATTCAAGCGTTTATTCTTATGCTGATATATACAAAATATTATAAGTCTCTACATACAAACCCATTTCCTATTTCTATCCCAGTACCAACCTACTCTTGTCACAACATTCAATCACTTTTATAGGGTAGCCTGCAGTCGTGTTGGCGCGCTTCATTTTTCGGCTGGCCCCCACAGCGACAGCGTTTAAAATAATTGTACAGCAAATTAAAATTCACGAAATATTTTTTTATTTTATTTGGGCGTTGAATGCCAACAAAAAATTGAAAATCAATTCAGAAATTAAGTTGTAATTTAAGCAAATTGCCAAAGGAGCTGCGGCTGCTGCTGTTGTTGTTGTTGTTTAATTGTTGTTTTTCTTTTTGGCATGCGAAGTTAATTTTTTTTTCGGCACTCAGCTTTTTGTTTTGGGTGTTGTGTAATTGACAGGTCCCGATTTTACATGTTAACCCAAAAAAAGGGGGCACAGAAAAAAATATAAATTAACATTTTTTTAGACTTGCGTAATCGATAAAAAAGAGTGACAACAACAACAGCAGAGTTTGTATAAAATAAATTAAAAATATATTTTAAAGGAGAATGAAGAGCACTGAGTCGTAAATGGGACTGACCAAATAAGAGCAACAACAAAAGAAGTTGGAGTATAGTAAACAAGATTTATAGCTATTTCATTAATTGTATATTTATATAGAAGGTATATTTACGCCATTTTATATAAAATAGTTGTTGTGTAAATTTAATGTAAAATTTCAGATAATTTTATTGAATATGTGCAGTATTATATATTATTAAAAAAACTAGACCTGGGACTGATGCTTGACAGAAGACTAACTAAAATTAACAAACATAAACAGCTCAATGTTAGGTTGAAGAAACAGCGCTGGCTTATCAAAAACAGATTTACTAAATCTCTGGGCCTTAAACTACTAGTCTACAAGACCAGAAGTCCTCTGGGGCTCCAATCTGGGACAGCTATTTCAACCGTAATATTATATAAAAATTACAAAACAAAGCGCTAAGAACGATCTCCAATGTTCATTTATGCCACTCAAACAAAGCAATTCACGTAGAGCTCGAAGTCTTTCGGGTCCATCAGCAGTTTTCTAGACTAATTAAAAATCGAGACACCAACCGCCTTGCCAACACCATCATCAAAAGAAACTATCTACTAGACCTTCCATATCGCTAGGATTGAACCCTAACTACTACTATACCCTAGTCTATCTCTAAAAACTAACTTTAAATAAAAAAAAAAAATAATAATTGAAATAGAAATAGATAAATTAGAATCCACACATAGAACCCCTGTATATGGTCTTCCTAATAATTTATTGCAAAAAAAAAAAAAAAAAAAAAAAAAAAATAGAAAACCGCATAAAATCCATAAAAATCATATAATTACTATTGGCATTACGCATGAATAAAATTTTCGGGCAAGTCACGATTTTTATTTATGTTTGACAAATTGTTGGCAATTTTTTTAGGGAAACAAATTTATTTATTTATAAATTTTGTTTTCGAGGTCGAAATTGAATTACAAATTGAAATACGGAATCAGATTTTTTTTTTTTTTGTGGGGGATTTGTTCTTTTGCTATTTGCTTTGTTCTTATTTTTTATCAAAATTTCTTCGTGGTCGGAGCGAGCGAATTAATTAAGGCGCTTCACTAATTGGGTTCGGTTACGTTTACAAATGGGATTGGTTCTGGATAGGTCAACATCAAATGTTTAGAAAAGAGAAAGACGCCCGCACTCCACTCAAGAATTGGCACAAATCAACAACTGGAACAAAGCCAACAACAACCAAACAACCAAACAACGAACAACAAACGAAACGAGATAAGCAACGACTCAAAACTAAAGACAAATTTGCATACTATATTTATATATATAGTATAGACATATATAAAGGTATACATATATCTAGCGAGCCCTATTAATGCGACTAATGGACTTGATGAGCTCATTAATAAAACGGTAGTAAATAATTTAGTTGCGAATGTAAATGTCTATCAAAATAGATTTGATTTAACACGTTCATTCAACTGCGAAAGCCAGAGAGTCTAATATATTACAAATATCTTGAGATATATGTTGATCTATGTATAAAACTTGAATCACTTGAATTGATATACATACATACATACATCTATGATTCAAGTTTAAATTTATGGTTCATTGGAACTTTGATTGCTCATCAATTGATAATTATGCATTGAAAATGACGATCATGTTTCTAAGTATGTATTTATCGATAAGTATCCAATTTCTACATAATCGATTACATATTGATTTACTCTAGGTCCATTTTAAGTTAATAACTTGGATTAGTTCACGATAACTGCTTTAAAAAGGCAATTTAAACTGTACATATCGATTTTATCGATATTTTAGTTTTGATTCTTAATTATCGATAACTATCGATGATTGATTGATTGATTGAAAACTCTTTAAACAAAGATTATGTTGACTGTATATATATACATCGTGTTATATATACCTATAATCGTGTCATCCGATCTCTACATAATCGATAACAGATTGATTTGCTTTAGATCAATTTTAAGTTAATGAGACTAGTTCACGATAGCTGCTTTAGATAAGAAATTGAAAGTGTATATATCGATAACTGAGTCTTTATTGTTTATAATATCCGATATCTATAGATACCTATCGATAACTTGACAATCACATATAGCTACTTTATTCTGTATTGTATGGAAATGCTAAAGTAAAGCTTGATCTTCCATAAGGTAGCAAATTAATATTAGTTTTAACTATTTTTAATATGCTATATAATCATCTTGGGAAGGTAGATCTCTAGATATAAGCGTCTTCTATTGCAATTACAATAATTTCATAAACTCTTCCATTGTTGAATCTTCATGAAAATGTTGCAGTTCGAATGGAATTCGAAGAGTTTCTTGTCGCCTGCTTGGCCATTGACTGTGTGCATATATCTAAATATGTATATATATATAAATATATATATATATAATATCTGGCATGCAAATCACGTAGTGTTCGGTGGTTACACACACGAACTGCTACATGCTATGGCATATCCATCAAACATGCGTAAATTTTATAATGAAATCGAACGGTCAGACAAATGCCGCTGACATCGATTGTCAAATGGATCGATCGATCGGTCCAACGATCGATCGCTTGATCTAAAAACCTAACAATCCCTCAACTACTATATGTGTGTATAAACATGTTGTTCAAGGCGAAAAAAATGTGTCAATGTGCCAATTGGAATACATTTTGCTTCATTTTTTTTTTTGTATTTACTTTTTACTTTTTGGCAAACCGCAAATAAATAAAAGTTTTTAACAATTGCCAATTAGAAAATTAGAATATATATATGTATATATTATATATAGACTATGACTACAGCTTAACGCTTGCAACTGTCAAGAAGAAGAAGAAGGAGAAGAGGCAGCTGTTAGCGTGGGAACAATATCAGCTTTAAATCAGAAACAAGTTGCATTTGCTGTTGCTGTTGTTGTTGTTGACCACAATTGATGACCCTTGCTTAACTCTGGCGTCCTGTCCGCTTTTCGGTATTTAAAATCAAAATATTCACATGTACATATACATGTATATGTAGCACTTATATAAGCAGAGCATAAGAGCCGCCTTTTAAATGAGATGCAGCAAGATGATAACTGACACTGCGATTTTAACGCTCGGATTACGTGGTCAAGGTCAAACGAATGTGGCTAAGCCAGAGAGAGAGAGAGAGAGAGAGAGAGAGAGAGAGAGAGAGGTCCAACTCCCTCTAGCTGATCCAATTAACTGGGCTAGTCGTTCGTTAAGGTGAATCCAGGTGAGAGTTATTCTTAGCAGACATATGCCAGCTCTATAAATCTGTTATATCTTTGTATAACAGCATGCTGATTTCAGAGGAAGGTGATTTTATTGACTTATGAATTGATATTTCTCTTATTGGCTGCAACAGCTAGAATATCAGCTAAGTAAAGTGCATAAAAGGTAAAATTATTGACTACTTTTATACATTTTTATAACAGAAAGTGTAGCTAAATTATGTTTATTAGCAACGGCATACGACTTTTTTATTGAACTGAACTAAGATTGTAAGCAGTAGATATTTTGATTAGTTCAATTCCATAAAACTGTTATACATATACATAACATAATTATTGTACATGTGTATAACAGAATATGTAGGCCATTCCGAAAATGGAAGTTTGAATTGTAATGTAAGCCAGCGCTAAATAATTGTGTATAACAGAATGGGCTGATTAACTTTTCTATGATTCTTAGTCTTAGTCCTACTGCCAATTAGTCTAACTAAAAGTTTTCAGATTCTCACTTTACACTTATGTCGAAGATCTGATTGGAATTCCAATTAGCATAAGTTAGGTGAATAATGAAATTATTTTAATATAAATTGAAGCTTTTGGGTGGAGGAAGACTCTTGAGGGTAATATATTAAATTTGTCTAGTAAATAAACTGAGAAAATGTAGAAATATATATAGTATGACACATACTAATATACATGATATATAGTATGATACAATAAATATATATTTTTACTATATACTACTTTAGAGGAACTACATTCATATATAGCAATGATAAAGGAACCAATGAGAAATACTTCCAGATATACATCAAACCTAATTCATATAGATATGTATAAAAAAATGTACTAAAGACTTCAATTCAATTAAAAAGTTATATTTTCAAAAGTATTTTCTTTATATTGGGATACTACTTCCATCCGCTTATTATAGAAAGTAAAATGTAAGTTTCATAAATTTTCTTGCGCAATGCCGATGACTAAATAATTTCCCGCATAGGCCAACAAAAAAATGAAGTGAAAAAAAAAAAAAACAAATCGAAATGTTTATAACTTTTGCTTTCTTTTCAAAAATGTTCAGCCAAAATCGGGCGCGATTGGTGGCGATTGCATTGCCCAATGTAGCGCCCCCATATCCCTCTAGATACCCTGGAACATGAACAATGAGCGCGACGTGATGTACATAAATTGAGTTTGTTGTTTTTTGCCGTTTATTTTCGTTTAGTCAATGCGATTATCGAGCATTCGAGCATTATTTTGACTGCTTACCAATTTGGCTTCTGGCTAAAACTGTTTGAGTCAGAGCCAAGTTGAAGCAAAAAAAAAAGAAGAGAGAAAAAGAAAAACAATTTGTTTAATTACAATTAAGAGCTCATTGAAATGCACAAATCGCTGTTTGCTGCGATTGGAGCAGCACATTAAATCCCAGCCCGGCCCGGCCCGGCCCAAAGAGTTGACAATACCATCACATGTGTGATACAGTGTTCAGGAACTGCAAAGCGAGTATATCGGCTCTTTGGCGACTTGTTGCAGTTGGGCACTTTAAGACTTGGAGTAGATAGGAAATAAGCCCAATATGTTTTCGTTTAAAAATTATACTGACTAAACTGAAACTAGATGCTGAATTTTATTCACTTTCGCTATAGAATTTCATTAGTTGAATCTCTTATATCAATTGTATATCAATTATATCAAGCTGTATATCACTTGAGGACAGAGTATATAGGTTTTTGTTATTTGATTTACATTTTGTTTTTCACATGAGCTAAAAGCCTTTGAAGCTTGGTCAATGTACAAAGTTTACTTTTCGATGATACAAATTGTTGCACTTATAGATCTTACTCCTCAGCTCATCTTCTTCTTCTTCTTGCCACGACCAAATAAATACTAAAGTTTTTATTTCTGCTCTACCTCAATTGGCTTCAACTTGAGTTTTCTGCTTGAATAAGTCTTAGTTTTTGGTAACAGAGCATTGCACAGTCGAGTGCACCCGTTGGCTGGGATTCTCAAATGTTTTTCACTGATTTTTTCCACTCGTAAACCCAAATAGAAGCGATAATGCTTATCGCTTGGCACCTCCAATTGTTATCTGTGTGTGTTGCGGTATTCTATACCCTGCACATTGCACACACACACACACGCACACACACACACACACACACACACACACACACACACACATCTACACACTTACATACAAGTTGTGACTCTTTAGTATGCCAGTCGGGTGCTTTTCCAATTGCGTTGACTTTGAACGCTTTTGACAGCCGCACTGAAGGCAATCGAAGGCATTTTCGATACTGCTCCAAGTTGACTACGAAGAGAGCTGGACATCGGTAGAATTCTGTTCTAAATTATAGCATATACCATTGCCTGACACAATTGGAGCAAGTCTCAAAGACTTGCGAATGCTCGAGCTTGAGATAAAATTTGCAATAAAATTTAGAATTTTCCTAAACTTTCTATTGGATTTTCAGTTTAAGTTATGGTAGAACTTTGTCGATGGACCTCATCTCAACTCAAAATAATCGAAGCTAACCTCACTTTTGCAAGCTTAAGGAATATAGACTTTAAGTATAGAACTCGTTTGGGAAATTACAATAAAAAGAACTATATTTAGATTTCATGAATTCAACTCATTTGAGGAATTATAGCCAAAATTATTTCATTAAAATATTGTTTATAGAAAACTTAACCTAACCATAGTTAATCTAACTTAACCAAACTTTTGCTTTCTATTCTTAGTTTTTATGACACCCTCATATAAATAGCTTTTGTATTTATAAACACAATTAAAATTAGTTGTAAGCAAATTAAAAAGAAATTTATTTTTTTATTTATTTTTTTTTTTAACTTAAAATTTGTTTGCATTTTTGTCTTGTCCAGTTAAGCGAAAATTTATGTTTATTGCAAGAAATGTCAAATCAAATCACATAAAAAACATAAATAAAAAATTAAAAATAAATGCACAAGAAATAAATAAAAAAGGTATAAAAACAACAAAATTTTCTGCACTTTACATTTTATGCATTTTTTTTTACATTTTTTTTTTTTTGATGTGAACAAAATTTTAAAATCAATTTTTCAAGGTCTTCCAGGCACGCACACACGTATTTGGCGAATTGTAAAAAATGTCTTTTTATTTTATTTATTTTTTCACTTATTTTTATGCATTAAATAAAATATTCAAAAACCCAAAATTTACCTTGATGGCAGCAAATTTTCTTTGATTTGTTTACGATTTTTCACTTGGCACTTTTGAAAATAATATTGAAAAAAAAAAGAAACGAGCTTTAAATATTTTTTGTAAACACTGAAAAACGCACGCACTTTACTGGAGTGTGAACAGCTGGAACTGAACAGTTGAAATGGGGAGTTCGAAATGATTCAAATTGGACTTGCAATTGGAATTTGTATTGGTATTGGAATTCGAATTGGAATTGGAATTGGAATTGAAATTGGAGTTGGAGTTGGGCAGTGTGTGGCCGGCGCGTGCTTTGCGTTTGCGCAGCCGCAGCGTTCTGAGTTCGTTTGCCGATTTGCGCTCGAATTTCAATAGCTTCAACAGCAGCGACAACAATATCTACAACAACAACGATAGCACTCAAAGGTAAATACGCTTCCGAGTCCCGTCATTTTTTTCAATATCGAATGCTGCCATTGGCTCTGCTGCCGCTGCTGCTGCCATCTCTGCCACTGCCGCTGTCAATGTCTCTGCTAGACGGCTACGCATGCGCAGTCGGCGTTGGCGTTGTCGTTGTTGTCGCTGTCGTTGTTGTCGTTGTCGTTGTCGTTGTCGGCTCTGCCTGCGTCGCTGTCTCTGTCTCTGTCGACGTCAGCGTTTCGCTTATGCTGCCTTTCGCATTGGAGATGCGCGCAACTGTGATTTTAATCGCTGTGCTAAGGGTGCTACAGTTGCAGCCAACTGTTAGCGTACAGCTGAATGTATTAAGCGCATAGAAGTGTTGCTTTTGGCTATATATTTGATTGATTTGTTAAGTTATAAATTACTTAACAAGTTCTTATGGAAACAAACTTATATGAATTATCGTTCAAGCTATTTTTTATTATTTATATAATATTTATGTATATATATATATTATCATTTATTATTATTTACAATTCACATTATTGTTATTTATATACATTATTATTATATTATTATTAATACATTATTATTATATATTATAAGGCTGTCAAAAAAGTCTTGCGGCATTTTTTATTGAATTTTCAATTGTTCATAAAATTGGTTATAATAATGCGACTTAAGTCAAATATTATAATATTATTAATACATTATTATTATATATTATTTAAAAATATATATGAAAAGTCAAAGGGTGACCAGATAAGAATGATTAAACTTCTAAAAGCTGTATTTTATCCGTTGCTTAATCTTTAACTGTAGAATTTTATTTATTAATATAATTGCCATTTGACAATAAAGCTTATTCTGATGTAGTTTCAATCTAAAACCAAAAACCACTTAATATCTCTGACTGGCATAAAAACGTATGCCATAGCTGTAAATTTTCTTGTCGCTCATATTTGGCCACCCTGAAATGAAGTCTTACTCTAAGCTAGCTCCAAAGATTTAAGAGATTCAATTCTATAACTGATATTTTATAATGGGAATAATTATCGACACACAGAAATACGAGAAAAATTGCAACTCCTTAGCTCTTACAGGTTTTGAGATCGACGCGTTCATACATACGGACGGACAGATGAAGAGGGCTAAATCGACTCAGCTCGTCACCATGCTGAATATGAATGATATATACTATATAGTGCCACGCCTCCTCCTGCCTGTTACATAGATTTTAAGAAAACCATTATACCCCGATTTCGTAATTTCGATATGCTTAGAACAAATCATATAGATAAAGCTAATCATTATCAGAATCGTTTAGGTTTTGCCTAAGCTACGGAGCAACTTTTCCAATTCACAAGCTGAGACTTGTTAGCTGTTACAAGTAACGATTAACTGCTAGCTGCGCATCTCTAAATAGCTGCGTATGCAAAGGAAATCACGCATTGCTGTTGCCTCTCTCTCTCTCTCTCTCTGTCTCTCTCTCTCTCACTCTCTCTGTCTTTGCTGCAATTGTTGCGTCTGCTTTGTGCGCTCTTCGCTTGGCACTTGCAATCGGGTTTCAGTTCTGCTCGCAAAGGGACTAGAGCAACATTGCCAGGGAGGGAGGAGAAGGGAGGGGGGGGGGGCCCCTGGTGAGGGGGGCGTGACACTGAGGCGCTGGCACGTCCATGTGTGTGGGTTGTAGTTTGATGATTGCATTGAGTCAATGCTTGGAATTGGGTTTCTGGTCGGGTTACCGAGCCCTGGCTCGAGCCGTGCCCTGGGCGTCTGTCAGCTTGGCTAATTGTCAGGCTGTCGACTGATTAATCATCCGGCAAGTGGAGGCCACTTACATGTTACGCATGCCAAAAGGGCCACAGTTTCGCTGACAGCCTTGGCCAAGTATTTCCGCAAGCGGCGAGACATTAAGCCACACAGAGAATGAGAGCGAACAAGTGAGAGAAAGACTGAGTGAGAGAGGGGGAGACGGGGTATATGGTAACTTAGGACAGTGGCGTCACCAAAGGGGGAGCATCATATATATTAGCCGCAATTTGTCATTTGTGTCTTGTGACTATGAAGGACAGGCAAGTAAGTAAAGGTAGACGACGATGGAGTGTTAAGCATTGAGGAAAGTGAACGACAAAATGAAGGTATTTGAAATTAAATGAAACCACTCAATGGAGTAAAAGTAAAATTAGTAAAAAGAGCAAAATATGAGGACTTATCATTTTAAATGCGCTCAAAAGAAAAATATTCTTGAATATATAATATAAGTATATAATGTAATATATAGGATAGCATTATCTAAACCTCATGATGAATATATACTAAATGCCCAAAATATAATAATTTATTTATAAACATATTCTTATATATATATAATATACATCAAATAGGTTTAAAAAATATTTTTTGAAATCTCAAATTAATTGTAGAAAAATATTAATGAGTTTTTATTACATTATAATAACAAACAAAAATATTTTCAAAATTTACAAATATGGTATATGTATATATATGTGCAAAAAGAAAATAAAATTTATATTTTTTTAAAATATATATTTGAATTTACTTAAAAAATTGATTAATTTTGAATATATTAAATTATTGTTACTATTATTATTTAATATATAAAATGATACATATTTCTAAAAATATATCATGTATAATGTACAATCAAATATTTTTATATTTATATAGGTAATAAAATATGCAAAATATTTATTTAAATTTTTTTATATTGCAATTTTAATAGATACTAAAAAATACAACATTTGTCTTATTATTATTATAATATAATATAATTGAATTTAATATAATTGAATTGAATTTAATATATATTATATATATTTAATATATATAATATTTACGGAAAATTCTTCTAGGTACTAAAACTTAACAATAAAATATTCTTAATATTATTTTATTTTTTTATTTGTTTTTAATTATTATAAGCACTTAAGATACCAAACCTTTTATAAATTTGCATAAAAAATGTATTAATTTGTTTTATTATAATTACCTAATTATTAAAATTTATGTATATAAAACTTGCAACACATCATGATAAGGCCCATTGGTAGCCCTAGACGAGGCGACGCCTCTGTCCGCTGGCTTATTTATGTCGCATTTTGTCAAAGCAGATTTTGATTTATGTCGTCCACTTTGAGTGCTGAATATGAAATCAATAGATCGATTTTGGGGCCGCTTAGCAAATTGAAATCGTGACTTGGGGCTTTAGATAAGACGCCGACAAAATGTAAACGTAAACGTAATTCTGGGTACACCGAATCGTGCCCACCACTAAGAGCCAGCGGCGGTGGGTTCAACGAACTATTTAGTTGATTCGCACCATATCGAATTCATTTCAGTTCGAACTGCGCGCGACTCAGCTGTATAACAGTCTGCATGTATAACAGTTCGATGGTGGGCATGGGCAGCACTGTGCCCAAAGAACAGCTGTTGGATGAGTGCGCAGGACATGCAACTGAGAGAAGCTGTTAACAGTTAACAGAGCAGAGACAGAGAGAAGGCGAGAATGTTAAAGTGAGAGCGCGAAAGTCTCTCTCTTTCTCTCTCTCTCTCTCTCTCTTAGTCTCCCTCTCTCTTTCTCTGGAGAGACCCATTCAGTGCTCGACTTGATGACTAACGCCAGTGTCTCCGGCTCCGGCTACGGCTACAGCTGCGTTTGCGGCCATGCACGTTGGCCGGCATGAGTTGGCCGATTGGGTAAAAGAACGGACCAAAAATGACGAAAAAATGCGCTCAGCGTTAGCGACAGCTGCCAGAAAAGCGAAAGTCGAGCTGCAGGCGATTTCCATGTGCTTTGAGCGCCAAAGGAATCGAACATGTAATTAGCGCCAGCCCAGAACATGGCTCATACTTGACTTAACACACACGCACACACACACTCACACACACACGCACACACACACACACACACACTCCTTGTTGGCGTCTGCATTGGCGCACTTCAGAGCCAAGCACATTACGCATACGCCCCGTTGGCCCGCAAAGTGCCAAAAAAAAAAAACAAACATAAAAGAGGAAAAATGGCAAAGCGAGCAAACACAACAACAACAACAACAACAGACTTGAGCTTAGCATTAGATAGAGGCTGCTGCTGCTGCTGAGGCGTGGCAGAGGGCGTTAGAGGGAGGGGCAGTGGCTGGTGTGTGTTGGTTGGAGAGGGGGGGGGGGGGTGTAGGGGATTGCGGCTTGCGGGGGATGCGTCATTCACTGGCAATTTACACGCTTTTTTTGCAAGTAATTTAATTTCAAATATGCGGCGTCTGTGGGCGTGGCAGCTGAAATTGCCGCCTTAGCCAGTCTAATGCTAAGCATGTGCGTGCGTGTGTGTGTGTGCGTGTGTGTGCGTGTGTGTGTGTGTGTGTGTGTGTGTGCGGCTTTTTGTAAGTGTCATTAACACAGCAAAGCGACCGCAAAAAAGCGCAAAAACATCTCCAACTAAATAATACGCATACATATGCATAACTCTGGCTTTAACTAAGCGTATAGGTGTGCGAGTGTGTGTGTGTGTGTGTGTGTGTGTCTGTGTGTGTGTTAGTGTAGGTATGCCAAGTGTATGGCAAGCTAAGCAGCTACAGAAATAAAAAATAAAGAAAGCAAGAATGAAACAACAAACTAACAAGTTGCTCTCGCTGCTTTAAAAAACCCAACTAAAAGCCGACTGGCTGGGCATGCTCGACGTGCAGATGCCCTGTAAGCGGGAACGATTAAAGTTAGGCACAATACAAAATAAGCTAAATATGTGCACTATTATTTATATATTTATCAGAGCTTGTTCAGTATGAACATAGACCTACTGAGATATATAGATACATATATAGGGTGATATAGCCATCATTTGTGTAGGATGACTATCATTAAGAAATAGTCAAAAGTTGGCGCCGAAAGGACTTTACTGTTTTGACTTTTGGGCGTCTGTCTATATTGAATGTAAGTTAGGCTAAGATTCAAGGGTTTGCGATCAGGCACAAGCAATGCTGATGATAGACTTCAGATTGAAATAGACAATGAGTACTTAGAACTGGGAGCTTAGAGCTCGGAGTACCTATAATAATTTTGAGTAGCTCACACAGCTGGCAGACTTAAGTTAATGTATAATTAAATGGCAAGTTCTAATAAATATTTTCAAAGATACTTGTTTATAAATACCTTAAATAGTTAACAAATTATAGATATGGAAAATAGTATCAAGCTTGTTTGGTCAGCAGATATAGAAACGGAAAATCTATATAAATTACTTTCAGAACCCTTTCAAGCTCAGCTATAACTCTAGTGTTAGTCTTAACTCTTTCATTTTCCTATCAAATTATAAATGTATATATTTTCAGACCATCCTACGCATTTCCTATGTATACAGGGTATCAAAACGTTGACAAAACACAAAAAGCGAAAAAAAGTCATATAAACTAAAGCTAAAACCTAAGAGCCAAAAAATACACAAGTGCTAAACGTGCGAGTGTGAGCGAGTGTGTGTGTTTGTGTGTGTGTGTGTGTGTGTGTGTGTGTGTATGTCAGCTGAAGAGATGATACAGATTGCAAGGCATTTAGTTATGCAAAAGTGTTTTATCCTGCGCTCAAGCCCTCGCGGCTGCCCCTCTCAGTCAAGAGTTGCTAAAATAGGACACCCACACACATCCACACACATTCACACACATCCACACACACCCATACACACCTACACACCCACACACACAGCGAGGGCGAGAGAGAGAGAGAGAGAGATACCCGCAGGGTGCTGACATTTATGACTATGATAAGGCTTTTTTTTTTTTGTATTTTTATTAAAATTATCATCGTCAAGAAATAATGTGTCATAGCCAAAAAAAAAAAAAAAATATATATATATATATAAAAATAAAGAGAAAAATTTGATTGAAAATTGCATTTGACGTTTTTTGCGCAGATTTCAGATTTCCTCGTTTCAATTTGCTGTCAGCTCATTAATTATGTTTAATCTCTTTTCAAAAGCGATAAAGAAGTCTCTGAAAAAGCATGAAATAAACATTTTAAATAGCGATTCCATCAACGATTTTATTTCTTGTACCTTTTTTTTATGATGCTCAATGGAATTAGAAAACCAAATTCAAGCAATAAACGAGGCTAATTTAAAGGAATATTACAGTAGATTAAAGACAATTGTAGTAGGACTTATAAGGAATGATATATTATATTTTATATATTATTGCTTAGAATTGTCTGATATCTAAAAATAAATATCTATAAATCCAAAGTTCTTATTGTATACTAGATATTCCAGATGTATTTTCTTTTTGCCTCAACAGATGAGTCGCAAAAGTTTGAGAAAGATCTTTTTTCTCTCCTCAAATTAGTTTCTTGTTAAGGTTAAGCTTTTAAGACATCGTGACATCGTCTGTTCGCTCCTCCTACTCTTAATATGTCCACATAGGCTAAGCCCTATAGATACTAGAAAGACTGCTTAATACTAGTTCGTGGTCTAAAAATAGCTGAATTGCCTCAAAAATCGATATTTGCCAATGGGCGGTCAAAATAATTTATTAATCTATTTGGTCAGGTCAGTCAATATAGTTCCAGCTGCGAAACTGGGTGATTGTGGCGATATGAATTTGTAAAATATAGATATTGGCTTTAGCTGAAGGCGATATTTACAACGGCAAACGGATAGACGGACGGACGGATAGACGAGCGAACATTAAGGGATAGAGGGACGTATAGACGTATGGACTTACGGAAGGATAGACGGACGGAAAGACGGACGGATAGGTGGACGGAAAGACGGACACAGGTATGGCCGGCCAGAAGTACGGATAGATGGAGGAAGAAATGGACTGCCGAGCAAATTGACGACGGACGGACAGAAAAACGGGTGGATATAGCGACATGCAGGCAGGGGACAAACAGTTAGATGGACAGATGGACAGACATGTGGACGAATAGATGAACGGACAGACAGACGGACAGAGGCTTAGATGGGCAGAGAGTCGGTCGGACAGAAAGTTGGATAGGTGAATGAATGGAGAGAGGGACGGACGGATAGAGCGTCGGCTGAAGGGACAGACAGGTAGTCAAAGAAAAGGCCGGAGGATCCAGGGAACAGACAGACAGAAGAATGAAAAGAGGGATGTACGGGCGTAAAGACGGAGAGTCATAAACTGATAGACAGTACGGAAAACAAAATATTAAAAAAAAACTATTTTACATAAGAGAGAAGATAATTCATTTCATTCAATATGAATTATATTTGATATAGTTAAATATAATCACAGCTCAATGCACAAATGTAGCTAGGGATATTTATAGATATGATAGATATCGATACATATCCAATATGGCTGCAGTTGCCATATCCAGTTTTTTCATAGACTTCACTAGCTTAAAAAAGAACTTGATTTGAAGAGCTTTTTGCCATCAAGATAATCGCCTACGTCGAGCACATTAAAAACGTTGCAGGGCGTCCGAATATTACAAATATTTTTATTAAATATTTCTAATGAGCAATAAATGTTATGGTAATTAATAGATTTTACGTCTCGATTTGAACTAGATTTCCTCATTTATGTGTGGCGATAAAATGGCATATGGTCATCGCAAGATGATCTATCGAGCAGCAGGGCTTTCTTGGTTGGCATTAATTCGCATACCGAAAGCTCCATAAAAAATACCTGAAGATGAATAAAAAAAAAACGAGAAAAAGTGTAAACAAGTAAGTCGAGACTGCTCGACGACGAGATCCCCTGAACCCTTACAAGAGCTGATGTTTCAATAATTCTTCGCTTCTTTTCTGCATACACGGGAAAAACAATACATACACACATAAGCCCGCTTTCATACATAGATATATGCAAAATTTCAAGTCTCTAGCCTTTATAAGTTCTGAGATCGACGCGTTCACACATACGTACAGAGAGACAGACGGACAGACAGGCCGACAGGGCCAAACTCGACTCAGTTCGTCGCACTTATTAAGAATATATATATACTTGATGGGCTCTGCCTGTTACATACATTTTAGCAAAACCAATATACCTTGATTTCTCTTTTTTAATGGGCTCAGGGTATAAAAACTATGGCAGAAATGCCATTAAAGTGTCATAAGCTAAATGACCAAAAAACCAGATCACAGCTTTAATAGGCCGCCAGAAGGGAATAAAAAAATATTTGAAACAAAAAGAGAATTTAATAGAGCAAAAATATTTATGACAACAAAATATCGTAATCAAATATTCAGAAATACCGTTGATTGTTGATTGAATACCAAATCTTGCTCGTATTTATTGTTAATTTGGCAGCTGCCGGCGACAACAAATAATGTGGCTAATAGTCCACCATGCCACGCCCCTAGTGACCGCCGCCGCCCCCAACATTCCATTTATTTTCGGACAATTGTTTTTGGCGACATGCCAGAGCGTTTATTGCGGCCATGTCGTATCAAATCATTGGCATCAAAACGATTAAGCTGCAATTTTTGTTTTCATATTTATTTTTTAGAATACCCTGTAAACGAGAAGTGACTGTCGAGGGGTAGAAGCTGCTTGCCAAAGTTGTTGTTGGGTTTGCTGATTCTGAATTCATTTTTATACTCTTTCACGAAAGTGAAATGAGTATATTGGTTGTTTATCTGTCCGTATGAATGCAAACCATGTCGGTGCTGTTGAAGCTAGAGACTTGAAATTTGGAACATATATTCGTGTATACCTTTGACTGATAAAGTGTCAAGATTTTCGCGATACGCCCACTAGGGGCGTGGCAAATTGGTATCTCACAAACCAAGGTAGTTCATATTTGGAATGTAGACTCGCATGGACAACACAACTTCAACAATATATGGCGGATATAACTACGCCCACTGGGGGCGTGACAAATCGGGTAAACCTGTATTTTCTAAAGTCTTAAAGCTAAAAACTTAAAATTAACCGACTAAAGTACCGTTGACATTTTCTATTGATTTGCACAAATATAATATATATAAATCAATTGGGGGCGTGGCAAGTCGAACAATGGATTTGGTTCTTACTTGTTTTTATTTGACCATATTGACTTTTAGTTATACACATATTATTGTTTTTTTATTTTTTATTTATGAGTACAGGACATTGCCTAGTCGACTACTTTGCTTTAAATATAAATCATTAGTTTATTAATTATTTATGCTCGTTTGACTATTGAGCACCTGCCAAGCCGCAGCCCCTGCTAGCCTTGCCTAAATACTGGGTATCATTGTCATAATTTTATACGGAAAGAGAAAAAAAGAAAGGGAATTCCGTTGATCGACACGTCGAACTTGTAATACTCTACGCATACGAGGCTCAAAAACAGCTATTCGAGGTGTGTTCAAAAAGTATTGCGAATTCGGATTATTGAAGTTGAAGAGATAAAGATGGCATCGGAAGAAGAGTTGAAAAAGATCTGATGAGGATTACTTTGAAGGCGATAGTAATTTTTTGTTTTAAATACAAGAAAATTTGGTATCTCGTATATCCATATTCATACTAAAATATGTTATATACATATATGATATCTCACATATTTATATCACAAAAAATTGCAAAGTGAATGACATAACTGTGATAGCCTTAGATAGGGCATCAAAAACGTTTTGTCTGAGCTTCTTTTGTGAAGCTGTTGCTGTTGATGTATTTTGCGCATTGTTTTGATTAGCTTCTGTTTGGAGGCGCATTCAACTTTTGATACGTTATAACAACATCTATAGTATAGACTAGATGATAAATGGCCATATGATATATGGATGCATTTCGTATTACTTTAACTGAGAGTTCCCTGTCGGTACGTTTGATTGAGTGCCCATACAGTTGAACAGGATTCAATGTGTGCATGACCTAATCGCCAATCGGCGAACAAATACAATTATATATACACACATACATACATATATGCACGTATATATATCTTTTTGGATTGCTGATATTGTCTAGTCATTTTGGGGTTAATTTGTCTTGATTGCTGATAGTCGTAATTCTGATTGCAATTAGCAAATTGTTTTGTCTCGTTGACTACGCATTGACAGGCCACAGCTTGCGGACATATTTCGATCTGTGCACTGAACGAAAAGAAATATCGAGTTCGTTTCGATTGTAAAGCGAATTTGACTAATGAAGCAAGTTTGTATTATATAAGAGATAGAGAGGAAAAGAGAAGAGACAGTTAGCAAAAGAGAAGGAGAGAGAGAGAGAGAGAGAGAGAGAGAGAGAGAGACAGAGAGAGAGGGAAGGGAGGGAGACAAAGAGAAAGAGACAGAGAGAGAGAGGGAGAGAGAGAGATGGAGAGAGAGATGGAGAGAGAGAGAGAGAGAGCGAGAGAAAAAAATATAGAGAGATAAGGGGAGAGAGATATAGGGTTAGAGATAGAGAGGGAGAGATATAGTGAGGGATATAAAAAGAGAAACACGGCAAGAGGAGAGAAGAGAGAAAGAAAGTTGAAGAGAGAAAAATAGAAGCGGAAAGAGAGATCGAGAAAGAGAGAACATATTAATAGAGGGAAAAATTAGATAGAGAAAGAGATAGGTAGAGAGAAGGAAAGAGAGAGAGAGAGATAGGGACGAAGACAATGAGGGATACAGAAAGAGGGGAAAGCAGAAGCAGATAGAGTGAGAGAATGGAGGAGAAAACAGGTGAGAGATAAGGAGAGAGATACAGAAAGGGAGAGAGAGAGACAGATATATTATGTTGTCTACATTGATGTACATCTAGATGAATTGCTCACTAGATTAATGAACTAATTTGACTATTCATTTAAATTTTAGTCAAACCCAAACAATTTATTTTTAGAAACATGATAAGCTCCCCACAAATTTTTTTTAAATGACAAATTTAATCTTTAAATTTTTTTAGATTGTTTTAGCATTCAAAATTAATTTGAAAAGTTTCAAATTTTTTCTTGCACTTTTTTGCTACACAAAATTGCAAAGCAGCTGTCAAAGCTCGATTACCCCATTCGAATAGTCTAATTGTGTGGAAAGGATTTTTGTTGCTGTCGATTATTGAATTATTGTGAATATGTGTGAATGAACTTACAAATAATTCAAAGCCATAAATGATTATTATTTAAATGCTGATTTAATGATTTGTTTATTTGCGCAACTTTTGACACGCAATTGTTTTGGACTTTTTGTTTTTTATATCTGGGATTACAACATTACCAAAATAATCAATGATAAAAAACACATTTTTTACTAATGAGTGTGAATTGTTTGAATATTGAATAGGGCAAACAAAGCGTGGTTGTTTGCTGAGAGTGGGTCGTTATAATGTCCTAATGTGCATAAGGATTGTTTAATGTAATATGGAACAATTTTTCGTTCTATTTAAAGCTTTAAGAGGGCTGCCCGAGACGAGTGTATCTTTAATAAGTTTATTTTATTGCTGTATGCAATTTGATATATTATTGTTTTGATATTCATCATTGTTTCTCGATCTACAGCAATGACTTTATACTCTCTGGTCATGCTTACTTTTGAAAGTATTTAAATAAGATGGGGAAAACTTCCTTTGGACTCCGCAGAACTCACTTTCTTAAGCTGTGAAAGGTAGATAGAAAAAAAACACCGCCTTGGCACTAACTGTCGCTGTAGCTAAAGTAGAGACTCAAGTAGAGTAAATTCACAACAGAGAAGATGCGAAGTCAGTGCTCTGTTAAAGCACATAGATGGACCTTACCTGGGAGGATTAATGACTGGAATACTAATAGCTCCAAGGTGGGAGGCAGCCGGTAGGTAGTAATGCACTACCACACACTGGCTTGAGTGCATAAAGCATTTCGAGCAACTTTAAACGCAAAACAAATATATAAATCTGAATTTTTTGTTTAAATAAATTAGCAATCGTATTTTTGTGTCGAGACACTCATGAAGCTATTTCTTTGATGGTGGCACCGTCTTCGTCCATTCTTATACTCGTCTTCCATCCTCAGCATTCTTAGAAAAAACTAAATTCGTTTACTTTATTTTTGCAATATCTACCTATTTTAATCTTAACTTATTATTTTTTAGCTTTGCTTATCATATATACCCCTCTCCTAAGAATTAAATACATTTTTAAAATAATAAATTGTTTGTTATTAAATATTGAATTACTGTAAGACAGTTCTTGGCTAGTAATCTATAAGTAAACAATCTACTTGGCCTATAATCATTTGGCTTAAAGCAAGTTATTACCAAAAATTTGAATGCACATATACTTATTGCAATTTGTATTATGATGAAAAATATGAGTTTCTTTTAATTTCATATATTTGTATTTAATTTCCAAATAATATTTTAAAATCTTTTGCTTTTCTTTTACTTAACTGCCTTTTCTCTTGGCCAGCAAACTCTCCACTTTCTGAGACAACCTTGAAACGTTAATAGTGAAAGCACGAACCGCTGCTTAAAAGCTGCTATAAAAACAAAAAGCTTGCAAAAATTTGTCGACAGATGGCGCCACATAAACAGGTTTGGCATGAAAATTAAAGTTAAGTTAAACTAAGAAATGCAGCTAGGCGAAACAAAGATGCAAATTGATAACTATATAAAGCTAACCGCAGCGAAGCTAAAAAACTCTAATTGCCAGCACTACGAAATTTGATATCTGAACTCCAATTATATACAAAAAAAATCCTTATATAGAAGCTACTTTATGTTTGTATCCCTTATCGTCCAATTCACACATACAATATTCTTAAAGTGACTGGAACTTTCGCGTTGGTATTAGAATAAAGTTGCTTTGCTTGGAATCTGAGACTTTAGTTTGTGGAGTGACCTCGAATTTCAGCCCGTAAGCCTCTTGGGCTGAAATCAAATCGGTTAAAGTCGCATCAAATGATAATATGAAAATGTTCTATTGCCATAACAATTGTGTGTCCTTTATCTTTATTTGATTTTCTGTTGTTCAGCTCTGTGGAAGCGGAATGCCAGCTAGAGGGCCAGCCAGGATAATAGCTCGAGCTAGAGCAGGAAGCGGGAACATTAGGGGGGAAAGGGAACGGGAATGGGATTGGGAGCGGGAGGGGAGCGGGAGCGGGAGCAGCAGTTAGTACAGCACTACGACAGCTGCATTGATTTCTATGCCAAAGGAAATTCGATAGCCGGTAACGTAGGTGACAGCACCATAAGAAAACGCTGCGACCAGCCAGCCAGCAGCAGCAGCCAGATGTCCCATTGTCTGGCCGTCCATCTGGCTGTGTGTCCTGGCGTGTCCTTCTTCTCTTGTCTTGTGGCTGCTCTGTTTTGGCTCAGTTTTACATACCCTATTTCACATGGACCAAGTGGCTCGAGAGCGGGCTTACTATTTTTAATTTAATACTTAGTATAGCATATATATCGATAGGTATCGATTATATCGACAATATAAAGGAAGTACTTAATATCATTTTAGATGTACAAAAATTAAATCAGATGGCATCGTTGTTTAAAACACAGGTTTAAGATAAAAGATAACTATCAATTTATTTTGATATAGATAGATATGAATGTAGTTTGATATTGATAAATATCGATTTATTTCTATACTGATAAATATCGATTTATTTCTAAATGGATGTAGTTCGATATTTATAAATATCGATTTATTTCTATACTGATAAATATCGATTTATTTCGATATAGATAAATATTGAGCTATTTCGACATAGGCAAATATCGATAAAAATAAATATAGATGTATTGCTATATATAAGCATTGATTTTTAAAATATTTAAATATCGAATATCTATCAATATTAAGTTAACATATTTCGATATTTGTAGATTTTTAAATACCTACATCTTTAGCTAATAAATTGATTTATTTTTCATTTTAGTTAATTTCATCATATCGATATTTTCAATTATCGATTTTTTTTGTGTTTTTAATTTGTATTTTACTTTATTTCCTCTGTCTTCTTATTCACTTTATACTCTCATACAGGGTATCAATTGGTCGTTCAATTGTGCTCTGGGGTCAAGTCCTGCTTGTTTTTCGCTCTTATGCTGTTCTTTTTTGGTCGTAGACGACGCCAATTGAATTATGCGGCTGGCAAACAAGCAAAGTATGGCACAGCCCTCCTCCCAGTGCTCTTTCCTTTTTTTTTTTACAGGGTTCCTCCTTTGGTGGTCCGTCTTTCGCTCGGTTGAGACACCAGCTTACCCGCACTTCCGCAACGTCTGTTCAAATAAGTTTCTTTCGGTGTCTGGAATTGTCCTTGGGTTGGGCTCTTTGGTACGGTCTGGTCTGGTTGCGTCTGGTTGAGTCTGGTTGAGTCTGGTCTTTGCTCTGGTTGGGGTTTAGTCTGGTGCGGTTTCTGTTTCTGTTTCGGTTTTCGGTGCGAGGGCTTCGAACATTTATTTAAACTTTGATTTACATAAATTGGCATGGATTTTGAATTTGCCTGGGCAACTGGACAAGGACGCACAGGAGCTGAGATTGTGAGCGCTGATTTGTAGCCGGCCAAGCACTAATTTATAGATAAGCTAAACGTCGCTGTCATAAAAGTGCCCGGAAAAGAAACCAACGAAATGTGGAAGTGGCGCAAATGGCGGGATTAGCGTCAATTGCCTGAAAGTCCCCCCCAATCCGAGCGAGGGTGCAGAGCAAGAAGGTGAGCCTGAGACTATTCACCAGGCTGTGCTGCTGCTGTGTGCACTTATTTGGACATTTCGGAAACGAAAACAAATGAAGATTGTTGTGGAAAGAGACGGTTGAATGACTTCCAAATACACTGTACGATTTTGAGAAACACTTTAACTAATCTATAGTAATTTGGTGTCACATCTTGAAATGAAATTCCGTTGAAGCCTCTAGAAACGTAATCAAAATAAAAGTAGAAAATGATATAAGTAAAAGTATATAAATTAGTTAGGTTAGTTGAGGTATAAAAAAGAAATACATTTGAGATAGCTTTTAGGCGGCAATGACTTTAAGTACGACAAAATATGTCGATGTCGAGATAGAACCCAAGGAAATGATCTATTATTCTTATTCGGAGTGACATCTATCGAATCAGCTTGAAATATATTTAAGAGATAGTTCTAAGTAAATTTGTGATGTATTGATGACATATTGGAAATGAAAGTTTCCGAAATTTGCCACAGCGTTAGCAGCATAATATAAATTATAAGATCTAGTTCGGAGTGAATTTGTATAAGTGATAAATAATATAAGTGGCAACATTTGGAGTTAAAGTTGCCGAATAAGTTTAATTTATATCTATATATAAGACATAGCTAGGAGTAAAGTCGATAAGTATCCGAATCAGCTTCAAATATGTCAACTATCTAATTCGGACTTAGGTCCGAAAAGAAATATCTTCATTCAGCGATTAAAGCAGAATATTTTTTAAGGATATTTATAGAAAACTAAAATTGAATTTACTTCACAAAAATAATAGCATATGATATAGATTTCCGATCTGAGCTGACTCTACTTAGCTGACTCCCAAAGTCAATCAAATCATTTTCAAGTTTTCTTCTCCAAGTCCGAGTTACTTCAAATTTCCAAGGGTATTTAATAGTCCGCCAATCAATTATAATTTGTTCGATTTTGTTGGGAATGAAAATCGTTTTCCGTTGCGTAGTTGATGCAGCTCAAAAGCTCAACACCCAAAACAAGCCCCGCACGGGGCTCCGCCTCGGCCTCAGCGTCGGTCTGCTTCGCTGAGCCACTTCATTCGTTTCAGGCACTTTACCCACTATTAAATCGGGCTCCTGTTTCAACGGGCAGCTGCCTGTTGAGGTACGCACACACGCATAAATGCCGCTACTTTGCGCCTAAGTGTATTTGGTTTCAGTATACAGCTGGACGCTCCCTCTCCCTCTCTCTCTCTGTGTGTGTTTGTCGATGTGTGTGTGTGTGTGTGTGTGTGAATTCGCTGATTCGCATCAGTTTGCGTAACAGAGTCTCACATATACATACATGTATGTATGGCTTTATCTCCACACAACTGTGTATCCCCTTCTCCTTCCCCCTCACTCTCACTCTCCCTCGCCCTCCCACTCTCTCTCTCTCTCTCGTTTGTTCTGATAGTCTTTTGCTATTTTACATGTATTTTTTGGAATGGTTTTCCCTCTTATAATGCAATATGATAAAGCTGTGCAGAAGATATTGAATGTTAAAACAAAAGAGTTGAGGAGAATCAGCTGCACTGCTGTAACTCAATCAATTTATATATTGTTTGTTATCATTAACTATCGATAATTATCGATCTGTAAATATTTTATTATACTACTATATTTTATATAGATCTATGTATTCATAAATGATATGTTTTTCAGTTATTTTCGCTTTATAAGCACTAGGAAGAACTAAAACAGCTGCATTGCTAACATCGATAATTATCTAAATAATTTAAGTAATTAATTATATCGAAAAATACAAAAAAATGTATAAATTTAAGTCTAAGAAGTTAGAAACAATAGAAATTGAATAATAAATACATTCAAGATTTGTAAAATATTTAGTGTGATTGGCTATCGATAATTATCGAATTGCAAATAGTGTTTTTACTCGTACATATATTATATATAATGTACTATATATTTTAGTAGTTTTCGCTAGAGACCGCCTGAACTAATTTAATTGTTATCCTCGATAAATATCGATACATGTATAACTTTAATCAATATATTTAAAGCATAATAGCTACAAAGAACAAAAGTGGAATAATAAAGTATGTTTCCCTATATAGCTAGAGACATACTAGACTAATTTCATTGCCAACTTCGATAAATATCGATACATATATAACTTAAATCTACAATATATATTTAAAACACAAGAGCTACAAAGAACAAAAATCTAAAAAATAAACTATTATCCCAAATTATTAAATTATTAATAGCTAACTTTTATAAATATCGATACATATATAACTTGAATCTATATATTGAAAACACAAGAGCTACAAAGAACAAAAATCTAAAAAATAAACTATTATCCCTAATTATTATTCAATTATTAATTGGTAGCACTGATAAATATCGATACATATATAACTTTAATCGATATATTTAAATCATAGGAGCTACAAAGATCAAGAGTGGAATTGTAAATTATTGATTTTCTTCTGAGAAAACATAATTCTTGTGTGTTCGAGGTATCTACATGCTATATATAAGTTATATATATACTATACTGGGTATTTCATAGTCAGTCATTTCTGTTGCTCTCTGTCTCATAATGAGCTCTGATTTGATGGAGCTGGCACTAGAGCTATTGCTGCTGCTGTTGTTGTGCCTCTTAATAGCATCGGATGCGCCTCGCTGTCATCCTTATGAGCAACATCAACTGCGGCTGACGCTGGCCGGGCCAGGCAGTAATCTAGGACATTGGGGTCCGATCACTGTTTGCGTTTTTATTAGTGCGCACACTGAAAATTTGTTTACTTTGAGGTGTTATTGCCCAGCTGCTGGCCAGTTGCTGTTGCCCAGTTTCGGCCATTTCAGTCTTCTTTT
The DNA here is from genome assembly GCA_035045345.1 of Drosophila hamatofila. Lineage (NCBI taxonomy): Eukaryota > Metazoa > Arthropoda > Insecta > Diptera > Drosophilidae > Drosophila > Drosophila hamatofila. The sequence continues at coordinate 20,480,677 of JAWNPA010000039.1, read as the reverse complement.
TACGGTCGGGATTGGGCCAGCTTATAAAGCAGTTGCCGTAGCAGGCAATTTGAATGCACATCAGCAGGCGAGTGGGCGAAATAGCATGCTCCAATGGCTAATCAGGAACAGTTGCTGTCAGCTGCAGTAGATGTTGCTGTTGCTGTTGCTGTTGGTGTTGCAGTTGCTGTTGCTGTTGCTGTTGGTGTGGCTGTTGCTGTTGCTGTTGCAGCTGGAGCCAGCTGACTGACATTGCAGCCACATAACTTGGGGCCTGGGCCGAATTCATGCGGCTCCAAATGCAGTCGCAAGCTGAGCCAAAAAATAGAGACGACTGAGAAGGCTGGCATTTCAATTAGGCCTCGACTCGGCCAGCTCTGACAGAGAAATGAAAAATTTCGAATATCTGAAACAGAATCCAATGAACTTCACTTCCATGCGAGCGAGTTGCAGTTGAGCTCAAGGCTTTAAGCTGCAAACGAACATAATTGCAACTGTTTAATGTTAATGCTTAGGGCTATGTTAAGAGCTATGTTAACTACTTTATGTTAAGTGTGCTCTACCTTCACAAACAGACAACTTTACATAGGGCTGTCCATAATGCTTAGGGCTATGTTAACAGCTATGTTAACTACTTTATGTTAAGTGTGCTCTACCTTCACAAACAGACAACTTTACATAGGGCTGTCCATTGCATCTCTATTTAAAGTATATATCTATGCCATAGACTTTTCACAACATTCTCAACATGGAATTCGATTCGCTTTAAGAAATAGCTGTTCGTCAATTAGTCGCAAACATGGTAAGGGAACTTCTCTTTTATTGAATTCACTTGGAGCTGAGTTGTTTGTCTGGTAATGAATACGTGAGTATTTTGCAATCAATATGCTTGAAAATGCGTCTGATAGCGGCTCAAAGGCCAGAGGCAGTTGCCGAGGCTGCGGCTCAGACGCGGCTCGTTGGCAAAAAAGAAAAAAAAAAAAAAAAAAAAAAAAGAAAAGGGAAAACTTGATGGGATTTCTGCAGCAACGATTACCATTTGGGCCATTAGTCCGCCTGGCCAGGTTCAATGATTTTCCGATGCCAAGTGACTTTCCATGCCAGCCTCTCACGCATCTTTGCATCTTTGCTCTTGCCACTTGATGTCCTCACACATGCTCGTACCCGTACTCTCCACCGTCCCTTGCAAAAAGAAAAAACACAGGGCAAAAGCCAAGCGAAACAACAAAAAATAAAGCCAAAAAAGGTTGTATACCCTGCAAAATGTACAAGTAGTAGAGTATCTTATGACTTATCAAGTTTATTAAAAAAGAAGTATCAAATATTCGTATATAACTGAATTCGTGAGATTTTTGTGTTTGGACAGACAGTTTGATCTAAAAATTGTTTACAGGGTATCACTTAGTCTACCCTTTACTTACTATAGCTGCAACACAGTTGCTGACCTATCTTTGAGGGTTTTCTAATACAGCAATATTGTATATTTGCTGTATCGAAAAAGCTTTCTACATTAAACAACTTTTTACAGGGTATCATTTATACAAAAGTTTTTTGACCTACCTGAAGCAAATACAGCATATCTCGTAATCTAGCTTATTTTATTTTTTAAAGCTTAAACGAATTTCGTTTAGGGTATCTCTTTTAGATTCACTGTGTGTTTAAAACAGGGTATCTTTAGTTATATAATAGACACATGTATTCACTTCAAAACAGGGTATTACAGTTGAATGGTCATTTAAATTAATATTTATAGGGTAATACCATAAAGGGTAGTCTAGCTAAATTCAGCTAAAATCGTTTAAAAGATCTTATTGTGTCCTTAATGCATATTGCTCTAGAAAACAGTGTATCTAATTGTCTTCAAAATTGTTAACAGAGTATCTAAAGATTATTAGATTAGGGTGTGGTTGGAAACAAAATATAGACGATTAACAGTCACACACACTAGAATCTGTGAAGTTGACAAAGGACTTTCTTTAGAACTTCTCTATTAGATAAGTCTACTTTGGTCTAAGAATTAATACGACTCTAAATAATACTAATGATTGAGTATTTCAATCAAGTCTCTAGTTGAGTTCAGTTTTAGGTACATATATATATATTTTTATGAATTGCAGGGTATTTAGCAGTCTACCCGTCTTTTCTTCTAGATTCTCTAGATTTTCGTTAATTGTCGTTGCCACGAACTGAAATGTCTTGATAATGCCATTATTATTATCGTTGCTGTTGGCGGCGGCTGTGGGTGGTGCAGCAGCAGGTGGTTGCTGTTGGTGGTGCTGCTGCTTTTAACTGAACTTAAATTGATGCAATTAAGTGACTTTTGCTTGTTTATTCACATTCACATTCACATTCACATTCACATTCACATTCACATTCACATTCACATTCACATTCACATTCATATTCATATTCATATTCATATTCATATTCACATTCGCATTCCCATTCACATTCATATTGGTATCTGTTTCCATTTCCATATAAGAGTAGCGAAAGAGTTTTGCCCCTTTTCTGATGTCTTAATGCTAATTGATTTAGGCGCCTTGGCCCCACTGTGCCACGTCCGTAGCGCCGTCGATCACAAATTTGTCACGCAAAGAAGAACCGAGTGTGGATTTTCACACAACCGAATGGAAACGAATTTCAATTGATAAATTCATTGTGGACATGCAATGGGTGTGTGGGTGTTGGATGGATAATATGAAAAGCCTGTGGAGAGAAAGAGAGAGAGAGAGAGAATGCGATTGAGAGAGAAGCCGAGAGAGTAGCAGAGCTGGAAAGAGCCATCCCAGCCGTGACTTAAGAACAGGCATTAGCGGGCACTTGCAGCAGATGGAATCAATTGTACTTTCAACTCTTTGCCTATTCTAGAGCTAAGCCAGCAGCTCCCCATCCATATCTAGCTATAAGTCGATTTGTATGTCGGTGTGTGTGTGTGTGTTTGTTCTATTTAAGGAACAGTGGACTGCAAATGGTTGAAATTTTTAAAATATATTGATCAAGCTTCTACTCTTTTTACTTATTTATCTTATTTACATATTATGGATATATATTTAATAATAGGTGGGCTAAAAATTTAGTATATTTTCAATATTTTACAGTGGCCAAATTATTACAGGTACTTTTCTTAGTTTTTTTATTTTTTTGTATATATAAAATATATTAATAAAGCTTTGGATCTTTGGCGAAAAAAAGTTTTAACTACATAAATTTAAAAAATATTTGTATATATATTTATTGTTTCATTAAAAAATTATTCATATACATATTAGCTGTATGTAATTATCGAAATAAATATTATTAAAGTTTAAAATTAATTTGCTTTATTAATAAATTTTTATTTAATAAATTTCAGCTGAAATCAATTTATAATGCTAGCCTGCAAATAACAGCTGACCGTTCGATTCGCCAGTTCAACCCAAAATATCATGCTCACTCGCTCTCGCTCTCGCTCTGAACAATAGACTTCGGTTCTTTTCGTTTTTTTTCTTTTCATTCTCTCAGTTGAACTAATCGTGTGTGCTCTTTTCGCGAGCATCGTTTAAGAAGCGATATGATTGGCGCTTGCATAATCAGACGCAGAAAGTGAGCTTAGCTCAAAAGTCAAAGCATTCACATGCACATACACATGCATACATACACTCAATTCACATACGCAACACTCGCATGCAGTACATACTAAACATACACACAAAAGTTTTTTTTGCTGCATTTCACTCCACCAAACGGTCGGCGAACAGCCAGAGCGAAACAAAACAACAACAACTAGCCGATTGGCTAGCCGATCGCAAACGAGCTCGTTAAAGAAGCGATGCAATTGGTTGCTCTTTGATTTTTTTCTCAGAGTGCGAGTGAAAGACAATCATTTGCAGCCATCGATAAACGGTGAATAGTTATTTGCAAGCTACAGTCAGGGCCGAATTAACAAGTGGGCAGTTGTCTGGCGCTTCCGATTTTAGAGGGCTCTCGAAGAATGGTAGAGTCTTCTCAAATTTTCTTACAAACACATGTTACATAATACCGAATAGTCCGGATCTCGCACCAAGTGATTACCACCTATTTCTGTCCATGGCGAACGAGCTTGGTAGTCGGAAGTTGTCCACAAGAGAGTCCTGTGAAATTTGGCTCTCAGAGTTTTTTGACTATAGGGAAGCGAGCTTCTATAAGAGGGGAATTATCTCGTTAAGAACTCGTCATCGAACAAAACAGCGCATATTTGACTTAAATCGCATTATTATAGCCAATTTTATGAACAATTGAAAATTCAATAAAAATACCGCAAGACTTTTTTGACAGCCTTATATAAAAAATGTAGATGGTAACTTTATTGATATTATTATATTGTGCCAATAAAATTTATATAAAAAATATAGGTTTGTATTTAAATCGAAAAAAACGGTCTCCAAATTGATGATTGTCTAGGGCCCCGTTGAGGATTAAATCAGCCCTGGCTATAGTTGCCAGAAATGATATGAGAATTAATTAATTCGGATCAGTTTATATATAACGCAAGTATTTAGTATTGCTGCAAGTGAACAAAAATATAATGGCAAAATTTATTTATATTTTAAAATATATATTTATTTATTTACTACATTTTCTTTTAATATTAGCTTGTTTGAAATTATTTAAATAAATTTATATTAAAATTTAAAAGAAATTTTTAATACTAAATTATTAAGTAAATTTCAATTGCAATGAAATTAAAATTTAGCAGTTGGCATTTTTTGATTTTATTGGTATTAAACCTTTATAAAAAAGAGAAAAAAAATGGTTTTAAATATTCCCTCCTTCAGATATTGCTTGTCTACTAACTCACTTGCACCACTGTGCACAAATCCAGCTGCGGCTGTGGCTGCGTCTGAGTCGGCGTCTACGACTGTAGCTAGCTTTGAGCTTTTGATAACCCGCTGTTTGCTATATGGCGGCATTATGCATTGTTGTTGTTGTTGTTGGTAAAAATACATTAGCGAAATGCGAACAAAAGCGTCTGGCAACTGAGCTGAGAATTAGATGAAACGTTAGCTATTAGGCAGGCCAAAAGCAGGCAGCAGCAACAACAATGGCAGCAATAATGGATACATAGGTCATAATGCGAACAGTTGAAACTGAGCCGCATCGTATTAAGTGGCGCCCCTTGGCGAGTTCAATCCATTTTCATAAGCGAAGCGAAAAAGAAGCAACCCAAATAATGGAGGGACGAAAGAGAATTGAAGAGAATAAGTCTGGTGGGAGTAACGGTGGGCAGAAGACAAGAGAGAAAACGAGAGATAAACTTGTTTGCAGTTCTACTTTTGATTGGATCTATATATATTTATATATAAATATAGACAGAACTGATGTATTTCATGCATACGCTGAAATCTTTTATCAATGGGCTGACTAAATAGGAGCAATAGCAAAAGAAATTGCAATTAGTCAAAATTGGTTTGAGATATTATGTTGTATCTAGTTTTATTAAAGAGTGAAGTCTATGCCATTTATTTTGAACTACCTATGTATCAAGTGCTAGGCTGAATTTTGATTGATTCGGCTTTATACGCGCAGCAATATGCTGGCAATAGTTGCTGTAGTGAAGGAGTCTACTCAACTTGTCTGGCTCTTGGAATGGAAGTTTAATTCAAGAAATCTAAACTACATATAATCAAATGGCAAATGTTATAAAGTATATTCATGGCTGAGTGTTATCGATAACTTAAACAACTGCTGAAATTAAGTTATCGGAAATAGTATCATTCATGTTTGGTCAGCGCACATAGAAATGCCATATATAAATCTCTTTATCTACATATATAGAACATATAGTATATATAGTGTATAAAGTATAGATAGAGTAAATAGTATATATATAGTATGTATATAAGGAAAACCTGATATCAGATAACAAATTGAAATATCAATTAATCAGGTGTTGGCTAAGAGCTGAAGATGTTTCAGACTCTTTTCCTCAACTCTAAACAAATATAGGAAACCCTCTTGGAATCATCATGTAGCCTATCCCAGCCTGTTCATCACCCCCCTCTCTCTCTCTGTCACTCACTCTCTCCCTCTTTTAACACTCATTTAAATTTTAATTTACAATTATTGGTTGAGCTGGGTTGAGTTTGTTGTTTGTTTATTTGGCTGGATTGGATTGAGGTCTGGGCTGTGTTTGGGTTTTCGGTTTTCGGTTTTTGGTTAAGAGCGAACCACGTAATGTTGGCTAAGAAGCAAACGTTCGGCCCAAAGGACCCATGACCCAATTGTGCCAAAAACTTTGCCAGCTGCGACTGAAGGGCAGATGGACTGTACTACATGACCTATCCGTAAGAAAAAAGCAGAGAAAACAAACCAGAAGTACTCTATGGTGGGCTGTGCTCGACTAGCAAATACCCCTTATATGTCCACTTGTTAAGTCGCATTGTTAATGGCAAGAAGGGTGTAACAACATATCAGACTCAAAATCCCGTACTTTTTTGAGATCACACATACATATATTTAAAAGGACGGATAGTCGAGCAGAAGTTAGTGTAGTTGGCCACGCCTCCTGCTGCTTGTAACATGCATTGGAACAAGCTCAATTCGTGCCGCTTGCACCCAATAGGGTATACGAAGGAGACGAAATCATTTTCCAACTGAAGGCGACGCCTACGCCGTGTCGTGAGCATGGACCAGGCGACGGCCTGTCGTGTTTTTTAGCAAACATATCATTGATATTTGCGCTGGGCATTTGCCATGTTGTTGTCGTTGTTGTCGTTGTTGTTGTTGTTGTAGTTGTTGTTGTTGTTGCCTGTAAATGAAACTTTTGCCAGCTATTCTTGTTTGTATATACTCATTCACGAAAGTGAAATGAGCGTATTGGCTTTGTGCAATCTCCGTCTTGCTGTCCGTCCGTCTGTCCGTCCGTATGGAATGCAAACCATTTCGACGCTAAGCTAGAGACTTGAAATTTGGAGCATATACTCGTGTATACCCTTGAATTGTTCAAATTCAAGCTATAAGCTATATAAGGCCTAACGAGAATGCCCGAAAGGGGCGTGGCAAATCGGAAAATGCATTTTTCGCTATGCCAGAAATCATGTTAGTTGAAGTGCAATAGTATCTAAATTTGAAATATATACTCGCGTTGATAACACAAGTTCAAAAAGATATGGCCGATATATCTACGCCCATTGAGGGCGTGGCAAATTGGGAATAAATGGTATGCTCTACAGTTTTAAAACTCAAAGCTCCAAAATGAAGGATTAAATTATTATTAATTATTAATTAAATATATATATATATATATATATATATTATAATAATATATATCAATTGGGGGCGTGGCAAATCGTAAAATTGACCTTTTTTGCGTTTTGGCCGTGAATGAGTATTCTGCAGTCGGTAACGGCCGACTGCCACGTTCTTGCTTGTTTCTTTTTTTTTCGGTGAGAGCAGGAAGCGGCGGCCGTTGAATAAACGACATTGAAAGTTACAAACGAGCCCTTCAACTCTTCAACTCTTCAGCTCGACCCAGCCTCAGCCTCAGCCTCAGCTCCCTCCAACAAATCTTTTACATCGCTGTTTTTGGGCTCGAGGCTTTTTTATTGGGAATTCGGGGCATTGCCTTAAATGTAGGCACGTTCAATGGGCTTTCAATTGTGAAAAGGTAAACAAATTAAGTAATTTATGGCAATAAACTCTCGCACTCGAAGCCAATGACAAAGCCGAATTGAGACGGGCAAGTGTTAAAATATTTATGGAAAGGCAGAAGGCAAAAGGCAAAATTCAAGGGAAAATGTTTACACAGATTTCTAATTACATTAAGCCTAGTTCAAAATGCAACTGAGACGCTTTCAGGTCAACAAAAAAAAAAAGAAGAGATATTTGTATATTAAATCTTTGAAACTGAATTTAATTTGCTCACTAATCATAAATAAAATATAATTAAAGTATATTAAATGGTAAGGGTTCAGTATTTTTAACGAATTACATGGTCAAGATTTTCAAAGGTATATTGACAAAAAAATCGAAAACTATTCGTGTTTTAGTGTTATCGATACCCCTATCGAAACTCAGTTATAGAATTATATCTTGTTCAAATTTTGCCGATAGATTTATCTATATTTTATACAATTTTAATTTTTTTATATTTCGGATATCGTATTTTTTGTACAACGTATTGTTTTCCCAAAACAAAACTTGTATTTCAAATATTAGAGATATAGGTATATATGAATGTCATTATCGCATTCTGAAAGTTTGATATAGAAAGTCCATCCATAACAGCATTTATTCATAATATAGCCCATGCTGCAGCCCAAGCGCAGTCACTGCGTCAACTGCGCAGTAAGCAGAGCGCGTGCTTGTGGATGCATGCGTATGTATGTGTGCATGTGGTTTTGTATGTGTGCAGAAGTGTAGAATGATTGGAATATCAGCTCTTTGCCGAGCTCTGGAGATCCTTTAGTTGAGCTGTTTCGACTAGAGCAGTCTTACTTGTTTTAGGACAGGCCTAAAAAGCTTCCAGCTTGTTACTGTTATTTGCCTGTTTATTGGCTTAATGTAATGCCAATAAAAAAACGATATATTCAATTGAGCAACAGCTTGCCTTCTCAGCGCCTCTTTCACTGGAAGTGCAGTCATTAAAAGACATTTATATTTGATTATACTTTAATCACTTTATTATGCACTTTTTGTACACTTGACAACAGTTTCCAGCTCCATGTTCACTTTAAAGTAATCAAAAGCTTGAGCTGTTTTAGCTGCTTTGTCACTTGAGCTACTCTTTCAACCTCCCACTTGATTATTTGTTGGCTTATTAAAGCTGTAAGCCATGTGCTCCATTGCATAATCTGTGTGTTGTCGTTGCGCTTCTTATGATACGCATATTTGTTAACAATCGCGGCAGTCAAAATGCGCACACCCACACACACACACACACCCACACACACACACACACATATAGCCTCTCGAACGTGGCTGAAGCTGAGGCATTTGCTCAGTTTACCACATTATTACCAGGGTGCTTGGGCATGACCCAAGGTCTGGCGCCTCCCGTTGTGGGGCTTATTACTTTGTAGTCCCTTTGCCCGGGCCCGGGCCTATACGACCCGACACGCCCAACCACCCAACCACCCAACCGCCCAGCCTGGGTCGACTCATGGGTCGACGACTATGAAGCAAAGTTTTGTTCATTTCATTTTGTTTTGGGTTGCGTATGTGGCCGCTACTTATTAAGCTGCCCTTTTCAGTTGCAGCTGTGTGTGTGTGTGCTGTGTGTGTGTGCTGTGTGTGTGTGTGTGTGCTGTGTGTATGTGTGGGGCACAGTTAAGCGTCTGTCCGCCATAAAAACAAATTTAATTTACGTAATTTTCAGTAAATGTCTACATCAGTTTCAGTTTCAGTTTCACTTGCATGTTGGCAGATAAAGCAGGCAAGGCAAGTGAAGAGAGGAAGGGAGGGAGACCCGGGTACAGAGAGAGAGAGAGAGAGAGGGACAGAGGTGTGTGTGTTGCTTATAAATAAATGCAAATTTTCTGATTAATTTTTAATAATGCTCATCAAATTGAAAACAAAGTTGTTTGCTGTTTTGTTCTTATGTCAATTTGCCAGTTGAACACACACACACACACACACACACACACACACACACACACACACACACACACACACACACACACACACACACACAGACTCAGTTCGTTGCCCGCATAACTCGCTGTTTTTTTTTTTCTGCTTGTTGCTTTGCTTTTTCATACGCCCCGTTGTCCCAGTTCTTTTTGGGCATACGCTGGAGGCTGTCGGCTGGGGGGCGGGGCTACGTTGCCTGCCACGTATTTGCGGCATTGCCGTGCGCCATTTCGGCATTGAGCTGATGCCTCAGCTAATTGCACTAATAGGCGACAATTTGATTTGCCTTCTCGTCGCACTCGACGCAGCTCGTTAGGCGGGAGCAGCTGCGATAAACTCTTAATGTGAAGCCTGCTTCAGTCTGATTTCTTTTAGAGTATAGCTAGAGACAGATAGCTAGCTAGAGATAGATAGATATGGCATAATAGTTATCAAAGTTTCATTTATTTTAGGTATATTATATAGGTATATTTTATCAACGCTATTTGCAAATTGTGAACTAAAAGTGAATATATTTCAATTATAAACAATATTATTGGGCACAGCTCAGATGCCTATTTGTGTCTATGGTATATCGAAGGTAGTTCGTAAATGTCAATTATAATCAAACGTCACTCCTATCTGATTACCTTAATTTGACAGTAAAAATATTGCGTATACGCCGCGTGTGTTATTTGAATTTGGGATATGTCTGTATATCCTTTTAACATATATTTTAACGATAAGTTATCGATATCAATTAAAAGTAGGCCATTAGAAATTGGAGGGAATATCAATATATTTAACTATCGATACCTAACTGTAAAGCTAGCGATACTCAACTAGAATGCCATCAGAAAAAGATGTACAGACATTTGCATCAGAGTGTCGTAAATAATTACGATAAAATTTAAATAAAACTTATCACGTATTTCAGTATTGAAAATATATAAAACTAATTAAATATCTATATATACATATATATTTAATAATATTTAATTTCGCAAATATAAGAACAATTTGCGCATCGAAAGTAGTTGGAAAATTGATCTTATAGTTGTCGTGCTTAATCTCATTCTTGTTAGCTCAATCCTATGCTAATTTATCGATATGTAGAGGGAGTCATCGGAATGATTTTCATTTATCGATATGTAGCAGTTTTATCGATGTAAAGAGCGAATTATTAGTGTTGCTTTCATTTATCGATACACAGAACGAGTCATCAGCGTTGTTTTCATTTATCGTTCTGTTGAGTGGATCATTAGTCATTAGCTTTCATTTATCGATATGTTGAGTGCCTCTTCAATTTATGGATATATATATCGTGAATCATCGGTATTGTTTTCATTTATCGATACGCAGAATGAGTCATCAGATTGGTTTTTATTCATCGATAAGTGGAGTGACTCATCAGTGTTGTTTTCATTTATCGTTATCTGAAGTGGCTCATTATTGCTGCTCTCATTTATCGATATATGTAGTGAATCATCAGCATTGCTTTTATTCATCGATAAGTGGAGTGACTCATCAGTGTTGTTTTCAATTATCGTTATCTGAAGTGGCTCATTATTGCTGCTCTCATTTATCGATATATGTATATAGTGAATCATCAATGTGTTGTTTCCATTGTGCACCACTTAAAGGCCCGTTAAGTCGCTTCGGCATCTGGCACTTGTGCGTTTCACTGTCCACTTCTTCTGTTTGCTCTCAGTCCTTACGCACTTGTCGCAATTTTCCATTCATTTCTTTTGGTTTCGCTTGCCTCATACGCCGCATGCGGACTTCCCCCATTCTCCTCCGTTCTGCTCCGTTCTCCTCCGTTGTGCACCGTTCTTTACCGTTCTCCCCTGCCCACTCATGCGAGCAAACATCAATTATGCAGAGCAACAATTCCTCTTGGCGTCAGTCAACAGAGGCTTTTACCACACCTACAATCGCAGCCAACGCATCTCGCAATCGACCCACCCACCGGCCAGGCGGTCAGCTGGCCACGCCCACTCTCCTCGGCTCCGCTCTGCTCTGCTCGTGTTGTCCATCAGTGGGCAAGCTCTGTTTGTGTGTTTCTTTCATTTGTGCGACGCCTAATCTCGGGCTTTTGTTGCTGTTGTTTGCTTGGCCGTTGCCTTGGCGCTAATTTCCATGCATCGTTGTTGTTGCTGTTGTTGCTGTCGTTGTTGTCGTTGCCGCTGTCCTTGTTGCATCCTGTGGCCCGCAACACGTTTTCCTTTCTGCGCTTATCCTCCAGTTATTGTTGCTGCCATCCAGCGACGCCATTTTAAATTTGCATTTGCTTAGCCAATGCCACTGCTGCGGCTGCCGTTGCGGCTGCTGCTGCTGGCAGCGCTTAAAATTGCGCGCAACATCAATTTAATAATATCAGGAAAAAATGAGAATAAATATATATATATATATACAATATGCAGTGAGGCAGTCGCGTTTGCCTGACTTATAAATACTCTGTAGTTGGTGATTAGGAAAAGGCGATTCAAAAGTAGAAGGCTTACCGGATGTCTATAGTAACATCATCTTCTTGAGTAGGTATACGAAGATGTGCTTACTAACGATCTATGCATATCGATATTTATCGATTTTATAAGATACTTTTTCATCGATTTGTCCAATAAGCAGACATTCTGATAGGTGGTTAGAGTACTGCCTAAAAATATTAATATATATATTTAAAACAGTGGATATTAGCTTATTGATATATATTGATTTGACAGCCTTACTTAGCTATCGATTTTTCAAATGAGCAGCTTTGCTTATCGGTTTTATAAATAGGCAGGAGGATATATATGTGGATATTGATACTTACCGATCTTTATTTTCTATGCCGACAGACAGTTTGGTAGACAGATAGTTGTATAGATACCGATACTTATCGCTCTTGCAGCCTTTTCTGATCGATTTTCGTCTGGACAGCGATACACAGACAGACAGTCGGAGATTCTGATAGGCAGACAAATATACTGATGCATAGATTATGTGATCTGAATGTGATAGACAGACAGACAGGCAGACATATTGATACACAGATCGATAGTCTGTTATTGATAAATGCATACATTTACTCAGATAGACAGACACTTAGGTAAATATTCTGATAGGTAAATACAGATAGATCGATGGCTAGATAGATAGATAGATATAAAGAGAGATAGATAGATACATAGGTATATAAATAAATAGATAGATAGATAGATAGATAGATAGATATAAAGATATATATATAGATAGATAGATCGATATGTAAATATATAGATATATTGATATATAGATATATATATATATAAAGATATATAGATAGATAGACAGATGATAGATAGATTCAGCCAGCCAATCTACCTCATTCCTAGACATAAACAATAAATGGAGGGTATGGCAAAAAAATCTGCAACCTTACAGACGGCAACAACAATAAAAAACAACGTAAATGTCGCCGACGACTGTCGCGCAACAATAACAAAAAAAATATAAAAATAAAAATAAAATAAAAAAACAACATAAAAATTATACATATAGAAAATAAATAAAAAAAAAAAATGCTGTAAAAAAAGTTGTCGCTTGCCACTTTGCACCGCATTTTGTGCAACAACAACAAAAACTACAACAACAACAAAGTAATCATAAAAAAATCATAAAAAACTTGTTTTATATTTTTGTTGTTGCAAAGTTTACTCGAGTCTCGGATTACCCTGTATTAAATTGGAGGAAAACTTTCGAGTAAATAATTTAAGGTGAAAAAGTTATTAACAAAAAATTAATATTTATATATAAATATATATATTCTGAGTATAAAACTTTTTCTTTATTTATTTTTATTTTTTGCTTGAAAAAAATAAGCAGAAATATTTGTTTTCTGATTTTTCACTTTTAATTTTCTATATAACAGTTCATAAAGGTATTTAATTTGGGCACAGCTCAAAGTGCTTTTTCCCATTCGCATCTCTATATACCTTTATGTATACCCTTTAGACAGCAACTTTGCCAGCAAAAATAAAACAACAACTATTGGTTCATGTCAGTCGCAGTAGAGCTAATTAAGTCATTTACCTAACGGTGGTCAGATAATTATGCAGTTGAACAATAATTGTAGTATTAAGAGATGACATAACGGGCGATACAGTTGATAATAATAATAAGTATATGTTGTACCAGTAAGCCATTGCTCCATTCAGGTTTACTGTTACCCACAGCAAATTACTAGTTATATGTAGTGATGGCACGATTAATCATATGATGTCCATTAATCGATTATTTTGCTTCGAATTGCGATTCAATTGTATCGCAAAACGGGGTTCAATTAATTGAAACATTAATCGATTAATTGCTCAAATAATCGCATCACTAAGAAGCAACTTTAGCGCGCATATCATAAGTTGGAAGAGGGAAAAAAACAAAACTTTTATGTTTATAATGGCACCAACAACTAGTAAAGTGTGGAAATATTTTTCCAAAACAAGTGATGCAGAAGTGCAGTGCCGATTATGTGAAAAACAATTAAAATTTTGCAAAAACACAACCAACATGCTTCAGCATGTAAAGCTGAAGCATATCAACGAGTTCGCGTCTCTCAAGGTAAGCTTTAAACTTTACTTGTAATAAGCAGAACTTTATTTAGATTTGTTTCTTTAGACACCCAATGAAAATTTTGAACGTGAGGAGGAGAGCATGGCAGTGGCTAGCACAAGCCAACAATCAAAACCAGCTAAAAAGCAGCAACACATTACCGATGCTTTTTTGAACATGGAAGTGGCTAGCACAAGCCGACAATCAAAGCCAGTTGAAAAACAGCAACACATTACTGAAGCCTTTTCAAATGTGCATAGCTTTGCTTCGGGTGGCTCCAAACATACCAAGATGACAAAGTCAATAGTGGAGATGATTGTCATGGATAACTTGCCATTTTCACACGTGGAGGGTAATGTTTTATAAAATATGTATATTAAGACAATATGTATATTAATGTAATATTGAATATAAATTTAGGAAAAGGATTTTTAAAACTGATGAAGGAGCATCATCCCTTATACAAAGTTCCAGCTAGGAACACAATCAAGGCGGAAATTATAAAAAAGTATAAAGTGGAGCTCGAAAATTTCAAGCGCATGGTATGTCAGCTTTCATGTATATCGCTGACTACGGATATTTGGACTGACATAAATATGACGGGTGTGATTGGAATAACACTTCATGGCTTATTTGAAAAGAAGCAAATCTATGCAACGATTGGAGTGTTTAAACTAATAGAAGCCCATACTGCTGCGCACATATCTGAAGTCTTGTTAACGACGCTGGACAAGTTTTCCATTTCTAAGGAGAAAGTTACTGCAGTGGTGACGGATAATGGCGCAAACATCGTAAAAGCAATACACCAAAGCTTCGGAAAGTCGCACCATATTCCATGCTTTGCGCACACTCTGAACTTAGTGTGCAGTAATGCCTTGGAAATTAAGGAAGTATCAGGGTTAGTTGCCAAATGCCGCAGTATAGTAGTTTGGCTTAAACGCAGCGGGAAATCCAAAGAAAATTTGCAACAGCTGCAGGTTTCTGCTGGCGCCTCGGAGGGTAACGTCTTAAAAGTGATTTTAGACGTGAAAACCAGGTGGAATTCAACATTCTATATGCTGCAGAGATTCATTAATTTAATTTCGTACATCGGCCAAGTGGTTTTAAACTTTTCGGATGCCCCACAAATGATATCCACCAAAGATAAAGACGATATGATTGAAATTATTGCTTTGCTGAAGCCATTGGAAGCAATGACTACACAAATAAGTGGGGAAAAATATGCTACTTTGAGCCTTGTTATACCTATCGCGCATTGTGGACGCCAGCAAATAATGAAGGTAATTTGTAAGTCACCCACGGGAAAAAAGCTCAAAGTAGCTATTTTGGAACAGTTCGATCGCAGATTTGGAGCGATAGAGCAGTCGTTTTTATTGGCTGCATCTACATTGCTGGATCCGCGCTTCAAGAAAATTCATTTTCAGGACCCGATAGCTTTGGATTCAGTTATGAAGCAGATACGAATGGAAATGGCAGAACTTTCAGATAAAAATGAAAGTCAAGGAAGCATTAGTGACGGTTCATCTACTGGAGAAATTGAATTTGACTTTTGGGCCCACCACAAGTCGTTGGTACACAAACGCCGTAAAAAAGACGACCCTTATCAAATTCAGGACGAACTTAGTTTCTTCTTAAATGCTCCTGTTTTGGAGCTTAAACGCAATGTAGTCGATGCCTGGGAGGAGATGAGTACTGTATACCCCCAACTATATATCATAGCTTGTCGCTATTGCTTTCTGATTGGCACTTCTGTACCAGCAGAACGTCTTTTTTCTAAGGCAGCTGCTACACTTACCGAAAAGAGGAACAGGTTAACCACTGAGCACCTGTCTGAGCTACTGTTCCTCAATTCAATACTCAATAACAAATAATAATTAATGTATTTGTTACTTTTTGCTAGGCCTAATAAAATACTAAATAAATAATAAACATAATTTCTACTTTTCTATACAAATAAAAAATCATTTGATTAATCGATTATTTCCACTTTTGTTCGATTAATTTCGATTTATAATCGCCCAGCTAAATTTAATCATATGATTCAATAATCGATTAATGTATATTTTCTGCCATCACTAGTTATATGGCATCAATTATTTGATCAGAGGGAAGTGAATAGAGAAGTGCTGGCTAATTGAAATAACTAGAAAAGAGAGAAGCACAAGAGATATGTTCGAAAAACAAAGAAAGAAAAAAACAGAAGAAGGAAGGCTCTAGAAAGAAGGAAAATATAGAAGTTCTAGATAGAAACTATAAAGGCAAGATCTAGACAGAAAAGAGACGGAGAAGAGAGAAGCTCTAGAGAGAGAGAAGCTCTAGAGAGAGAGAAGCTCTAGAGAGAGAGAAGCTCTAGAGAGAGAAAATCTCTCGAGAGAAGCTGAAGAGAGGCGCTGTCGAGAAAAACGCGAAGCTCTAGAGAGAAGCTGCAGAGCGAAGCGGAAGAGAGAAGCTCAAGAGAGAAGGTGAAGAGAAAAGCTGAAGAGAGAATCCCTGGAGAGAAGCTGAAGAGAGAAGTTCGAATCTAAAGAGGAAGCTCTAAAAAGAAGCTAAGAAGCGAAGCAGAAGAGAGAAGCTCGAGAGAGAAGGTGAAGAGCGAAGTGAAAAAGAGAAGAAGAAGAGAGAAGCTCGAATTTGAAGAAAGAAGCTTCAGAGAAAAGCTGAAGAGCGAAGCGGAAGAGAGAAACTCGAGAGAAATGGTGAAGAGAAAAGCTCTAGAAAACTTAAGAAAGGAAATCATTTAAAGGGAGGTTGCAGAGAGAAGCTTTAGAAACGAGAAACTAGAAAGAGGCTGATGAGAATGGCAATAAATTAAATAAAAAATAATACCCATAACGAGCTGAAGAAAAGATTCTCATCTGGTATAGCTGACCCTTGTGCAAAGTAAGCAAAGGAAGTGTTTAAAATAAATGGTCTACAAAGGTAGAAGAAATGTCTTTGCTTTTCCTGAAACATTATAAACTTTGATGTACGTATATCTGTTGCCGTCAGTCAGCCCTGTATTTCCTCACGTAACTGCTGGAAACTTCTTGCAGAGCTGATCGCCTAAGGTGAGAGCTTCTTGCACTGCTTCTTCCGTTTGTCGTTTGCAGGCATCTGTGCCGTGGCAAGCTACGCGTGCGCATTTAGCTGTGCCGTGGATGGCGGCGTGGAAGAACAAAGAAACGAAAGGAAAAGAAGAATCCTTTTGTGACGTCAGCGCAGCGGAAGAGTTGCTGTGTGATTGCCGAGCCGACTGTTTGTTGATTGCTGCCCCAGTGACCCACTTGCTGGTATCTTGCTGCGGCGCTCCTCTGGCCCCAGTCTGCCCCTGTGGCAGCAGCCGCTGATGCCGTCGCCGCAAGACAATTGCAGCAAAGACAAGGGAAGCCGCTGTCGTTGCCACAGTTGCCATTTAAATGTAAAACAGCTTTGCCACGCAACGTTTTGGGGCAGGGCGCCAAAGTCAAAGGACTGCCAGCAGGAGAGGGAGACAGAGCAGGAGCAAGAGGGGCAGAGATAAAGAGAGGGAGAGAGGACGAGAGGGCGAGAGGACGAGAGAGCCAACGAGTCGTAATTGCTTTCAGGCCTGCGCAGTGCTTGGCATTCGCTCAATTTCGTGGTGAGTTTGAAAAGCTTTGGCAGCAAAGAGAACGAAAACGCTCTTGGCCAGCACTAAGAGCTAAGAGAAATGGCCAACAGACAGGCAGACAGCCAGACGGGCAGACAGACAGGCAGTCGGTGCTGTAGTCCTCGCGTAGGCAGATTTCCGCTTTATTTGCTAATTAAACAAACACTTTGCGAACAAATTCGACAACTTGAGGAAACTGCAAGCTCAATGGGGAATGGGGGAGGGAATAGGGGGGGGGGGAGTTAGGCAATGTCTACTTAAATCTGTTGAAATTCTTGAGCTACACATTTTCAGTTTTTGCTCTGGCCTTTGCTTTAACTGCCTGAAGCTTAATTGCCTGACGAATTGAGCCATAACGGGTATATAGTGCGTTGAGTGCTTAAACAGCCAGCGAATGACAGGAAAAGAGACATATATATGCATAGAGAGAGTGTGAGAGAGAGAGAGAGGGGGGGCAAGAGATGGGCAGAGACAGTTTGAGGCAGAGCGAGAAAGGTGACGAGCAGGAGCATGAACTTGGATGGATGAGCGAGATAGCGTGACGCCTTTTTGGTTCCATATCATTATGACAAATTCCTCTTTAAAGTTGAAACAAGTTGAAAGTTAAAGTTTGCTGCCAAAAGTTTGCTCTGCCGGCACCAGGTTTATGAAACATCTTAGCCGCCAGAATGCCGAGCGGGAAGATTATGCCGTGTACTAAATGGTAACTGGTAGAATTATGTATATATAAATAAATATATATACAGAGTAGAGAAAATATAAATGTCTAACTGTTGTATGGCTTATTGGGTCATGTAAATTAACTTTTTAGCTGTTATCGATAAGTTTTTAAGCATATTTTCTTTATGTTTGGGTGTTATATCTGCACGTCTTACCAATCAACAGCCGCTCTTGAGAATAAGAATTGCAAGCAGAGAAAATATGAGCGTCTAACTATTGTATGACATTTAAGGCAATGGAATTCAACTATATGACAGTTATCGATAACTTTTAAACTTATGTTTGCGCGTATATCCGTACATTTTACCTATTAACAACGGCCCTGGATAATAATAAAAACTAGCGAGAAGTTACGATAATAGGCAACATTATATAGTTTCTTTTACAAATGCCTATTATCGATTTCAATTTAACCATATTTATTGCAGTTAAATTGAAGTTATCGGTAACGTTTCTAGCCTATACCATAATAATAATAACTATTGCAACTGCTGCAGTAATTTTATTGCTTTGTTATATTTGAGCTAAATAAAATTTGTTACTGTTATCGATAATTGCAGCATGCATTTACTATCGACAGAGCGTTGTAGCAAACTAACAATAGATATTAGATATTTATATATAGTTTTTGATATTACTTTTAATTTCTGTGTTATCGATAACTTGGATAATGTGGTTATCGATAAGTTCAATTAATATGGCATTATTAATATTAATATTGACATTTTCATTGAAGTTATCGATAACACTTGAAGCCCATTTCATATTTGGTTTGTGTTCAATGCTTAGCAGTTTGAGCTGTTATCGATAACATTTGTAGCAGTCGTCAGGCTAACACCTTAATAGTTTTAATTATATTAATTGTAGATGCTATGATTGCCATTACATAGACATATGTATGTATGCATGCTCGCCCACACATGTCGATAAGTGAGCAATCGATTGTAAAGCAATTGCCATCAAGTGGCAACTCCATCAAAGCAACCGCATACAAATATTGCCAGATAGTGCTGGGACATGCTGTTATCTTTCGCTTTACGCAGACTTCCTATTGCTGTCTGTTGTTTGTTGTGCGAGTTGTTGTTGTTGTTGTTGTTGATGATGTTGATGTTGTTCGAGCCGTTGTTGCCATTGCTATTGGCAAACTGTTTGTTTATTTAAAGCAATTGAAAATTAATTAATTTACTTACGTAACCGAAACTGACACAAAACAAATAAATGCGCAGCACACAGAAGTTGATTGTCGTAGTTGCTGTTGTTGTTGCTGTTGTTACTGTCACACACACACACACACACACACACACACACACACACACACACACATACCGAGCGATGTCTAGCTGGCAATGACAATGACAACGAGGCGTTCAGCTTGAAGTTTTGCTGCATCAAACAAACAAACAAAACAACAGACGGCTAGTGGGCGTGGCAGGCGTTAGTTTTTAAATTATAATAAAGCAAACCCAACAGCAGCACGAGCAGCAACAATTGCTGGAGCAGCAGCAGCAGCTGCTGCCGCATTAGCTGCAAAGCAAAGTTGGAAAATGATGCGTCAACTGAAAAGTTGCCAGCAACTGTTGTTGTTAGCAGACCTGCTATAAATTTATTGCTTGCAATTGCTAGAGTCGATGTTGTTGTTGCTGTTGTTGTTGCTGCTGTTGTTGTTGTTGTTGCTGTTGCTGTTGCTGTTGCTGTTGCTGTTGTTGCTGTTGCTGTTGTTGCTACTGCTGTTGTTGCTGCTGCTGTTGCAGGCAGCAGGTATGGCTGCTTAGCTCTCGCAGCCTTAGCTGTTTGCCCTCTGCTCTCTGCAGCTGACGTGCGTCAAATCGAATGAAAACATTATAAAGTCTCAGCTTTATGCAATATAGGTATGTATATACATTTACATATATATATATATATATATATATATATATATATATATATATATAAATATACTCCATTTATACATGTATAATGTAAGTGTAATAATTTTGATGCTGTGGCACTTTGCACTTGCTTGCTGACCAAAACACACAAATGAAATTTGTTAGACGCACGCTGCTCTCTCCCTTTCTCTGTCTCTCTCTCTCTCTCTCTCTCTCTCTCTCTCTGTATGTTTTGGCAGCCTCGTCTCGTTCACTCCCACTCCCTCTCTCTCTCTTCCTTTCTGTTTTTGGCGCCCTCTCACGCTTTGTGTGTGCGCAATCATAAATTTTTGCATTATGAAATTAAAATTAAGAACGCAAAATGCCTTAAAAAAGGCGAGTGTAAACTTTTGAATTTCTGTTGGCCCTCGGCCAACAATTGACAACAAATTTAATTCCCCCAACAACATTGACAACAACAACAACAACAACAACAACAACGACAGCAACAGCAACATGAAGTAGCTGCAGCATTTGCATATTTCAAGTAGTAAATTAGATTTTTGCTTTCATCTTCGAAAGTTGCGCCCAAATGTAGGCAACGTTTTTTTTCTACTACTCGACTTGAAATTTAATATCTCCAGCAAAGTACGTTAATTGTGTGCTGGAACTTTAAGCACAGCAAGTTCTCAGCAGCTACTGAAGAGCTATAGAAATGTTAAATACAAGTGTATATGGATAAGCTTGGCATTATTTATATATGTCTATATCGATTAGAAAAATTGAACTTCAAACAGCAAAGAAAAGAATCTAGCTCAGTGGCAGCTGCAAATTTGCCATCAATATATCAATAATCAAACAAAGGTAAAAAAAAATAAAATAAAAAAAAATGTAAAATAAAATGTTTTTGCCTTGATTTCAATTGAGTTTCCAAACTTCAGTTGATCAAGTTATCAAAAAAAAAAAGGACTGCAGCACATTACGTATACGCCACGTTGCGAGCGGCAAGGACAGCCAAAACAGGCCAGCGGGCAGGCAGCCAAAGGCAAAAGCAATGTCAACAACAGCAGCAGCAGCAGCAGCAGCAGCCCCAGCAACAACATCAATTGCTGCCAAATGTTGCCAGCAACTATGTTGCTGGCGTTTGTGGGCTACTGGCAACAGCAGCAGCAACAAAGCGTCCCAGTGAAACAATAGATAATGATGACACGTCAGCTTTTGTCATGTGACAATAAGCACAGCAATAGAGGCAAACACAATAACAGCAGTAGCAACAACAACAGCAACAGCAGCCGCAGCAGCAGCAACAACAGCAACAGCAACAACAGCAGCACGCAAAGCTACTCGATGTCAGTTGTCAGGAGCAAAGGCGCGCAAAGTAACAACTTGAATGAAACCGATGAAGTGGCGCTACCTAGCTCACTTACACACACACACCCAGAGAGAGAGAGAGAGAGAGAGAGAGAGAGAGTATCTCCTACTCTCTGTTTGTGTCTAACATGCTGTGACAACAACAGCAATAGCTACAAGCACAACAGCAACAGCAGCAACAGCAGCAACAACATCAGCAACGACAATAGCAGCGTCTTTGTTAACTGACATCAGCAGCAGCAGCAGGAGCAGCAGCAACAGCAGCAGCAACAGCAGCATGAGGAGCAGCAACAGCAACAGCAGCAGCAGCAGGAGCAGGAGCAGGAGCAGCAGCAGCAGCATCAAGAGCAGCAGCAACATCAGCATCAGGAGTTGGAGCAGCGTCCCAGTCAGTCAGGCAGCCAGCCAACGATTTGCAGGCAGTGGCAGGTAGGCAGAAAGGCAGCCAGGTGAGGCGCTCTGTGTGGAGATGAAGGCAATGGGCAATGGAAAAGATCTGTCTGTCTGGAGCAGCGCTTGGCGCTTTGGCGGTTTTGGCATGCGGCGCCAACTGCTGCTGCGGAAGTCAATGTAAAGTAACGGAAAAGCAGCCGCAAATACTCAAGCATGCACACACACACACACACACAGACACACACACACACACAGACACACACACACACATGCTTGCATGTACACATATGCTAAATACACGTGCAAACACACGTGTACGTGTACACAATAGAGAGCAGGCATTGCCGGCACAGGCGACACATTTGTCGATAGCGAAATGCATGTCGGAATGAATTGGAATCGATAATTTTTGTAATTACAATTTGTTGAATGGTGATCTAGTATCACTTGTAAATATTAATAGAAGTGCTTCACTTGAATTCTAGACTTCAAAGGAAAAAAGTAAAATGAAAAAGTAAAGTAATAAAGTGAAAAATTACAATAAATAAAATAAGTGAAATTTACAAAAAATATAAATATATATCAAATTATGTATATAACAAAATCTTAATTCATTTAACTGTAATAATAAAAATAATGATTAGAAATATAAGTAATGCATAGGTTGAAATATTCTATAAATCCATATAGACTAAATAAGGCGAGCAGCTTAGATAATAAAATTGATCTTGTTTGGAATGAAGGCAGATGAGTAAAAAGCCTTGGATTTAAAAGCATTAGAGTTTTTTTTTTCACTCCATAATCTTCCTTGTGTCTCATTAATAATCACAGGCTTAGATTATCTACCTTCTTAAAGATGACTTTGTTTTTTATCGCATAGAGATAGGAGTTACTAGACTAGGAGCTATTCTAATAATAATATGGCGATATGGGGGAGATGGAATCTGGCATTAACAGATCTATCTAGATCCATTTTCCAGTATTCCACTTGGTGGGTCACATGTTATATGTAATGGATACTATTTTAATAAAACTTTTGACTAGCGACTATGTTTCTCTGTCTCTCTCTCTCTCTTTCTCTCTCTCTCTCTCTCTCTCTTAATATTTCCGTATAGCTATATATACTAAATACATATAGTATACTCTACATATACATATGTAAATAGATTCCATCTTCTTCTCCACTTCTTCCACTTTTGTCGCCTGTGCAGCAATGCTGAGTCACGAACTGATTTGGCTGAGTTTTTGGTTGTGGTTCGTTTGTTTGCTGGGGCAGCTGGTTTGATGTCTGGCTAAAGCTATTCACTATTCACTATTCCACTATTCACTATTCACTGTTCACTATTCACTGTTCACTATTCACTATTCAGTACTCACCACTCACTATTCGTCCCACAGTCGTCCCACAATCCATTGCTATTCATTTGGTGTTGTTGTTGGCTTTTTAATTTGGTTTGCTGCCTTCTTGGCTTTTAGTTTAGCTTGAAATGAGCTGAAACTGAAGTCGAGTCGAGTCGAGTCAAGTCAAGTCAAATCGAGTCGACTTGAGTCGCGTTCAGAGTTGGCCTCGGCCTCATCTAGTCGCTGACTGTCGACAGTTGGCCGTACGTGACCCACTGGGTTTGCTGGGTTCCAGTTCCGAGCGCCTCTTTAGTTCCAACTTTTAGTTCACAAGTTTCGCTCTCTGACATTTGACGTTCCGCATTTCATTTCGTTTTCGCTTTTCTGTTTTTTTTTTCTTTTTTTTTTTCTTTACCATGGTGCGTGCCTCAATTGTCGCTGGCGTTGCCAAGTTTTGGTGCGTGTGTAAAGAAAACTATGGCAAAGCAGCGCATACAGCTCTCTCTTTCACACACACACACACACACACACACACACACACACACACACACACATAGATTCATACAGTTGAACAAAGCGAAGTCAATTTAATTTATTTTGTCACTTTTGTTGTTTGGCAATTTGTTGTTGTTGTTGTCATCAACATCTGTGTGTGTGTCTGTATGTGTGTGTGTGTGTGTGTGTGTGTGTGTGTGCCATTGACTTATTACACACTTCTATAATGGTAAGCCCCCCCCCCCCCATTCTCCTTAACATCCTGCTCAGACCCCAACTGTTGTTTGTCCTTTGTATTCCATTTGCTGACGCATTTAAATTTCTATTTGCGCTGCCATCGATGCCAATTGCTGCTTCTGCGGCTGAGTTGCCAACGTAATTGAGTCGACCCCAACACACACACACACACACACACACCGACACTCATACACAAATAAACACACACACATACACACACACACACACTCATATAGCACACTCTTTAGCTGGCAATTTGGACATAACTTCAACTGGAGCGCAGCTGCCATTCGGGCTGCATCCATTTGAATTGACGTCAAGGCATTTGCGCAAAGGATTTGCCTCGTCTTCCACATTAACTCGGCGACTAGGAAACCGTTTGCATTGAGCCTTAGTTGAGCTGCTCAACTTAAGTCCGAATAGAAATACAGTTTTTCCTCAGAGAACTAAACCAATTAATGAGTTTGTGATGGCTGCGAAGAGGCTGCCAAAGTTCTTTGCGTAGTTCACAAAGAGGTTTAAAAGTGGTTGCCTGAGTTGGTTCAAAAGTTCAAAAAAACTAGTTCATTTGAAATTAGCTAAATCTTGCAGATTGCAAAGAATTTAAAAATCAACATTTTTTGGCCTTCGTTTACCATTTGAAAAATCATTTTCGGTTCCAGTTCCGGTTCCGGATTGAGTTCTTATTTTATTAATGATGTATAATTAAGTTCTGTTATAATTAATTAAAATAAGTTTTTGGTTCCGGTTCCGATAGTAGTTCTGGTTTCGGTTCACGTTTTACTTAAATATACAAAGGAAATAAAACATTAGTTATGATATTTCTAGTTCCGAAGCCAGTTTAAGTTCCGGTTCCGATTCTATTCATTTGATTTATGTAAATTCGATATATAATATCGAATCCATTTTAAGAAAATCATATTGCTCGGCTCCAGCTCCGGCTCCAATAGCAGTTGCGGTACTGGTTCCGGTTCCGGTTCTAGTTATTACTGATAAAGGAAACACATTTAGTGTTTGCAAAGGAATGTATTAAAAAAACATTTTATTTATTTACAGTTACGGTGTCAGTTCAAGTTCCGGTTCCGGTTCCGTTTTTGGCTTTAATTTTATTAGTGGAGTGCATGTATTTTTTGCATTTAAAGCCGAATCTATTTTTGCAAAAGCGCATGGTTTGATTTCTGTTCCAATTCCGGTAGGAACTCAAATGACTCACAAAAAAACCTATTAAATCGCTGAAGGATTATAATGGCTGAATCGATGATGAATGATGTAATACACAGATAAGTCGTGCATAATTTGCTCTGCCCACTAGTTCATTGCGGTAGTTGATTAATCACGGAACCAGTTTGGTTTTACTTTAATAACAAAACAAAAAAAAACAACTAACGGTAAGAGGAAGCACAGCTGGCGCTTAAAATTGTTATTGTCCTTTAAGGACTCTGTTGCTGCCGTAGATAATTCGCGTTCATCATGTCCTTGGCCAACATAAAACGCTTGAAATGAATGAGCGAAATTAAGCGAATGGCAGGCCAGGACAAGGGTTGCCTGGGTGGTTGCCTGGGTGGTTGCTTGGGTGGTTGCCTGGCTGGTTGCCTGGGCGTCGGTGCGGTTGTGGGCGTGGCCATTTGACACAGTGGCTGGTCAGTGGCGCAACCCGAGCGCGTTGCATTAATGCAAAGTTTAAGTGTTGCAAATGACGTTGATAATGGCCAAAACGTTGATGTTCAGTCAGGGCAGTGGGCGGTGGGCGGTGGAACGGGTGGAATGGGTGGAATGGGTGGAACGGGTGGCAATGGAACAGAAGCTGGAAACTGCACAGATGGTAAGTTGCTGCTGCTGCTGCTTGTGTGAGTCCTCGTTGTCCTCGCTGTCCTTGTTGTCCTTGTTGCTCTGCGCTTAATATGTAATTTATAATTTTGATTGCACTGCCGGCGTCGCTGTCGCTGTCGACGTCGCAGTCGCAGTCGCAGTCGCAGTCACTGCACTTAATCCGTGCAGATAAATGTGTTCGCTTATTAATAATATGCGGTCGCCGGACACAGACAGACTTCTGCTTGAGTGTTGGCATTAGCGAGACATTGGGCGTGGCAGGAGGAGTGGCAGGGCGTGGGGCGTGGGGCGTGGGGCGTGGCTGGCTGGGCGTGAGATATTAATGATGCGTAATTTATGAAAATTCTACAATTGCCGAGCGCTGCCTAGGGCGGCGGACACGCCCATCGCCCTGGCAGCAGCCAAACAAATTATAGACAGACCAAGCTGCTCCTCCTCCTCCTCCTCCTCCTCCTCTTCTTTCTCATCCTCCTCCTGCCACCAAAGCCCACCTCAGCAGACGGTGCTGCTGCTGCTGCTGCTGCTGCTGTTAGGCAAATGCCTTTCAGCTGCCTTTGCTTTCTTAGCCAAAACTTTATATGAAGAAAGTTTGGCGCAGCCGTCGACAATGGCCATGGGCAGGGGCAAAGGGGTACGATGGGCGGTTGGGTGGTTGGGCGGTTGGGCGTCTGACTGACTGCAAAGCGGATGCGTGGGCCGTGCAGCTGTGTAGACAAGGCGGCAACATTTTATAAACAGGCGTCGTCGTCTATGAAAAGCTTGAAACACAAAAATTAATTTAAATTACATATTTGCACAAAACACTCTGAGCTGCAGTGGGCGTGGCAGATGGAATGTGGAACGGCAGGCGATGAGGTGGGGAGCATAGCTCATCACAGTGGCTGAGGCATGCTCATACCCCAGCTACATGGTCGTTATCGTTGTTAACTGCTGCTGCTGCTGCTGCTGCTGCTGCTGTTTGCCAAAATAAAAAAACCTCAAATTATACAAATTTACGATGTTTCGCTGAGCGTGCTCTGCCAAAAGCCAGCAGCTACAACAACAACAACAACAACAACAACGGAAGCAGCGACAGCAGCAACAACAATTGCGGCACGCATAGCAGCAGCAGCAGGAGCAGCAGGAGTAGCAGGAGCAGCAGGAGCAGCAGGAGCAGCAGGAGTAGTAGCAGCAGCAGAGCCAAAAAATACAAATAGAAATGAATTTTTCATGAGCTCTAGTCGAAATTTCAATGCCCTGCCATAAACAGAGAAAAGAGAGAGAGTGGGAGAGAGAGAGGGAGAGAGAGAGAGAGAGAGAAAGAGATATAGAAGCGAGGGCAGCTGCCCTTCCAGACCTAAGAGGAAACAAGACAGGTAATTGGTTTGCCGAAAAATACGATTTCTATGCAAAAATATGTGAGTGGAGTTGCCAGTAAAACGTTCAAGAAGAATGCATAAGAAAGTGAATGAACGAAGGCATCAATGAGGAAGAACAACAAAAGTTGAAATGGATGCAGAAAGAAAGAGAGACAGAGGGCGATAGAAAGAGAGTGAAAGAAAAAACTGAGAGAGAAAAGAGTGAAAGAAAAGAGAATGAGAGAGAAAAACTGAGAATGGTAGAAAGTGAGAGAAATATTGTTATATAGATAGAGAAAGAGAGAGATAGAGAGAGAGAGAGAGAGAGAGTGAGAGAGAAAGAAAGAGAGAGAGAGAAAGGTATGAAAGAAAAACTTGAGAGAGAAAGAGAGTGAAAGAAAAAACTGAGAGAGAAAGAGAGAAACAGAGTGAAAGAAAAACCCGAGAGAGAGAGAAAGAGTGTGCAAGAAAAAGAGAATGAGAAAGAAAAACGTAAGAATGGTAGAAAGTGAGAGAAATTTTGTTAAAACTGAGAATGGTAGAAAGTGAGAGAAATATTGTTATATAGATAGAGAAACAGAGAGAGAGAGAGAGAGAGTGAGAGAGAAAGAAAGCGAGAGAGAAAAGTATGAAAGAAAAACTTGAGAGAGAAAGAGAGTGAAAGAAAAAACTGAGAGAGAAAGAGAGAAACAGAGTGAAAGAAAAACCCGAGAGAGAGAGAGAAAGAGTGTGCAAGAAAAAGAGAATGAGAAAGAAAAACGTAAGAATGGTAGAAAGTGAGAGAAATATTGTTATATCGATAGAGAAAGTGTGAGAGAGAAAGAGAGAGAGAGAGAGAGGGAAATATATATAAAAAGACAAAGAACGATTGTTATGTAGAG
>JAWNPA010000039.1:20432500-20450000 GCA_035045345.1 Drosophila hamatofila | reverse complement strand
AGAGTGGCGAGAGGAGCAGGAGAGGTGGGCAGCGCAAAACTTGCGTCTCAGCCAAAGGCACCCAAAAATAACGCGCATAATAACAGAAAATAAACTTGAGATGAGACACACAATAGCTGCAGAGGGACAGACAGATAGTGAGAGAGAGAGAAAGAGAGAGGGAGAGAGGTCGTGAAAGACATTTGAAATTCAGAGACAACATATTAGAAGCAGCACAATAAATGTGCAGGATGTTAAGGGCGGATGCTGGGGTTACAGACCCAAAAAAAAAAAAAAAGAAAAAAAGAAAAAGAAGAATAAGAATGGAAGCACAAAAATGATGACAGACAGGCCTCGGCAGATAAATCTTATAAATTAGGCAGATTTTTTGCGAAATTAACCTTAATGAAAGAAATTTCTCCAGAACAAAGTAATAATAATAAAAAGCAAAATATATATTTATTTGTTTAGATTAAAAAAAGCAAAGCGAAAGTTCAACAAAAAGTAAAATTAATTAAAGTTCGCCCAAATTGAAAACAATTCTGAGAGCAGTTCTCATGAAATTCAAGCCCTGAGCTGAGCTAAGCTGAGCTGAGTTGACTTGAGTTGAGTTGAGTTGAGTTGAGTTGGACAGATCACAGAGAGATACGGCCGAGCCCCAGACCTGTTGAGGGTTAATTAGCCAAACAATCAACTTTGACGTACTTTAAAGGGCTCGTCGGATTAGGGACAAGCCCCGCATTATCGGGCTTACCATAAACTCTGCGCAAGCACATAAATTCAGCTACGAAGTTCTTCATGTGTAATTGTAGTATTATATTTAAGCCATCCATGGGGACAGCTGAAGAGAAACTCATTGAACAAATTTTGGCAATGCCAATGAGAAGTGACCCAGCAAGAGCAATAGCATTTTATGAGAACTGTATCGATAGCTGTATCGATAAGAGAGACAGAGACAGCTGACCAGTTGAGTTTCTTTTACTGAAGTCAGTTGTCATCTGGGCATCTTTACAACTTAAACAATCAAATTGAATGAACTGTAGAAAATATGAATGCTGTAGCAACAGGTGCTGAATACAATTGCCTCAGGCTCCCAGCTCCATGAAGACATTTAATTGTTTTGTATTACTTTTTATTCCTTTGAACCAAGGTTTCTTTTTACCAATACTTAAATCTAGTTTAACTACATATTGCTGAAATACAAGAATATGTAGAATATGTATACCCATCGCTGCGATTGTAAGGGACAGCGCTCATCTGCCCATTTTTAGGGTGGACCTTATCTACATATTTCTATTGCACTATTGCATCTGCTAGAAGACTTGTTTATAATCTTTGTATATTTGTATGTTGGTTTCTGAGCAAGTGCTTAAAAAGACCCAAACAAATCTGCTAGAAATACATCTTGGACTGAACTGAGATATTGCACTCTCTCTGAGTACCTTACGAGTTTTGGGGGAGTATTACAAGCATAGCTATCCAAATTTGAGTCCAAGTCAGTTGAGCTGCATGATGTTTTGTTCCATACCCAAAGGCTAGGAATTATAATGGGTACAGTTCAATTATTTGGTTTATATGTTACAGCTCTTTGGAGTTCTACTTTGCAATAGACACAAGTAAGAAAGCTCTGAAGTATTATCAATTTTTTTTTATTTACTTGTGCTTCTTCTTCTCTTCGTTCTGTAATGAATTGCATTCAGCTTAAGGCGCCTCAATAAAACTCTTTTCATTTGGACAGCCAACTAGATAAAACAAACTTTCCTCTCTCTCTCTCTCTCTCTCTCTCTCTCTCTCTCTCTCTCTCTCTGTCTCAGGCTGTCTCTTTTTGCAGCTTGATATTTGCAATTAAGATTGTGTCATTTATTCACCTAGTCAAATTTGCATTTTGCAGTTATTTAAAACTCAAATATTCATGATATATGGGCAAACAATTGACTTTGCTCAAGAATTTCTTCTACTATTTTCGGTATTTTTATTATTATTTATTTATTTTTAGTTAGTTTGTTTTTGTTCTTTTTTATTTATTTATTTTTTTTTTGGCTTTAGGCTTTTTCCATGAATGAAATATATTCGAGGCGAGTTTTCTTTTGGCATACAACAAATAGAAATTGCTGTGGCCAAGTTTGTGCAGGCAGCCGTGAGAAATGAAATGTAAATTCATGTTGGGCAATTTATTTGATTTCAATTTCCATCTCAGTTTCTCATTTTCCATTTCCCATCTGATCAACAACGGACTGGGGCAAAATATTTACAATTTAATTAAAGTGCAAATGCCAAAAGTAATGGCCAGCAAAACTTAGAGTGAGAGAGAGAGAGAGACAGAAAGAGACAGAAAGAGAAGGAGAGAGAGAGAGGGCGTCAGCACAATAAACTGCAACTGGGCAACAAATTTCTTTTTCTTTCTCTGTTTTTTTTTGTATTTTGTATTTTGTATTTTATTTTTGGCAAACTGTAAAGAGTGTGTGAAGTGTGTTTATCTTGGCGCTGCGAATGCCAGTGGAATAATATTTTATACGCCGCATACTCTCAATCCAGCCACCCTCCTCCATCACCCCCTCTCTACGCCAGCCCCGCCCCCCCTCAAGGTGTCGCATTGCTGGGGCAGCATATTTAATGGCCTTGCGGATGTTTCGGCCACGAGTTTCGAGTTGGTCTTCGCTTTGCATTTGGCGCGTGCTTCCAACTCTTTACCCGAATCCTGAGCTCTCCTTTCCCTTCTCTCTCTCTCTCTCTCTCTCTCTCTCTCTCTCTCTTCTCTCTCTTCTCTCGTCTTTCTTCTTTTTTTTCGGCCACTCTTCTTCAGAGTTCATAACTTATGTATGTGATGTGAGTGGGTCCCCCTCTCTCCCTCTCTCCCACTCTTTCTCTCTCTGTCAGTTTACTCCGTGTGTATTCCTTTTTTTTCACATTTTTCGGTTGAGGGCGACTAAAAATTATGGCGCCCAAATGGCGTGCAACTATTTCAATGTGACATTCCCTTCGGGTGGGGCAGCTGCAATAAAAATGGCCAAGTTATTATTTACCAGCCAGGTGCAGGAGGCAGCTGTGAGAAGTCAATGAACTGCTTCACAAAATACTACAAAACTTTCGAGTATATAAATGAGCAAAATTAGTTGAAAGTCTGCTATTAGTGCTAATGCTAATGCTAATGTGAATGTTAATGCTAATGCTAATGCTAATGCTAATGTGAATGCTAATGCTAATGTTATTGATGTGGGCCATACTGATATTAATTCTGATGCTGATACAAATACTGCTATTAATAGTGTTGCTAACGAGCTAAAGAACTCATCAAATCAAGATCAACATGGAAAACATGGAAAATGAATTAAAATCATAGTTCGCAAATAACAGTTGAACGTTTCATTCTTAACGCTCCATTCGCTAAATTAACTCAAATATATCGTTCTCACTCCCTCTCGCTCCTCTTTTCGTTTTTGTTTTCTGCTGAGCGCCTTCAGCTAAACTATTCGTGTGACGCTCTTTTCACGAGCATTGGTTAGAAAGAGATAGTACGATTTGCATACGCACAATGAGACTCCCTAAGTGAGCAGAGCTCAAAAGTCAATGCAAGCGCTCTTCACATTCACATGCACACACACACACGCAATTCACGTACGCACACTCGCATACATACCAATGCATGCTCACAAAATACTTTTCGCTGCATTGCACTCAACCAAACGGTGGGCGAACAGCCAGAGCGAGACAAACCAAAAAACCACAACAACAACAATTGGGAGTTGATCGCGAATGAGCTCGTAAAAGAAGCGATGCAATTGGTTGCTCTCTGAGCACTGTTTAAAGACTAACACTCCATCGTGCTCTCTGGGAGTGAGTGAAAGTGACTTATGTATGTATGTAAGTATTTGCAGACATCGAGAAAAGCTCAAAAGTAATTTGCGAGCGATGATAAAAAAAGAAGAAAAGACAATTTTAAATAAGTCATCAAGAGGTGTATTCTATTTATATAAAATATTTATATTTATGTAGGTGTGTATGTATGTATGTATATATATGTGCTCACAAAAGCATCGACAGTCTATACAAAAGTTTCTTTACATTGCAATTTGATTAGTTTAACATCAAAGCAAACTCTTCTCAGCCAGATAAACAAAACGAATTGAAGACAACTCAATCGAAAAATGTTTGCATGAACAGCTTAAATGTTTGCAAAACACATACATTTGTATATCGTAGACAAATTATGCATCTAAGAGCTTAATTATTTTGATAATAAATCTAGTCACTCATACTCTAATACTAGGCGGAAATATAATACGGACTGCCAGAGAAAACAATTCGAAAATTACAGCAAGCTTCTAATTGGTGTTGCTATTACACATACATATGTATGCTTCAGTTTATGAAGTAAGAGTTAACATATAAATATATCAGATACATATAGAGCACAGATCATAGGATATGCATATATATGTATTTTATATCGAGTTTGGAGCAGCTCAACTTGAATACAAAGCATTTTCCTCTAATTGAATCAAATGCTGTACAAGCAAAATACAAAACTCTCTATAATTATATCTATATATATATATATATATATGTATATATATATATGTGTGTGTGTGGGTGGATTAAGTGATTGGTAGAGTAGCATTTTGGGGCATTTGTTAGGTGGGGCAGCTGGACTTTTGGTTTTTGGGGTTTCCCGTTGAACAGGCCTCGGTCGAATGCAATTGTTATATGATGATTGAGTAGAGATTGGTTTCTGGCTGCACAGCCTATTTGATTTGTGTGTGTGTGTGTGTGTGTGTGTGTGTGTGCATATGTGATAATGTGTGCGCAGTTTAATTGAAACGAATGACCACACAATGCACACACACACACACACACATGCAGGTTTAGTGTATGCATCTATTTAATGTCAGCCACAATTTTATGTTTCACGTTTCATTCCATGCCATTTCATTTTATTGTTCATTTCTTGTACGCGGACACGCCCCCCACACCCACACCCACACACACACACACGCACACACACACACACATACAGCCACATCCCAGTCAGCTCTGGTCGCATTACAATGTTTAAGCACTTAATATATGCGATGAAATATGAATACAACTGGCAGTTAGTCCGTTAGTCTGTCCTTCTGTCTCTCTCTCTCTGTCTGTCTCTGTCTGTCCATCTCGCAGCATTTACATTAATGCTCGCGCAATGTCAATAAATTTCAAAATTGAAAAGCCCCCAAGCGCAATTGCAACTGCAATTGAAATCTGTTAATAAAGCAGCTCAATAAATATAATGTATATATATTTGTTGTCCCACCTGGTTAGCCCACCTGTCTACCTTTGCCTGCACTTTAATATATTTCTTTAAAAATGTTGAACAGCATTGATTGAGCTGCCTGACAAGAGCAGGAATATTCTAATTGCAGCTTGGCCTCGAGCTGCTCTCAACTCAGCTTAACCGCCGTCTGCTACAGGGTATATTGGTTAGGCTGACAAGTTGACATATTCATTATAACATATTCATAACACACACACACACACACACACGCAGGTGTGCTAAAGCTGTGTTAAATAACGGATTTTGGCCTGTCACACGTGTCGTATGAGTAATAAATAAATCGTCTCCACCAATTGCTGCATTTTATTGGCACATTGCAGGCTAATTATGGCACATCAACGACAGCTATATACATGTATGTATATGTGTGTGTGTGTGTGTGTAGGTGTATTTACCACACACACACACACACACACACACACAGCTGTCACTGTTGATTTGGTGTTGCAATCAGAGCGCTCGTTCGATCGTGCAATGAATAATTTCCGCTTTAATAAATTTTACAGCACAAGATGCGATTTGCGATGTGATTTCAGCAGCAGCAAGCTGCATGCCAACCAATCCTCTTGCTCCCTCTCACTCTCCCTCTCGCTCTCGCTCCAGCTCCCCTTCCCTCTCTGTCACTCTATAAACACAACTCGCATACATTTTATGCACACATTTATTATTTATTGTTCAAGTCGATTTGAAAATCAAGCAAAATGCTATGAAAATTATTTTAAATGTTGCATTTTATGATAAAGTTTTTCCATTTTCCATTTTCATTTTCCCACTGTTCCATTTCTCTCTGCTCTCTCTCTCTGTTCATTTTTGCTTGCTTTTCCTGCATGTGCTGCTGTCAGCAGTGATTATTATTTATGCATTTTTATTCATATTTCTTATGGCACTGCATTTCGATTACTTTTGCCGATGCCACTTAATTATAGTCATACAGTCCAAGAACGAAGCCGACGCCGATTATATGTCTATATGTCTATATGTCTATATGTCTATATGTCTATATGTCTATATGTCTATATGTCTATATATCTATATGTCTATATGTCTATATGTCTATATGTTTATATGTCTATATGTCTATATGTCTATATGTCTATATGTCTATATGTCTATATGTCTATATGTCTATATGCTTATATATCTGTAAGTCCGTTCATCCATCTCTCTAGCTGGATATCTTTCTGTTCGTCTGATTCTCCATTGGTCACTCTGTCTGTATGTCTGTATATCTGTTTCTTCCTCTATCTGTCTGTCTGTTCGTCTGTCTCACTTAGTCTAAAAGTTCGCAGTCTAAAATTTTTTATGAAAGAAAGTATATCTATGGCAGGCACAGTTCAAGTTTATTAAAAGTTATCGATAACCGTATGCAATACCACAAAATCGATTACTATCGACCTTCAACTTAATTTATTCCCACTCAGAACAAAATATAGAAAAATAAGCTTTCAAATATAGAAGAATTGAAAGTATATTTCGATGTATAACTTCGATATACATATATTCGATATATGTATATAAATATTTTAGGCTAACAGGGTATTTATTACTCGAGCATTCCCAAGTGGTATATATATATATATATATATATATTACTACATAGACTTTTATTTTATATTTATTTGACAGGTTTTGCTGTTGCTCGGAACTAGTTCATTTGATTTGTCGGTTTGATTGTTTCTCTTATTGGAGTTGTTGCCATAACAGCTCGATGGTTATCAAATTTTGAGCTGCCTGATGTAATCAAATTACTCGAATAATTGACACATCAGAGAGAGACAGAGAGAGAAAGAGAGAGAGAGAGAGAGAGAGAGAAAGAGAAAGGGAGCTGACATGTCTTTGGAACTGTGTGGGATCGCTTAAGTATTGTCAGAGGCAATGCATAATCAGGGCATATGCACACTCACTGACATATCTCAATCGGAGCAACGATTTTTGTGGAGTGACAGCTGACAGGAAGTGGCAAACAGCTGCAGTGCTTCGTGAATTGTCACCGCATTGGGTTATTTTCGTTTGCTTCTTCCTTTTGGCAACGAGGGACTGTCTCTGCTCTCGGATTTGCTTTAAAGCGCCGGCAGCAGCAGCAGCAGCAGAAGTAGAAGCAGAAGCAATCAGAGCAACGAAATGGAACCCTTACGTTGGCATTTCAATGTAGCCCCCAACCAAAACTCAAACTGGAACTCAAACTCGAACTCAAACTCAGACTCAGAGCGAAACCAAATCAAATCCAAAGCCATAGTCGAGGCCAAAATGAATAACGCAAAGCGACGCATGACTGAATGCCAGCCAATGAATGTGGTGTAACCAGTTGGGGCTGAGGAGCTGAGCATGAGCTAGCGGATATTACTGAGGGAGAAGGGGAGGGGGAGGGAGAGAGAGGGAAAGGGGACAACACAAAAAAAAAAAAAAAAAGAAAGATATCGAAGAGGACACGTTTACTTCTAGTACAGACGAAGACTGAGTACCCTTTGCAGAGGTGGCTAGGGAGACAGAGAGTGCAGTTGAGATCATATCTTTTGATTGAGCTAGACGATGTTAGTTTTACATTAATGCTTCGGAAGTTTCAGCACTTCAGTTGGGATACTTTAACCAATTGTCCTTTCCCAGTCAATTCTAGCGAGAGGAGCCTATGATATAAAAAAGCCATAACTAGAGGCAATCCTGAGTTAGCATGATATAAAAAAAAACAAATCTAAACAAATGCCCAGCAAATACCATATTTCATTTCATTATAATAGAACTGCAGTTCAGGTTGCTGTATACTGTATACTGTATGCTGTATGCTGTATGCTGTATGCTGTATGCTGTATGCTGTATGCTGTATGCTGATGCTGTATGCTGTATGCTGTATGCTGTATGCTGTATGCTGTATGCTGTATGCTGTATGCTGTATGCTGTATGCTGTATGCTGTATGCTGTATGCTGTATGCTGTATGCTTATATATTGTATGCTGTATGCTGTATGCTGTATGCTGTATGCTGTATGCTGTATGCTGTATGCTGTATGCTGTATGCTGTATGCTGTATGCTGTATGCTGTATGCTGTATGCTGTATGCTGTATGCTGTATGCTGTATGCTGTATGCTGTATGCTGTATGCTTATATATTGTATGCTGTATGCAGTATGCTGTATTCTGTATGCTGTATGCTGTATGCTGTATGCTGTATGCTGTATGCTGTATGCTGTATGCTGTATGCTGTATGCTGTATGCTGTATGCTGTATGCTGTATGCTGTATGCTGTATGCTGTATGCTGTATGCTGTATGCTGTATGCTGTATGCTGTATGCTGTATGCTGTATGCTGTATGCTGTATGCTGTATGCTGTATGCTGTATGCTGTATGCTGTATGCTGTATGCTGTATGCTGTATGCTTATATATTGTATGCTGTATGCAGTATGCTGTATGCTGTATGCTGTATGCTGTATGCTGTATGCTGTATGCTGTATGCTTATATATTGTATGCTGTATGCAGTATGCTGTATGCTGTATGCTGTATGCTGTATGCTGTATGCTGTATGCTGTATGCTGTATGCTGTATGCTGTATGCTGTATGCTGTATGCTGTATGCTGTATGCTGTATGCTGTATGCTGTATGCTGTATGCTGTATGCTGTATGCTGTATGCTGTATGCTGTATGCTGTATGCTGTATGCTGTATGCTGTATGCTGTATGCTGTATGCTGTGTGCTGTATGCTGTATGCTGTATGCTGTATGCTGTATGCTGTATGCTGTATGCTGTATGCTGTATGCTGTATGCTGTATGCAGTATGCTGTATGCTGTATGCTGTATGCTGTATGCTGTATGCTGTATGCTGTATGCTTATATATTGTATGCTGTATGCAGTATGCTGTATGCTGTATGCTGTATGCTGTATGCTGTATGCTGTATGCTGTATGCTGTATGCTGTATGCTGTATGATGTATGCTGTATGCTGTATGCTGTATGCTGTATGCTGTATGCTGTATGCTGTATGCTGTATGCTGTATGCTGTATGCTGTATGCTGTATGCTGTATGCTGTATGCTGTATGCTGTATGCTGTATGCTGTATGCTGTATGCTGTATGCTGTATGCTGTGTGCTGTATGCTGTATGCTGTATGCTGTATGCTGTATGCTGTATGCTGTATGCTGTATGCTGTATGCTGTATGCTGTATGCTGTATGCTGTATGCTGTATGCTGTATGCTGTATGCTGTATGCTGTATGCTGTATGCTGTATGCTGTATGCTGTATGCTGTATGCTGTATGCTGTATGCTGTATGCTGTATGCTGTATGCTGTATGCTGTATGCTGTATGCTGTATGCTGTATGCTGTATGCTGTATGCTGTATGCTGTATGCTGTATGCTGTATGCTGTATGCTGTATGCTGTATGCTGTATGCTGTATGCTGTATGCTGTATGCTTATATATTGTATGCAGTATGCTGTATGTTGTATTCTGTATGCTGTATGCTGTATGCAGTATGCTGTATGCTGTATGCTGTATGCTGTATGCTGTATGCTGTATGCTGTATGCTGTATGCTGTATGCTGTATGCTGTATGCTGTATGCTGTATGCTGTATGCTGTATGCTGTATGCTGTATGCTGTATGCTGTATGCTGTATGCTGTATGCTGTATGCTGTATGCTGTATGCTGTATGCTGTATGCTGTATGCTGTATGCTGTATGCTGTATGCTGTATGCTGTATGATATCAATAAAACCCAAATCTAAGCAAATGCCCAGCTTCAGGTATCTTCAGAAACAGACATGTTTCCTTATAATAGATCTGAAGTTCAGGCTTAGAAAGACGAGCCTATAAAGAGCTACAGAGATAGAATACCAATATATATATAATATAAATACTGTATTTCATTTCATTATAATAGAGCTGATTTGTATAGAAAGACGAACCTTCAAATAAATATATGTGTTGGTATATATAATATATGTATTATATATATATATATCTGTACAGCTTTATTATAGACATGGAGTTGTCGCCCCGCAAGTAAGACAGCGTATACAAAGAAGGAAATGCTCGCACGATATGGCCAAACACGGACAGCAACTGTAACTGCCCCACCCACGTAACGCCCCTCAGGCAGTCATAACCTTGGAGCTGAAGTGGATATTGTTGAGCCCTCTGTTGATATCCCGGACAATTTGAAGCACATGGCAACCCTTGGCGCAGCTCTTAAAGTCGTTTGTCGTTTGTCGCCAAACGGAATCCAGCTAAATTCTCAAACTTCAACCACCGCCCACCGCCCATCGCCCATCGCCCACCGCCCACCTCCCACAATCGCCCACTTGTGTGTGTAAATTGTAGCCAATCATGATTTAATAGATAGAAAAAGTAAGAAAGAAAAAAAAATGAAAGAGTTCAAGTGGATAAAGCATAAAGCGTTATGCACAAAAGGCCACGCTGAGGTGAATATGCCATAGGCGGAGGGGGAGGGGGGTGGTAGGGGGAGTCGAAGAAACCACTTTAAGAGCTCCCCCAGGATCGATCTGAGCCAAAGCTAAGCTAAGGCTAATAGCGGCCAGCTGGCGACGTGTCCTGGCAAAGGGCGCAGCAGTTATGACGCGAACAACAAGACAATAAGAGGAATGAATGCCTTGGAAAAGGGAAAGGAAGACAATACATCAGCAGCAGGAATAGCTGACTATGAGATATCCTTGAGAGGAATGAAAGTGGGATATGCAAAAGCTGATAAACAGGGTATATTGAAGTAATTCAGAATACCCTTAATGAGTCTAATTTGTGGTAAAGTAAAGGGTATATAAAGCAACTAGAAGAGAAGACTAAAAGAACACAGAAATGGAAATTAAGAATACCCTGTAGTACTACGGCCTCAGGATATCTAAGTTGTAGTTAAAGCAACTAGAAATAAAGACTGAAAGTAAACAGGAATAGAAATTAAAAATACCCTGTAATATGACGCCGTAAGGATATCTAAGTCGTAGTTAAAAAAGTCATTTAAAGCAACTAGAAGAAAAGACTAACAGAAAACAGGAATAGAAATTAAGAATACCCTGTAGTATCACGCCGTAAGGATATCTAAACTGTAGTTAAAGCAACTAGAAGAAAAAACTAAAAGAAAACAGGAATAGAAAGTAAGAATACCCTGTAATATTACGCCTTAAGGATATCTCGGTTGTAACTTTAACTACAGGTCATATAAAGCAACTAGAAAAAAGGACTGAAAGAAAACAGGAATAGAAATTTAAAAAAATACCCTGTAAAATGAAGTATATGTTCTTCTTAAGGAAATCTAAGTTAAGTAGAGTAAGAGACATCTAGAATGGAAGACTGAAAGAAGTTTCGTGACTTAAGCTATAACTGAGTGCAAGCTCCCATTCAAATTGTCAGTGATTGATTGATTGATTGATTTCACTTACATTACTCCCATTCACATTCATACTTAGTGCTTCAGTCTAATCACCTCTTTGTGCTCTGCTCCAGTTACATGTCCTCGCTACGTCGAAGCGTTGTCAGCACTTTGTGGGACATCTTTTTGGGCGAGGGTATACAAAAATGAAAAAAAAAGAGTAGTAAAGTGAAGAAATGGTATTCCTTGAGCGAAACAAGGCTGTGGGATGGGGAGGGATGGGGGCCGGACAGGAAGTAGACAGGATATGCGCTGTACAACGACACTTGACGTTGGCCGGAGGCAATGGCAAAAAAGGGATAACATTAAGGCACAGAAACAGATCCCGACAGGCCGTGCGGGCAACCCATGCAGCAGTCTAGAACTGAACCAGAACCAGCAGCAGGAGCAGGAGCAGCAGGAGCAGGAGCAGGAGCGGCAGGAGCAGGAGCAGGAGTGGCAGCAGGAGTAGCAACAACAATAATGTGGATGCCATCGTCGTCATCGTTGCTGTTGATGACGGAAATTGATAAACGCGCCAAAAGGGGATATTTCGTTGTTGTTGTTGTTGTTGTTGTTGTTGTACGCGCAATCAGCGATTGTGCAGATGGCGGGTGGCAGGCGGCGGATGGCGGGTGGCGGGTGGCTAGAGCAATGCGTGGGCGGACTCACAATAACCGAAATCAAAATCAAAATCAAAAATTGAGCAGCTTTTGATGACAGCTCAAGTAGCGCCGGCATCAATGCGAGCATCGAGCGTCCCACTTATCGATTACATTCCCAAGGGCGTGAGCCCCAACAAATCGGGAAGGAGGAGTTCAGAGTCAGAGAGGGGCAAGAGGGAGGGGGGCTAGAGCTTGAGCTTGAGGTATATATGTATATAGGTGAAAGGCTGTGCTCGTGGCTTGTGGCTCTCGGCTCTAATTGGCACTGCAGGCGTCGCTCTTAGCCCCAGCAACGTGCAACATAAATTAATCAAATTGCAAAATGTGGCAAGCAGCCGCTGCAGAGGAAGAGGAAAGGGAAGAGGAAGAAAATGAAAAGAAATGAGCAGAACTACAAGAAATATGGGAATTAAGATCAACGGCAAGCCGAAGATTAAGTGCCCTTAAAGAAGTCGGGAAGAAGCACTTACTATTTATTCGATTTAAGAAAGCCAGGAAGAAGAAAAAACATTATTACATTGATGAAATATAGATCGACATGCTGTATGCTGT
Organism: Drosophila hamatofila; assembly: GCA_035045345.1. Taxonomy (NCBI): domain Eukaryota; kingdom Metazoa; phylum Arthropoda; class Insecta; order Diptera; family Drosophilidae; genus Drosophila; species Drosophila hamatofila. The sequence goes on along the minus strand of JAWNPA010000039.1, from coordinate 20,437,144 downwards.
ATGCTGTATGCTGTATGCTGTATGCTGTATGCTGTATCTTGATTTGAGGCTTATGTTAACTATTCAGCAGATGCAGATCACGAATATATGCTGTATGCTGTATGCTGTATGCTGTATGCTATATGCTGTATGCTGTATGCTGTATGCTGTATGCTGTATGCTGTATGCTGTATGCTGTATGCTGTATGCTGTATGCTGTATGCTGTATGCTGTATGCTGTATGCTGTATGCTGTATGCTGTATGCTGTATGCTGTATGCTGTATGCTGTATGCTGTATGCTGTATGCTGTATGCTGTATGCTGTATGCTGTATGCTGTATGCTGTATGCTGTATGCTGTATGCTGTATGCTGTATGCTGTATGCTGTATGCTGTATGCTGTATGCTGTATGCTGTATGCTGTATGCTGTATGCTGTATGCTGTATGCTGTATGCTGTATGCTGTATGCTGTATGCTGTATGCTGTATGCTGTATGCTGTATCTTGATTTGAGGCTTATGTTAACTATTCAGCAGATGCAGATCACGAATATATGCTGTACGGTGTATGCAGTTTGCTGTATGCTCTATGCTGTATGCTGTATGCTGTATGCTGTATGCTGTATGCTGTATGCTGTATGCTGTATGCTGTATGCTGTATGCTGTATGCTGTATGATGTATGCTGTATGCTGTATGCTGTATGCTGTATGCTGTATGCTGTATGCTGTATGCTGTATTCTGTATTCTGTATTCTGTATTCTGTATTCTGTATTCTGTATTCTGTATTCTGTATGCTGTATGCTGTATGCTGTATGCTGTATCTGGATTTGAGGCTATTCAGCAGATCACGAATATATGCTGTACGGTGTATGCAGTTTGCTGTATGCTGTATGCTGTATTCTGTATGCTGTATGTTGTATGCTGTTTGCTGTATGTTGTATTCTGTATGCAGTATGCTGTATGCTGTATGCTGTATTCTGTATTCTGTATTCTGTATGCTGTATGCTGTATGCTGTATGCTGTATGCTGTATGCTGTATGCTGTATGCTGTATGCTGTATGCTGTATGCTGTATGCTGTATGCTGTATGCTGTATGCTGTATGCTGTATGCTGTATGCTGTATGCTGTATGCTGTATGCTGTATGCTGTATTCTGTATGCTGTATGCTGTATGCTGTATGCTGTATGCTGTATGCTGTATGCTGTATGTTGTATTCTGTATGCTGCTTGCTGTATGTTGTATTCTGTATGCAGTATGTTGTATGCTGTATGCTGTATACTGTATACTGTATTCTGTATGCTGTATGCTGTATGCTGTATGCAGTTTGCTGTATGCTGTATGCTGTTTGCTGTATGTTGTATTCTGTATGCAGTATGCTGTATGCTGTATGCTGTATGCTGTATGCTGTATGCTGTATGCTGTATGCTGTATGCTGTATGCTGTTTTCTGTATGCTGTATGCAGTTTGCTGTAAGCTGTATACTGTATGCTGTATGCTGTATGCTGTATGCTGTATGCTGTATGCTGTATGCTGTATGCTGTATGCTGTATGCTGTATGCTGTATGCTGTATGCTGTATGCTGTATGCTCTATGCTGTATGCTGTATGCTGTATACTGTATTCTGTATGCTGTATGCTGTATGCTGTATGCAGTTTGCTGTATGCTGTATGCTGTTTGCTGTATGTTGTATTCTGTATGCAGTATGCTGTATGCTGTATGCTGTATGCTGTATGCTGTATGCTGTATGCAGTTTGCTGTATGCTGTATGCTGTTTGCTGTATGTTGTATTCTGTATGCAGTATGCTGTATGCTGTATGCTGTATCTGGATTTGAGGCTATTCAGCAGATCACGAATATATGCTGTACGGTGTATGCAGTTTGCTGTATGCTGTATGCTCTATGCTGTATGCTGTATGCTGTATACTGTATTCTGTATGCTGTATGCAGTTTGCTGTATGCTGTATGCTGTTTGCTGTATGTTGTATTCTGTATGCAGTATGCTGTATGCTGTATGCTGTATGCTGTATGCTGTATACTGTATGCTGTATGCTGTATGCTGTATGCTGTATGCAGTTTGCTGTATGCTGTATGTTGTATTCTGTATGCTGCTTGCTGTATGTTGTATTCTGTATGCAGTATGCTGTATGCTGTATGCTGTATGCTGTATGCTGTATGCTGTATACTGTATTCTGTATGCTGTATGATGTATGCTGTATGCAGTTTGCTGTATGCTGTATGCTGTTTGCTGTATGTTGTATTCTGTATGCTGCTTGCTGTATGTTGTATTCTGTATGCAGTATGTTGTATGCTGTATGCTGTATACTGTATTCTGTATGCTGTATGCAGTTTGCTGTATGCTGTATGCTGTATGCTGTATGCTGTATGCTGTATGCTGTATGCTGTATGCTGTATGCTGTATGCTGTATGCTGTATGCTGTATGCTGTATGCTGTATGCTGTATGCTGTATGCTGTATGCTGTATGCTGTATGCTGTATGCTGTATGCTGTATGCTGTATGCTGTATGCTGTATGCTGTATGCTGTATGCTGTATGCTGTATGCTGTATGCTGTATGCTGTATGCTGTATGCTGTATGCTGTATGCTGTATGCTGTATGCTGTATGCTGTATGCTGTATGCTGTATGCTGTATGCTGTATGCTGTATGCTGTATGCTGTATGCTGTATGCTGTATGCTGTATGCTGTATGCTGTATGCTGTATGCTGTATGCTGTATGCTGTATGCTGTATGCTGTATGCTGTATGCTGTATGCTGTATGCTGTATGCTGTATGCTGTATGCTGTATGCTGTATGCTGTATGCTGTATGCTGTATGCTGTATGCTGTATGCTGTATGCTGTATGCTGTATGTCGTATGCTGTATGCTATATCTTGATTTGAGGCTTATATTAACTATTCAGCAGATGCAGATCACGAATATATCCCTATGTATATGTATATTTACAGCTTCCATGAGCCACACAACTTGTAATCAAATTATAAAATGCTCCAAGGACGTAGCAGAAAAATAATACAATAACCAGTGACAGCAACAAATGTTAAAAACAGGAAAAAGCCAAAGAAAGAGAGGCACAAAGACAGAGAGAGAGAAAGAGAGAGAGAGAGAGAGAGCGAGTGGCAGACAAGTTGTCCCAACGCAAGCAATGCACACTAATGAGCCAAGAAAAGCACACAGCAAAGCAACAACACCAAAATGAAATAAAATAAGAAGTAAAAAAATGTAAGAAAAATATAAAAATACACCACAACGAGAAGCGTGAAAGGAGAAGAAGCAGAGACAGAGAAATTGGTGAGAGAAGAGCTCGGATTTTTACAAGTATTAAAACAAGCAACGGCAAACAATGGGAAAGGCGACAGCGAATAAATTGTAAACTTCAGTTTAACCCATTGTCAAGGCCTGTCGCTGGCAGGAGGCGGCAGCAGCAAGGAGTAGCCAACAGAAGCAGAGAGAAGCAGAGAGAAGCAGAGAGAAGCGGCAGATTGCAATGATGCCATTTAATGAGTTGCTTATTATGATTAATTGGTTGTCTGCCAGATAGGGCCAACTGAGGGCCAACTGCTAATAGCTGATGACGCTCGAATGAATTAAATGAAGTACAGACACCCATACCCATACACACACACACACACACACACACACACACACACACACACACAGAGTGGCTGTTAGCTCGGCAAACTAATGGAAATTTATATGCACTGCTCATGGAAACATTGCGGGCAGCCAATGAGAATGCTTCAGATGTCTGTGGCAACAGCCGCAGGCAGACACATCTCTGTCTCCTTCTTGGTCTTGGCCTTGGTCAAGGAGCAGCAAAAGATATTTAGCCAGATTAAAATATCGATAAGCATATTTGATGAGTTATCTGAGGGCATACAGGAATATCTATTTAATATATAAGCATATATATATACTCCATCCATGGAGTATGAAAACCGTATGAAAATTAATTTATCTTCCAGTTAAATATATTTAACAGTCATCTTACTGCTACAAATTAGTCACAAAGAAACTGCAAATAGAATTATGAGCCTTGAAAGTAATTTCAGGTGAAGGCTTAAAATTATCAGCTATCTTCAAGTTAAGTATATTTAGTTAGTTACAAGGAAACTGCAAACAGACTTGAAAACCTTAAAAAAAAATGCAAGCGAACGCTAAAAATTATATCTTCATGCTAAATATTTTATCAGTTATCTTCAATTTAAATATATTTAACACTAACTTAACTCACTTAAGCAAACAATGTTCTTAGCACCTTAACCAAATTGCAAGGTGAAAGCACCAAATTGTACAAACATGATAATTATTTGACAGTCAGATAAACTGATTGTTAAAAAAGTCTACATTGAGGGGTAATGTAGTAAAAGTAAAAAGTAAAAATTGAAGCACATACTCAATCAGATTTTAAGCTCTATTGGACTTATGTATTATCCAACCTGATGTCAAATAGCTTAGAACAAAGATCTAACATGATGTTAATGTGTTGCTAAAAGGTCACAAGGAAGCAATTCCTTTATCACAGATAGTTGATTAGATTTTGCTTGGTTTGGCTGCAGCTGCAGCTGCCAGATGTTTGCGGCAGCCGTTGTGTGGCTAATGCAGCATCACTCTTACGGCGGACTAATTGCACGGCGTATGTCATAATTG
>JAWNPA010000039.1:20425000-20427500 GCA_035045345.1 Drosophila hamatofila | reverse complement strand
AGGCACGAGAGGAGGTAGTTAAAGTACAAATAATATCACGAGAAGAGCCACAAGTATAGACACGAGTGGCGGCACGAGAACAGTCGTGAGTGGAGTTACGACTAAAATTAAAAAGAGAGGCATCAGTAAAATCACAATAAACAGATGAGTGAGCACTGGAGTGGAAGCAAGAGTATAGTGTCACGAATGGAAGGCATTTCGAGTAAAGTCACGAGCTAAGAAAGGTCAATTTTTTTATTTTCATTTTTTTTTATCATTCAGTTTACTTGTAGAATCTTATTGTTTTGGGCTCTAAAACGCATTTAGCTTGAAATATGAGTGGCCTTGTATGCTAGTATATAAAGAATCTCGAGTATCACAAAAAGTCTAATATGGTTTTTAAGGGATCGTGACACGAAGCACGAAGTGAACCTACGATCATACTCGTAAGCCGATTATACGATTGCTTTTAAAATGAACTAGTAATAAATAATACTAATAATAAATAAATAGGTCAATCACAGATTTAAAAATTGATACTCACAGATATCTAAGTCGTGACACGCAAAAAGCACGAAAATTGTATAAACTTAAAAGATATAAAAATTCATGTTGACTGTAAAATGAATGGCAAAATAAACAAGTGTCGAGTTTCTCGCTAACAGACAGAGTGAGCTAGAGGGGGAGAGAGGGAGAGGGAGAGAGAGAGAGAGGGAGAGAGAGAGGGGGAGCGAGAGAGAGGGAGATAAAGAGTAGGACATGGGACATGTGTCAAATGTTGTAATTGCACTTCATTCGCTGCTACCCAAATGAATTGCAATGCCAGCAACAGCTGCTGTTGTCGAGAGTGAAAGGTATTAATGCACACACACACACAGCCTCTCTCTCTCTCTCCATCTCACACACCCACAGAGGAACAAGATTTAGGCCTACAAATGAATATAAAGTGCAGCAGCGGAAACGAAATGAGATTCTCCAAAAAAAAAAAACAAAAAGCAAAACCAAAAACTAGTTGCAGAAAACTGCGTAAAATGAAAGTCGGGATGGTAGAGACGGAGGGGCGGTGCTGTGGAGCTGGCAAAGGGCAGGGACACGGGAAGGCACGTTAATAAAATGAATGCTCCGCACACCCTGTCAGCTCCACTGCCTGCGGCAGACCATTCGCCTGGCGTCTGGCCAGGATGGAGCCCATTTCCATTTCCATTTCCATTTCGAGCAGCTGTCATTGCGCCTTTTTTCCAGTTCCTGTTTTCTGTTTTCTACTTCTGGTTTTTTTTTTCCCCCCCTTCCAGCTGGCTCACGCTCTTTGTTGAAGCCTAAATGATGATGAATGGGCCTCGGAATTGGAGCGAATGTGCAGCTGAAACAGCCGAAACTAGAGCGGACTACGGCTAGAGTTGGCCCTGGGCTGGACTGGGCTGAGCTGAGCTGGGCACTCGTATGGGGATCCCAATTGGCGACCGTCTGCTGCCAACTGTTGCAGCGCTTCGCCTTGGCCTGATGAGCACAGCAAAAGCAACAACAGCAACAACAGTAACAATAAAAGCAACAACAACAGCAACAGCAACAGCAATTGCTACAGCAACAGCAACAGCAACAGCAACAGCAACAGCTACAGTAACAGCAATAACAACAACAGCAACAGCAACTGCTACAGTAACAACAACAGCAACAGCAACAGCAACAACAACAGCAGCAACAACAACAGCAACAACAACAGCAACAGCAGCAACAACAACAGCAACAGCAACAACAACAGCAACAACAATAGCAACAGCAACAGCAACAGCAACTGCTACAGTAACAGCAACAACAGCAACAACAGTAACAACAAGAGCAACAACAACAGCAACAACAACAGCAACAGTAACAGCAACAACAACAGCAACAACAACAGCAACAAGAACAGCAACAGTAACAGAACCAGCAACAACAAAAGCAACAGCAACAGCAACAGCAAGAACGACAACAGTAGCAACAACAGCAACAACAACAGCAACAACAGCAACAGCAACTGCTACAGTAACAACAACAGCAATAGCAACAACAACAGCAACAGCAACAACAATAGCAACAGCAGCAACAGATATGGATATAGTTTATTATACAAAATAACTTCGACTTGAATACGATAAAAATCAGATTCAAATATTTTTTATTTAATTTGTTTTTTAATATTCGAAAAAAGTTTAGATTAGAATAATAATTGTGATATCTTAGAGAGTTTAGAGCGTAATAAATCAAAATATCTGTAACTAATAAAAAAGAGTTTTATTTGCAATCTGTTTTAATCTAAACAAGAAGCTAATTTAATTTTTATATTTATACAAATGGGGAAATCAGGGTACAAAAGTTTTGTTAAAATGTTTTTATTTTATTTTATTGATATACTCTCTGCCCCTTTAATGTTTATATTTACAGGGTATAGAGCGAGACGTGTGCAAGAAGGTATCTCTGGCATTTGCTGTTTTCAGTTGCGGCGCTCGTTTTGCCATTGTTCACACACCCAACACACACCCAA
>JAWNPA010000039.1:20280000-20422500 GCA_035045345.1 Drosophila hamatofila | reverse complement strand
GCACCGTTTGTCTTTGCTGCTGCTGCCGCTTAAGCCCAAATCGATGAAGTCTTCAGCCTCCATTTGCACTAATTTGGCAGCCATCGACGTGCTGAGCAGCTAAAAAAAAAAAGTAAATATATATATGTATATATAAATGAGGCTAGCGGAATCGGGAATGACGTTAGCGGACTGCCAGCCAGACTGCAGAAGTTTCCAAATGCCAGCTAGACCTGTGCCGAGTGCCATTGAGAAGTTTCAAGCGCCGACTGCGCGACGGCAAAAGTTGCCTGCACAGTTGCACTTGGGCCAAGTGGCGAGGCGCGCGCTCATAAAACAAACAACGACACAACCACACACACACACACACACACAGAGAGACACACACACACATACACCTGCATCTATGGGCAGACATCGTCATTGTCGTTAGCAAATATATGACCAAAGAGGATCAAAGAGCATTTCGCTGCAGCTGCACAAAATAATTGCTGTCTGCGGTGCTTTAGCCAAAGGACGCGCCAAGCCTGCATAATTTGTAGACCACGCTCCATCTCTCTCAATCACGCTCTCTGCCTCCCTCTCCCTCTCTCTCTCTCTCACTCTCTCTCCATCTCTCAGTGTTCGAGGCTCGGCTGTAAGTCGGCTCGCGCTGGCTAAGCCTCTTTAATGTCATTTGTCATCTTTGGCCAGCTGCTGGGCTGGAGTTGGCAATATACCCTGTAAGTTGCATTAAGAGAGAGCATGATGAAATGCAAACAATACTTTAAATAATACTTTTATAGTTTATAAAGTCGACTCATTGTCGTCTTTAAGCAGTTACTGGGCAATAGTCGACAATATACCCTGTAAGTTGCATTTAGAGAGGGCATGATGATATGAAGATTATACTTTAAGTGATAGATTTATTGCTATATAGTCTTTGCCCAGTAGCCATTATAGTCTTTGGCCAGTTGCTGAGCAGAAGTTGGCAATATACCCTGTAAGGTGCATGGAGAGAGGGCATGATGAAATGAAAATAATACTTAAAATAATACTTTTATAGTTTATATAGTCGACTCATTGTCGTCTTTAAGCAGTTACTGGCCAGGAGTCGGCAATATACCCTGTAAGGTGCATAGAAAAGGGCATGATGAAATGAAGATAATACCCTAATCAATACATTTATTACTATATAGTCTTTGGCCAGTAGCCTTTATAGTCTATATAGTCTTTGGCCAGTTGCTGGGTAGGAGTCGACAATATACCCTGTAAGGTTCGCAGATAGGGCATGATGAAATGCAAACAATACTTTAAATAATACTTTTATAGTCTATATAGTCAACTCATTGTAGTCTTTAAGCAGTTGCTGGGCAGGAGTCGACAATATACCCTGTAAGTATATTGTCGGGCATGATGAAATGAAGATTATACTTTAAACAATATCTTGACAGTCTTTATAGTGGACTCATGCAATGCATATTCGTCTTCTACTTTTCTTTTTCTAATAAGAATAAGATCTTAAACACCTGACTACAGGGTATCTGCTCGCATCCAGCATGGGCCCTTTGTGTAGTCTGAGTTGTTTTGAACTGCAGTTTGTCCGTTTGGCATTATGCAAATATTATTTTGTGCCAGCGCCAAGTTGGGGGCCTTTCAAAGTTCCTGCTGAAGACAATAAAAAGTTCATATATATATACATACATATCTATATATATATATATATAATATAATAATAATAATAGAAAAGGAGCAACTGTCCCCTGGCCAAAAGGCCAGCAGAACGAAGTGAGCAGGAGACGGGTGCGAGGACGAGGAGAAGGACGAGGCTTGGGGGCGCCGCAAAAGTTATTGAAGACGTGGAAACACACAGCTTGAACTTTTATCGGCTGACAAAGAAGATGCACGAGAAGCAGATAGCAAACGCTACTAAGAGTCTATTCTATGTGAGGAAGCCAAGGCAAGTCGAGCATAGAGCGAGGGCGACAAGAGAGAGAGAGAGAGAGAGAGAGAGAGAGCTGAAGCTGGCAACTGCAAGGTCTGTCAAAGGCAATGCCAGAACATTGTGTATACTTTAGTTGGCGATTGCAAGGCTCAGTCAAACAGCAAGCAGTGAAAGAAAGAGGGAGAGGGATGGAGAGATAGAGTGAGAGAGAGCTAAAAAAAGGAACAGGAGACACACACACACTGCGGCTGTTAAATCCGTTGAGTGCTTGGCTTGTTTGAGTTGCCTGCAACGGTGGCTGCTCCTGCTGCTGCTGCTGCTCCTGCTGCATCTCCTGCTGCATCTCCTGCTCCTGCTGCTGCTCCTGCTCCTGCTGCTGTAGAACTCAAGAGCTGAAAGCTCAATGGCTATGGAAAAAAAAAGAAAAACAAACAAGAGAAAACAATTTTTCATACCCTGAAGTTGGAGCAAATGCTGTCAGATATAGGGTATCTACTGTGTAGGCAGAATGTGGAGCTTCACTTTCACATGCAATGATCAACAGCTTCTCAAACTGTAATCCAATTTGCCAATAGATTTAACATATATAAGAAATCTTTTCAACTTGTATACCCTGTAACTAAAGAGCTTTTAGACTTCAGAATATTTCTAGAGTATATATGTTAGATTTATCCAGTTGTTAGATTATCCAATCTAGTCTCGTCTGCTCCTCTTCACAGTTACAGAGCATCTTGCAGTCGATCATTTCAGTGCTTAGGGTGGCCGTCTTGTCAACGCTTTGCTCTCTCTGTTTGAGACCTGCCTTAAGACTCGCCCAGAGTCTATCAAATGCCTAGTCGGCGTCCTGCCAACAGGCGCCCAGCTGCCACAGTTCTAGCTCTTCTTCCTTTCTCTCTCCCTCTCCTCCTCTCTCTCTCTCTGTCTCTCTTGACTCTTTGCTTACACTGCACAAAAGTCGAATTCAAATTAATATATACTAATTATTTTCATAGACAAATAAGATTTGTCAACCAACAAAGGGCCATGAAACTGCCTCGCTGTAGTTAGGGTATTTGCTCTGATGAGAGTCATTTGAGTGCACGTTTTTTGCGCAGTGTATTAGCATTCGTCATGTGTGGCAATTCTGCGCGTCCGCATTCGCATCCGTATTCACATCCGCATCCTGCTGGCATTTTCAGGCTGTCTGTCAGCTGCTGCGACTACTTATGAGTGTGTGTGTGTGTGTGTGTGTGTGTGTGTGTTGGTGTTGGTGTGTGTGTGTGTGTGTGTGTGCCACTTACTATTTTGCAGACAATTAGTTTCGTAAGCAGTTTTCCTATTCTTTTGAACTTTAAGTTTTGTCAGCTGCGTTTCTACTTCGCCTTTTGTTTGCCCCGCGGCTGTGCGTGTGTATGAGTGTGTTCATGTGTGTGTGTGTGTGTGTGTGTGTGTGTGTGTGTGTGTTGACTTATCAACTTGTATTGTCTTCTTCAGCTGTGGCACATACACCCACCCCCACTCAGCCCACATGGCGCTAAACAATGAAAAGAAAATTGATTCGAAACTCCTTCTGGCAAAATGAATCGAAAATGAATCGAAAATGAAATGGAACGTGACCGAATGTGGCCACATGTCAATATGCTAATGATCTGGCACAGCCACAGACTGTGTGTCTCTCTCTCTCTCTCTCCTTCTCTATCTCTCTCTCTGGCATGGCAGCCAATCCCCTCGCCTCCACCCCTCGCCCTTGCACCCCCCCTAACATGTTTCGCCTGATTATTTTGCTGATTGTTTTTCGGGCGCTTCGGACCCCTTTGACGTTAAAGGCTTTAAATAGACATTTCCGATTGCAGGACGCCGGGCATATGTATTTGCCTGTCGTCCGAAAATTTGACGAGCTGCCTGAGCCAGCAGGGGCCAGGGACCAGGGACCAGGGACCAGGGACATGGACATGGCCATGTTGTTCTGTAATTGGCGGCCAAAACGAATTGAAACGGGAAATCGCAAATAAATTGAATGAAACGTGCCACAACCACAGCTGGCATGGGTGAGAGACATTGGTATGGAGAGATAGGCGGGAGAGGAAAAGGGGTTTATCTGTTGGTCATCTAAGTGCCACTGCGTGCGTGTCTGTGTGTGTGTGTGTGTGTGTGTGTGTGTGTGCAGCTGCTGCTGTTGACCGCAAAGTGACGTTTCCGTTTCCGTATCCGTGACGCGTGTGCATGCAGCAATATAACGCGTAACACTGTCTCTACCTCTACCTCCACTTCTACCTCACCACTACCTCTATCCCTCTCCCTTCTTTCACTGTCTCCACCTCCACCTCTACCTCTACTCTACTGCCCCTCTACCTCCACCTATACCTACACTACTTTTACCTCTTCCTCTACCTCCACCTATACCTACACTACTTTTACCTCTTCCTTTACCTCCACCTTTACCTTTACCTCTACCTCTACCTCTTCCTCTACTTCTACCGTTCCACCTCTACCTCTACCTCCACTTCTACTTCCACCTCTACCTCTACCTCTCCACCTCCACCTTTACCTCTACCTTCACCTCCACCTCTACCTCCACCTCTACCTCTACCTCCACCTCTACCTCTACCTCTACCTCTACCTCTACCTCCACCTCCACCTCTACCTCTACTTCTACTTCTACTTCTACCTCTACCTCTACCTCTACCTCTACCTCTACCCCCCCTCTCTCTCTGTCTCTTTAAATATTTGACTGGAATTGTGCCGTTCACAAGCCCAAAAAAGTGGCACCGTTGCTTGGGGCTCGTCAAAGCAGCCAGCTGGCTGTCCATTGGCCGCGCATCCTGGTAATATCCTGCCAGGCGCCTGTCACCTGTACAGGCATTTACGCCCCTCCCCCTCCTCCACCCCCCTCTCCCTTCGCCACCCCCTCAATTTCACTCGCCTATTTCATAGCCGCATGCTGAATGCAATGAAAATGCTTTTTATTGAAATGCACAAAGGTGCAGCAGGAGGCGCCGACGGCTGCATGTGTCGACTGGAAAAGGCTTGCGGTCTGCAGGTGGTCTGGTCACGAATATCAAACATTTTGTTTGCCAGCCTTTCATTTCAGCAGGCAAACCAGCCAAGTGAGCGACTTGCAGATACCACGTCAATTAGTTGTTAGCCATTTGCGGCGGCTGTCTGTTAGCCAAGTTGATTCAAAGCAGAAATTGAAGATTTAGATTGGACAATAAGGAAATAAGAGGAAAGCAAAGGAAATGAAAAATCCGTGAAGCAGTTGGTGAATTGTAAGGGATATGGAAAGAGAGAGGAAGAGAAAGAGAGAGAGAGAGAGGGAGAGAGGAAGAGAGACAGAGAGGAGGAGGAGAGCAGAGACAAAAAACACGATTGCAATAGCAGCTGCAGGAAAAGTTCGACTGGAAGTCGCTGACAAATCGGATCAAAATAAGATGAACTTATGAACATTTTATTATAATAATGAAAATTATAGAATAAAGTAATGAATAAAGCAGCCAAAGCTCATTTCAAATATGTTTCTGTTATCTGCTCAATCTGGCATCTGAAAATGCTTCAAAGTTCTTATTGCTGATTCTTGAACATTTAATCACTGCCATTTGCTTTTTTCTGCTCTTTCTATAGACTACGTTTTTGTCTTGTGTATTCCATTAGATCATCTTTTATATTTTTGTATTCTCGGAAATATTTTGTATGATTTCGTTTTGTGCGTAACATGAAAGCAGCTGCGACCGCTGACAGTAGAGCTCAGCCATGGCCAACCATCAACCCATGGCCCTGCTGAGCTGAGCTGCGCTGCCTGCTGCTCTCTGTGGAACAGCGTAAACAAAGTGCAGTGTCCGGCACACACACACACACACACACACGCACACACATGCACACAGAGACAATGCATACCGCACTGTTTTTTAAATGACTTCCTACTTTTGTTGCTTTTGCTTTTCGCTTTTTACATTCATTGTTTTCCATGAATGAACAGCTGCTAGCGCCCAAGAGTGCCAAAGCGAATAAGACATATGGAGCGAAAGAGATAGAGAAAGAGATATAGAAAGAGAGAGAGAGAGAGAGACAGATAAAGATAGATATTATATGGGGTGTGGCATGGTCTGGTGCAGGCAAGCACACAATGCGAAAAATTAATTCTCGCAAATACGTTTACAATTGCGTAATGGCTGAAGCTGCAGTCGATGGGGGCGAGGGGCGGGGCTGCGGCTGAATAGCAGTTGCATTAAGCCATAAGCTGCAACAAATGACATACTCACAAACACACATACACACACACAGACACGGGAGAGCTGATATTTGTGGTCGTCGAAAGCTGCCCAAAAAAGTATGCTACGATTTTTTCGCATTTTTATTTAGCTCGTTTTGCTGCCCTTCAAAAGGATTTGGATTAGGGCGGGCAAAAATCTATATAGAATACGCTGGCAACAGTCGGTTACATCAGGTTCAGACCAGCCAACAAGAGAATCTCCCTGTCGATGAACCTGAACCTGAAACTGGCCCGAGCGGCGTATACTTGATTATCGTATGTCAAATATATTTGCATGATTGCATTTAAATATTAAAAATGTGTATTTTGTTTTCGTTTGGGTTTATTTTTGAACTGAAAATGAATAGATAGATTATGTGCATAAATATTTTGGCACACATTTTCAGCAATTACATAGTTCACGAAATTGATGTTGTTCACTTTTTGAATGTAGATTGAGCTATGATGATATAGATGCCATGCTTATATGCATATACATAAAATATATATATATATACTTTGATTTTCTAATATCTAGTTCTCTTCAATGAAAGTGGGATACCGATAATTCCAAATGGCAATGGACCAGCTTTTTTTTTTGAACGAATTACATGGGTTTCTGATTTGGCGAGATTTTCATTTACGAGACTCATCAATGAGGCTTAAAAGAACATTTCGAACTAACGAGAATTTGATATTTTTCGTCATTATTCAGTTTGATTCTGACGTTTCAATTTACTAGATGAGCATATTTGCAGAATATTTTTTTTTTTTTATGTGCATTTGAATTGTGTATACGTTTGTAATTGTTGATAGCGCTTTATTTATTATTTATTATTCTTCAATTTCAGTTCTTTTACTTCCATTAACAATGTCTGATATCATGCTGTATTTTTGCGAAATTAATAAGGTTTTATGCGTACGTTTAGTTGACATTTTTACGGATGGACTTTACATGTGGAAAGCAGTCATCAAACTAAGCGATTGAAAAATATAAGAAAACCATAAAATTAAACATCAATTAACAAAAGTTTCACTGACAACAAATTTCGCGTTGTTAACAATTCTTATTGATAAATAGATTCGATAGAGAATTATAATTTCTAAGAACTAAAATATTATTTGCAAGGAAAATTACTTTAAATATTCCAAAATGTTTGCAATTTTGTTGAGGTAGAAATTTAATGAGGTAGAATATATATAAAATTTAAATGAAGATATAAATAAATACATACATATATATGTATATATATAAAAAACAATATTTATGTGTATTTATTAAAATTATGTTTGATTCGTTACTCAGCTATTGCCATTTATACATTTATAGGTGTCATAAAATTGATAAACTTTTTCAGTTAATATCACATGACTCTCCAAATGTTCACTGGATAATTAAAGGTTGCAAATATTTGCGGTATTATGATTGTGTGTGTGTGTGTGTGTTTGTGTGTGTGTGTGCGCGTGTCCAAGCACTCATATGCATAATTTGCATTGTTATTTGTATCTTGAGAGCCAAACTCACGCATTTGGCCCAGCTGCCTCGACCACTTCCCATGTGCGGTTAACCTAATTTGCTTTAATTAACATTGCTGCATATTTAATATAGCAAACATGGCCGCACAGAGAGCGACAGAGAGAGAGAGAGAGAGAGAGAGAGACACACACATAGACACAGGTATTTAGTTCGTTTTTCAATTAAGCTGCGCATAATTTTTTTTTCTTTTTTCCATTTTTTTTCAGTTTTCTCTTTTTTTTTTTCTTTTTTGCTTTCGCTTCGTGCTTTTGTTGTTGTTGCTGCTCATCGCTTGTCAAATGGTTTCTAATTACGCACAGCTGCGCCACGCCCCTGTGGCCGCCCACTTGACTTGGTTGACTGACTTAATTACAAATTGCATTATTTATCGTGCAACAAAGTTCGTCAAACTGCAGCGCCTGAGCCTGAGCTGCTCCTGCTCCTGCTCCTGCTCCTGCTGCTGCTCCTCCTGCAGTAGCACAAGCAGTTCACAAGGATAATCATCAGCATTTCGAATGTGTTAATGCAATTTGTATGTGTGTGTGTGTATGCATGTGAGTGTTAATGGGGCAAATGGGTGTGTGGGCGAGGGGATGGAGTTGGGGTTGGGGTTGGGGTTGGGACTGGGGTTGACACACCACTGAGTTGCATCATCAAATATTCTTTTATAGTATGTGAAGGGGATAAGCAGCTGCAGAGCGCAAAAGTTGCGAGTTGTGCAACTGTTTGCATGATTACGCTACAGTAGACACTCGCTAAGGGTGAAGGACCCGAAACCTGAGCAACTTTTGTATAGATCAAAGGGTTGCTCAGTCTAATTGATACAGGGATGTATATAACTTATAATATAAGTACTAGTTGACATATGTATATGCTGATTGATGGATTGATTGATTGAGTGGATGATTGGTAGCTGGCTTTGGTATTAGCTGAGAAGCTCACAGATTGAGTATCTGTGTGATGTACAGGCCACCCAATGGTAGCATAACTTAAAATCACTGACTGATTGACCGATTGACTGCGATTGATGGACTGACAAGCAAACAATGTGACTGACTTGGTCATTTACTAATGGGAAAACTAGCTGATTGATAGATTTATTGAATGGTTGAATCTGACTGAAGTACTGACTGGCTGATTGACTTAAAGTTGTAGTGAAAGATTGAAAGCTTGATTGATGATGAGTAAATTGATTGAGTGACTGACTGACAGAATAGTTGATCGATTTACTTATTGCTGAAATACTAACTGATCGACTGACTTACAAACACTGATTTATTGACTGAATGATTGAATTATTGTATAACTGACTGATTGATCGACACTTTAGACAACTAGCTGATTGGCTGAAAGACGAAGTGATTAGATGATTGATTAATAGGTAGGTTTACAGATTGATTGATTGAAAGGTTAAATGACGCATTGATTACTGAATGATAGATTGATTGACTGACTGAACGATTGGTTTGTCTAATTATGTGACTAATTGGTTGATTGACTGACAGACTTATTGACTGCTTTGATTGGCGAAAATACTGATTGATCAATAGGCAAATTGAGCAATTGATTGATTGATTGATTGCTAAGTCAAAGGTAACTGAATATTGACTGGCAGTTCGCCTGACCCTCTCATCGATAGACTGACTGATTGGATAATCATTTTAATTAACTAAATGAATGCAGTCCTTTGGCATTCCCATCTAGCGAGTGCTCACTGTACCAGCAGCAGGCACAATAAATATTTGCACAGATTTGAAAGGGCTGTTGAAGTCGTGCAACTTTTGGAGGCGTCTGTGGGACAGCTGCAGCCTCAGAGTAGAGTTAACAGTAATATGCACACCCACACACCTAAACAAACACACACACACAAACACACACACATACACAGATATGCATATGTAATATGATGATGATATGACCCGCCTCTGTCTTTGTGTGGACACATTTGCGGCTGTACCCAAGTTGATTAAAATCCGTACCGCTTCAAAGCGCTCCCTATCCCCTATGCTACCTTTATAGTCAGTTAGCCAGTAAGATACACACACTACACTCTCTCTCTCTCTCTCTCTCTCTCTCTCTCTCTCTCTCACTCTCTCTTTCTTTCTCTGTGTGACTGCTCTCTTTGCCAGCTGAACTGCTCTGGCAGCTCGCATAGTGACCCAAAGGCAAGACATAAATGAAACGATGTCAAAAGTACCAAAGCAAAGCAACTTTTCGTAATTCCAAATCACTTTTATTTCAACTTTCAGATAGCAACATCAATGTGGAGAGTTAAATGTGCAGCAGCTACAATATACGAAACTTTTATTAACTGTCAGAAATCAGTTTATTAGCAATAGGAATACTCTGAATGTATGGAGATGGATGGATAGATGGAGATGGAGACAGGACTGAAGTATGGGTAGATGGAGATTTTACTAAAATATAGATAGATGGAGATAAGGATGGAGAGTGGACTGAGGTATAGATAGATGAAGATTGTACTGAAGTATAGATAGATGGAGATGGAGATTTTACTGATGGAGATGGGTAGTGTACTGATATATAGATAGATGGAAATCGTACTGAAATATAGATAGATGAAGATGGAGATGGAGATGGAGATTGTACTGAAGTATTGATAGATGGAAATGGAGATTGTACTGAGGCATAGATAGATGGAGATGGAGATTTTACTGATGGAGATGGGTAGTGTACTGATATATAGATAGATGGAGATCGTACTGAAATATAGATAGATGAAGATGGAGATGGAGGTGGAGATTGTACTGAAGTTTTGATAGATGGAAATGGAGATTGTACTGAGGCATAGATAGATGGAGATGGAGATTAAACTGAAGTATGGATAGATGGAGATGGAGACTGTACTAAGGTATTGATAGATGGATATGGAAATTGTATTGAAGTATGGGTAGAAATAGTATCCTTTATCATGTCTATTTGTGTCTATCAATGAAATGCTAATGCTTCTCTTCATCTTATGCATTACTTCAAGTCTAATTAGTTTAAAATAAATATTTGTCACTTCTTCTCTCTTCATCTCTTATATTAAAGTTATACGAGGTACTCTATTGTAGGAGTAGTAGTTTGTAGCAACCAACGCTCACAGTCAGAGTTCTTAAGTGAACATCTCTCCCATCTCTACTCTATTGAGCACTTGAGTTGTGCCCATTGTTTAGGTATCAAATATTATTGCAGCTTGTAATTAAAAATAAATACAATTGCTGCAAAGTTTCCTATATTTACAAATTCACAACAACAGCTGACGTGGTTTGGTATTCATATTCCGTTTCCGGTGATTCACCCCCGAGAGAGAAAGAGAGAGGGAGAGAGAGAGAGAGAGAGAGTTTCATGCGTTGGTTCGATGGCACAGTCAACGCTACTAATTTGGCCATAATCCAGCTGGCTGCTATGCGATCTGCTCTAATCGTGTTAGGCAAGCGGCTTGCAGCTAGCTGAACGCAGCTTCCACAATCGATTGAAAAGCGTTCAAAGCCCTCTCCGGCTCGGCATAATCCAAATGAAGCTCGTCACGTCGGTGGAGGTCACCTTAATTATGGTCACAATTAACAGTTGGAAATGCGCCGCGCTCTGCAGTTGGCACACATAGAGCGTACCGCCAGAGCTCCAACCCAACCTAGCCCAGCCCAGCCCAGCCCCGCCCAGTGCCCACCCACTCTCCTCTCTCAAGCGGGGACACATTTCATTTCATTTGGCATGACCTCACACAGGCTAAATGTGTATGTGTGTGTGCGTGTGTGTGTGTGTGTGTGTAATCTCATTACAAATTCAAATGCGCTGCGGCTGTGCGTTGACGTTGCCCTCTCGAGCTGCTGCTGCTGCTGCTGCTGAGGGTTGTCCACCCTTCCTCCATCCACCCCCCTCCCCCCCTACCCACACTCGATCCACACTGCGTAGTCCTTACCGTTGTGGACATGGTAAACGCTGCAACCGCGTTGTCACTCAATTATGTGCCATGTGTGCGCGACATAGCACACTTTTCAACACTGTCCAAAGATGCCACACGACGCAGCAGCTCACGATAAGGGCACAGTTTGGACAGCTGGCCGAAGGGGGGCAGGAGGGCAGGACATCGGAAGCGGGGACAGAGACAAATGAGGTGCTGGGAGTGCAGCTGAAGTGGACAGAGAGGCAAAAGTTGAACGTCGGCTTGCGGCACAGGCGAACAACACTTCAATGGATTTGCATATGAGTGCAAATTAGAGATATCTGAGCAGCTAATTAAGAACAGATGAGACTGGGAGGTGGGAGGAGCCTGAAGTGAGTGAGCGACGGGGAGGGCAGATGAAAAGTGATTTCAGTTTGCGGCGAGGGATAAAGAAAATAAAAAAGGGTTATATATTAGGGGGAAAGTATAGAGCTGAAATGAGAGAGAGAGAGAGAAGGGGGAAGGAGAGTGAATGCGATGGAGAAAGGTAGAGGGAAGATGAAAGGGAGAGAGAGAGAGAGAAAGTGGAACAGATTGAGAGAATGAAAGGGAGATTTAGAGAAAGTTATATATTAATTTATATATATACATAGCGAGAGAGAGAGAGAGAGAGAGAGTAAGAAAAAAGAGAGTATAGAAGACAGGGAGAGAAATACAGAGAGCACCCAGAAAGAGAGAGAGGGGGACATGGAGAAAAAGAGACATAGAGGCAGAGAAACAGAGAGAGAGAAACAGAGAGAGAGGGAGTAAAAGAGAGCAACAGGGTGAGAGAAAGAGAGAGACAAACAGAGAGAGAGAGAGAGAGAGAGAGTTTGAGTGAGAGATAGACAGATAGAAAGAGACAGAAAATGGGACAGAGAAAGAGGGAAGCAGATACAGGGAGAGAGATAGAGAGAAAAGAAAAACAGAGGAAGAAGACAGACAGAGAGAGAGAGAGAGAGAGAGAGAGAGACAAATAGAGTTATAGAAAGGGAGAGCAATACATAGAGCAGTCAGAAAGATATATATATAGAGAGAAAGGGAAAATTCAGAAAAATGGAGAGAGAGCAAGAGAGACTTAGATAGAGAGACAAAAGAGAGGGAGCTAGATAGAGAGAGTATAAATCTAATAAAGTGTTTTCTTGAGAGAATGATAAAATATTACTGATAAATGTGCTATCAAAAAATATATTCTGAGAATCGAAAAAAAAACGAGATCTGGTTTTCTGACTTTAAATTGTTAGCTACTGATAGAAATGAATATTATTTCGCAAATTATTATTGTGTGATTTCGATAACTTCACTGCAAATCTCCAGCATTTATGAATTCTTTTTAACTTTGTGCTCACAGTGAAATTCTGAAACACGCGGATGATAAAATTACAAATTACATCTACAACTCAATATGGCACCGCCACTGTCAAGGGACATCTGTCTATACCCTGTCAGCAGTGGAAGGTGTCTAAAAGGGAGTATGAATTTGCTAACAGAGCAAGTTAGGGCAAGCAGCGTCTTGGCTGTCAGCTATTAGATAGCAAGAGATAGCAACATAGCACACTTGCAGCTTAGGAAAGGTCCAAGTCTATGAAAGTCTCTCTGATCTCTTCTCGCTTTGACGAGGTATCTGCTCGTCGGGCACTCTAAAGCTCAGGTTGCGTTGCTGTGACTCTGAGTTGGTTCGCTCCTTTATTTGCTTTCATAAATTGAGATTGTCGAGGGGCATTCGGCATCATCATTCGCCACTTGGCAGCTTTATGTCATTGCCGGTTAAGTGATGCATCTAATTTGCAGCTGTTGTCGCTGCCGCTGCCGCTGCCGCTGCCGCTGCCGCAGTCGCTGCCGCTGCTACAGTTGCTGCTGCTGGTGGTGCAGAGTGAAAGAAAACTCGTGAAGAATTTGCATTTGCTGCTTGGAAAAATGTTTGCATTTACTGCGCGCCATGCGCAACGTAAGTAATGCCAACATAGTCTATCCACAGCTCCCTCTCGCTCACTCTCTCTTGCTGTCTCCCTCTGTTCCTTGGCATCTGCGCCTGCTGTGCCTCATGCTCGTTAATTTTGCAGCATTTCCGCTAGCAATTTGGTGGCAGCTTCGCCGACGTCGCCGGCGTCGCCATCGTCGCCATCGCTGCCGTCTTGTGGAAATATTACGAAAAGCGCTAACCGGAAATGCAGGAAGCGGATATTACACGCTCCAGAAAACACACAGTCGAATAATATGCACACAGATATGACTTTTGACGACAAGCCCGAGCCAGGGCTGAGCACAGCTCCAAGTGGGCTCTGCCAGCCGGCTGGAGACGGGAGACTGGAGACGAGCCAAGGCAACGGCGACATTTTCCTTATCGCTGTCGTTGTTGTTGCTGCTCCAGCTGCAGCTGCAGCGCCTTATGCGTGTCTCGTATTTGGCCAGCTGGTCAATGTGAAAACTGTTAACGGCCCTTGCCGTCTAAGTGCTCAACGGGGGCGTATACTTGATGTGGATATTGAGATTCCTATGAAGTATACGCCGAGTGGGCATATGGCAAAGTTGCCAATCAGTGAAAATATCGTTTGTATACACATAATTATATATATATTTATATGGATACATATACATATGTATATCTCTGATATGCATTATGTGTATATATAGTATATGCAGCACAGCTGTCCATCAACTACGCCTGTTCAATTGATTCTCTGCTGTTTACTTTAGCCTCTCTTTAGCGTCTTTGAAGTGGCCGAGTGCATAACGAGGCGTATGCTTGATGCTGATATCTATATAGCGCATACGCCATGTAACGCAATGATCAAATGATGATGATTTGTGTAAACATATATATATATATATATATATATATATATATATGTAGCGTAGCGCTATGATGCTATAAGAAACTAATTACACAGAGACGTATAAATGTCAGTTTGATATTATGACGTTGTGTTAGTTGCTATGTCGTGATTGCCTGCTGCAATGGTATTGGAGAGAAGCTGACAGCTCGTTGCCATTTTAGTGACAATTGAAGGATGAGAGACAGCTATAGGAGAGAGACAACTATAGGTGTTGCTGAGTGAGAGCGAGAGGGCTACTTGTCTCCTTTGGCATAGCTAGAGAGTCTGACAGAAGAAGTCTGAAATGAGACTTCAACAAGCAAGAGCTTTTTGCCAAGTTAAAAGGCAGAGTTATAAAGGAAGGCGATAATAATACATATACATGTGTATATGTATATGTATGCATTCTATATATGCATATATGTCGTATTACGAGTATACTGTGACTTTCTATTGTAAAGTAACTGTGTAAAGTAACAATTGGTACACCATGAGAGAGTGAGACAAACATAGCTGTTGCCTAATGTGGTGTGTGAGTGTTGCTGGGCGAGAATGAGATGGCATCTAGGCCTTGAGAGCAATACAGAAAAAGCTGTTAGGAATTGCAAGTCTATTAGAAAAGACCGCAAGTGAACTCCCTATAGAGCGTGGCTATATACATGAACATGAAAAGTGAACATCCAAGCTGAGACATACAGCTGTGTTCACAAAAATAGCAGTGCCCGTTGATGAATCATATTTTGTATATATATTATATTTATTTTATAAAACTAGAATTTATATTTATATACAGCAAAATTAATACCAAATGTTTGCAATATCTGTTAGCATCTACTGCACTGCTATTTTTGCGAACACAGCTTTCTATATATTACATTCAATATATATATACAGGGCATCTGTCGGTCGACTACGCTCCTCCTTCGACTGCAATTGGAGCGCACTTAGTGGGCGTCGAGTGTTGTCTGTGGGCTGTGGGCTGTTGGGGCTTTGGGCGTTGGGGCGTGGCTGTTAAATTGCCTGGCCCATTGCATGGCCAACAGTTGTTGCAATTGAGCTGCGGCGAGTCTAGAGCAGAGATCAAAGACGGCCAAGGCGGCAAACATTTACCTACCTTTGAGCTGAAAGCCAACTGAAAATGGAAAATGGAATGAAAACTCGTTTATGATTCGTGTAAGATTTCTTTGTTTTCTTTATTGAACATAATAATTTGTTGTTGTTGTTGTTGTTGGTTTTTAATGCTTGCTCACTTGCTTGTTAAATGTTTTTTCATTTGCCTTAATTTAAAGTTAATTAATTTAATTTTAATCGTTAAGATTTTCCTCCTTATGCAACTTTTTGACTTTCATTTCATTCATTTCTCTTCTTCTTCTAGCGCTTTTTATTTTTAGTTTAGAATCGTAGCGTATATCAATATGCATAAATTTTATAATTAATTTAATTTTTTGTAATTTTTTTTATTTCTGTTTTGTTTTTGTTTATTTTATTTTATCAATTTTTAGCTTCTTGCATAGAAAAAAAATACTTTTTAGCCATAATAATGAACATTTAGCTTTAGCTTCACATTAAGCAAAAGTGAAGTGTTTTGTGTGTGTGTGTGTGTGTGTGTGTGTATGTGTGTGTGTTGCTAATTAACATATATGCTTAAGTACAATATTTATAATTTGTAATTCAATTTTAATGTTGTTTTTATTATTATGTTTTTGTTGCATTCCAAAGCGCCATCAAGTGATTTATTTTTATTTTCTCAGCTCTATTTATGTTAAAAATTTCAGCGTATGTATGTGTGTGTGTGTGTGTGTGTGTGAGTGTGTTTTTGAATTATATAAATATCGAAATAAAATAATTTGCTCGTGCATGAATAAATGCTTAAATCTCTATATATTTATTTTGAAAGTTGCTTTTTTCTTCTTCTGCTTCTTTTGCTCATATAAATTTAAAATTGTCAGCCATTTGTTGTTTAATAAAAACATGTATGTATTTGCATTTATTTGTATTGTAATTTTTTTTATTTATTTTTTATTTTTTAGCAATTTATTTATTATTTTTCTACGTTTTTTTTTTTTTGTTGCTGTATATATATATATATTTATATATATATATATATATATATATATATATATATATATATATATATTTTATTTGTTTTTTACTTAGTTCTATAAAAACTGCTTTAATTAAAAATTGTTTTGCTTTTGCTTCTGCATCTTTTTCTTCATTTGTAATGTATTTAAATTTATTCATTTGCTGTTGCTGCTTTTTTTTTAATATTTTAATAGCTAAACTTTATCGTATTATTTATAAAAAAAAAAAATATTCATATATATATATATATATATATATATATATATATATATATATATATATATATATATATATATATATATATATATATATATATATATATATTTGTCTCATATCGTAGTTATTTTATTTATTTTTATTTTTTAGTTTTCCATGTAAATTCTGCTCTGCTTTAGCTTTAATGAATTAATCTTTTTGCATATTTTGGCTGCTTAGTTACTTCTGCTTCTTCTTATTTTGCTTCTTTTACAACTTTAGGCTTCTTGTGTAATCAAACAGAAATGTTGTCAATTTTTGCATTTCCTTGAAGAATTTAAGCACACACAGACAAGTTTTTGAAGCCAGCGTGTTTTCAGTTTATGTACAACATTTATGTCACTAATAGTATTTATATTGACGATGCTCTTTCGCATGAGCCAACTCCAATTGAGTGTCCGTAATTGGTTATCAATTGCATTTTGTATTTATTGAAGTATTTAAGGGCTCAACTATCTCTCCTCCCAAATTCTGTACATAACGAACACAAATTGAAACAATGTTTCTCAAATTTGCATAAATATTTGATTGTTATTTGAAGTGAAAGGAAATGCAACAAGAAATTAACATAAACTACACACACACACACACACACACACGCACACACACACACGCACACACAGACATACACATTACTTAATTAAATAAAAACAATCAAAAATACGTTACGAATTTGTAATTATATATATATATATATATATATGTGTATTAATTAATTAGCATAATTAATGCGCATTATTGTTATTAAATGTTAAATGTTTCTTTCGCAAGCATTTTGAGCTGCATTAAAGTTCAACTTTAAGTACATAAAAATTTTGGATGGATGCATTAGTCAGTTGATAAGTTTAAGATTATAACAATAAAGAAAAAAAAAAAAATACAATTGAACTTGAATTTAAAACATACTTTTTTTTAAATTTATTTTTTAATATTATTATATTTTGTTTTTTTTTTTTTTTTTTACTACACAACGCAACAAACATCTAGAATTTCGTGGGCTTATCATTTGGTTAGCGTTCTCATAAGTTTGTGTTTTTTTCATTGAATTTTTCATTTAATTTTTTAATCTTTTTTTTTTTTTAATTTTAATTTTATTTTATTTTATGTTTTGATTGTGGCCGTTTCGTGCGTGCAGGGGGCGTGAGGGGGGGAGGGGCGGAGGGCGGGGCCATTATTACAACCGAATGTTCAGTTAGCTGCCTACACAGAGCTCGCTCATGTATTTATCATATATCATATCATATCATATCATATATAAAGTATATACATGCATATGCATCCATGTATGTATGTATGTGTGCTACTAGATGTATGTACAAATCTAAGTTTCTTTTGTTTTTTCCAGTGCAAATGTCGACTTGGATGGACTTTTTGTTTTGTTTTTCATTTTTATTTTGGGGAAGGAAACAATATATAATTGCATCATAATTAATAGACCAAAAACAAATGTGAATCAAGGATACGAATTGAATAAGCGCAGCGGCAACTGGAGATTTCGCTCAGTGTAGGCTCGTTCCAATCGGGATTTCCAGCTGCCAGTTTCGAGCTGCGCGCTGCGTGTCTTAAAGACAACCATAAGCATCTCATATATATATTATATATAAGACTATGTATATACATATATGTATGTATATATAATAAAAGCTAATCAAGAATTTTATATATTTATATATATATATATATATATATATATATATAAGTTGGACGAATGTGTTGAAGGTTTTAAGGAAGGTTAAGGTTTGTTTTTTCTTTTCTTTTGTTTTCTTGAAGCAAACAAAATCTATTTATATAGCTCGATTGGACGCAATAAAAAGTGTTGTAAAATGGCAAAAAGGAGCGAAAGAGACAATTTCAAGGGTTACTCGTTTGTGTGTGTGTGTGTGTGAGTGTGTTAAATGTGCTGTGGCTACGTGGCGTATGCGTAATCTTTTTGTTTTTCATTTGCTTGCGATTCTTATCCTTGGCCATTTCAGCTAAGTTGCGTATTCAATATTTGTATTTTTGTTAAGTATTCATAATTAGCTTTTAGCAGTGTTGATAAATGTTTAGTTATTTTTTAGCTTGGGTTTATCATTATAAGTTAGTTTTAATCTTGAACTAGTTGATTTTTTATTTTTCGTTTTTCGTTTTTCTTCTTTTCTTTTTGTTTTCATTGCCTTATTCAAATATCACGAGCTTCGTGCCCGCTTCTCGCTTCGCATCTATTGCCTAGGCATTTCGTCCTCCTTGTGACTCCGTTCGCAGTGTCAGTTGTGACGTCACTAGCTCAAGCATGTTTGTTGAAGCATTGCATGTATGTATGTAAATATATATATATATATATATATATATATATATATATATATATATATATATATATATATGTGTGTATAAGTATTTAAAAAATTGGCTTCTCTCCTTTCGGTTAGCACTACGCTTCTCTCTCTCTCTCTCTCTCTCTCTCTCTCTCTCTTTCTCTCTCTATCTATCTCTTTTGTCTGATTCGTACATTTGGCCACTTGGTTTCGTTCGTTTGTTTGTTTTCATGTTGTTTCATTTTCACTTGTTTCACACTTCACCTCGTCTCGTTTCATTTCATTTCATTTCCTTTCGGTTCGTTTCAGTTTCAAGCGTTCCTCTTGATTTGATTTTGTGTTTATTTACTTTTGTGAGAACTTTTGCTACATTATTATTATTGTTATTTTTATTTAAATTTATTTCAGTAAGTTATTTTATTTATTTATTATTATTTTTTTTTTTTTTAATTTTCTTAACTGCTTATTGCGTTTTATAAACACTAACTTGTCATTTTAAATTAATTTTTGTTGTTTTTTTTTTGTAGATTTTTTTTTTCATACTTA
Source organism: Drosophila hamatofila (assembly GCA_035045345.1). Lineage (NCBI taxonomy): Eukaryota > Metazoa > Arthropoda > Insecta > Diptera > Drosophilidae > Drosophila > Drosophila hamatofila. Next base: position 20,402,929 of record JAWNPA010000039.1, on the reverse strand, counting down.
TTAAAACTACTCAACTTAAGCCGATTGCTTGTTGTGTTTTCTCAATATTTTGTATGTGTTTCCTTGTGTTTCTTGTGTTTGTGTTCGCCATCCGCTTGTGTCAATTGCTGTAACTTAATCAACTAGACGCCGTATAACTAGTAAAAAAATGTGTTTTTGACTGGCTCACACCAACATACTAGGTAATATATGCTATATGTTAAGTAATACTAGACAAAAAAAAATATATAGTTTCGTTTTTCTGCTTACTAGCCTAGAATTGTGTAAACGTCTATCGATCTATCGAAAACCGAAAATCAAAATACAAACAAACAAACAAATACTCGTATCTCCTCACTGCACGTAAATACATCGTTGCGTTGCCTTTCCACCTGTAGACTTGACTTGCCTGCCCAAGATCGCGCTCCACTTTCCTTTTGATTCAGCTGTTCTTGTGGGTGTGTGTAGGAGTGGGTGTGTGTGTGTGTGTGTCGGGGTGGCTTAGTAGCGCTGCTGATACTCATGATGCCAGCGATTGAAATCAATGTGGAACACAATTATGGAACCAGTTGACAGGCCAGCGAGCAAATATCTGTAGAAGAGACAGAGAGAGAGAGAGAGAGAGATGGAAAGAAAGAGAGCAAAAGACAAAGAGAGAGAAAGAAGAAAGAGTGAGAGAGAGAGCAGAGCATATTAATTAGTATTGATCCACAGACCTTCCCCCAATGCACTTACTTCTGATCATGAGTGAGCGCCAGCGAGCGTATGCCCGCATTGCAGGCGGGGAAGGCATAGAGCGGTGCCAGATTGAAGGTGCGCCACACCTCAACAATGCCGCGATCTCCGGCGGTCATCAGATACTCGCCATCGCGCGAAAGCAGCATGCACTACAACAGAGGGGGACAGAGAGAGAGTGAGAAGAGAGAGAGAGAGAGAGAAGAGAATAGGTCGATCATATGAGTACCAAGAGTTAAACAGAGATTCAGTTGGGCCTGGGACTCACCTGCAGATTGTCGTTGTGTGTCTCGTGGCGCAGCTTCTTGCCATTGATGGTGTAGGCCGCGACATTGCCCTTGTCATAGTTGATGACTATGAAGCCCTCACGCGACATGGTTATCAGCTCCGGCGAGTGGAAGTCGACGGGCGGATCCAGCGAGCGCAACAAGTCGCCAAAAGTTGTGTGTATCAACACAGGGCCATCTAGCAAGCGAAAGAGAGAGAGAGAGAGAGAGAGAGAGGGAAAGAGAGAGAGGGAGAGAGGGAGAGAGAGAGAGAGAGAGGGAGAGATGTGTGTGTTAGGCTAGGCTAAAGCTGGCAGCGCGTAGAACTTACTCGTTGAGCCCGACACAACCAGTCCGAGCTCAGCGCTGATGACCACCGAGGTGACAGCCTGCTCGTGACCCGTGAGCGTGGCCCGAGGCGTGGGCACATCTCCCTCGCCGACAATGCTCTGGGTACGGGCATTCCAATGCCAGAGCAGCACAGTGCAGTCAGCCGAGCCGGAAGCTATATAGCAATCCGATGTAATGTTGCACTCGCTGCGAGCCATGCACGTGACGACGCCGAAATGCCCAAAGACGATTTGCACGATTTTCGCTGGAGATACGCAAAAAAAAAAATATATATATATATATATATATAAATAAAATAAAACAATAAAAAACGGTGTTAGGTTTGGGGTAGCTACTATCTAGGTAGGGTCTTATAGACAGAGCGGCAATTCACTTCACCAATACACAACAAGTAAGAAAGCTCTAGTCGAGACTGCTCGACTACGAGATCCCCTGAACCCTTCTACGAACTGATATTTCAATTCAAATTATTTTCTGCTTATGCAAAAACCAAAACTGTACACGCACACATACACACATACGCACGCACGCATGTGGACTTACTATGGGAACTTAATTGTTTAATAACTTTTTTCGTACATGGACAATCTTCATAAAACTTTCAGATCGGGATAATAGCATTAAAATGTGTGTATTCGCTAAAGCATAAGTCTCTAATATTTGAAATACGCTTTTTGCAAATTTGCCGGGGAAGGGGGTGGATTTTGCAGGTGGGGGTAGAATATGACAAAAGCCGATACTCTTAGAAATACATATGAATCTACATTTTAGTTTTGGAGACTCTAGCTTTAAAGACGTAGGAAATATAATTTTTAAGCTGATTTTCGATAAGGGTTTTAGTCGATAACACAAAAACGGGAGTAGTTATCGATTTTTGGAAACAAACTCGATCTGCGCGCGCAATACACGGACCTACATACAATATTTTAAGTCTCTAGCTCTTGCAGTTTCTGAAATCGACGCGTTCATACAAACGGACAGACGGACAGACGGACAGGGCTAAATCGACTCTGCTCGTCGCCCTGACGGGGTCTGCCACGCCTCCTTCTGCTCGTTAGAGAGAGAGAGAGAGAGAGAGAGCGAGAACACTTACCTGTTTCAGTTGCAAACACTCGAAAACTGTTGTCCCAGAAGCCGCAGGCAATGAGAAAACGACTGTCCACGGTGGTCACAAAGCAATTGGAGCGAATCTTAAGCATTTGGCTAAAGTTATCGCCCAAATGGCGACGGTTCAGCGCATGGCTATTATTATTAGTGCCATGTACAGCTAGAAAGAGAGAAAGAGAGAGGGGGAGGGGGAGGGGGAGTGGGGGGAAAGGGAATCGATAGAATCTAGTTTGGGAAAGCATAGTTAGCGCAGCTCTACTTACTCAGCACTGGATCAATGGTTAGGGGCTGATTGGAGCCCGGCGATTGCGGCGATTCAGCATAGCTTGGACTCTGGACGGATGCGGTGTAGTTGCAGTTCCAGCGATTCACCGCAAACTGATGGCCAGCGGTCACCGTGACGACGGACGGCAGCGACAGCTGCGGATACGTGTTGGCCGAGATGTGTATGATGGGCGAGTTCTGATAGAACTTGAGCATCTGGCACAGGTCCTCGGGCATGGCACTGAACATCATGGGCGATAGATGCATGGCCGAGCTGCGCGGCGGATGCGGCTCCATCAGCAGCTGGCTGGGCGTTTGGCCAAAGTTGCGTATTTGATTTTCGACAGCCTCGCGCATCACCGGATCGAGGACACCGTCCAGATCGACGCTGCCCTCATAGGTGAGATAGTAGAACACGTTGGTGGCCCGGATCGCTTCGGGTCCGCGCTGCTTGTAACCGAATATCAGATCGATCCACTGATGCAGCTGGCAGGACACGAACTCCGACTCGAGAGCCATGCGATTGATGCGCACAAACTCCTCGGGGGTCTTGGCCCAGGGGGGTAGCTCGATATCATCCACCAAAGCGCCATCCTCACGATGGCCCAGCCTGTAGCCGGACGCATTGTAGAACATCTCCGGCAGGAAATACCATTCGGGTATCAGCTCCTTGACGTCGGACGTATCGCGCTGGCAATTCTTCCAGCTGAGCGAAACGGACGAGAACAATCGATCGGGATAATCGAATTTGCCGCCCTGCAGTGCCAGGAACATGGACGTGAATGGCTCCACACGCACCAGCCAGTTGAGGGTGAAGGCGGCGGTCGAGTAGTGGGTGCCGTAGTGGAATGGCGGAATTGTATCGCTGTCCCAGCTCTCGTAGCGCTCCTCGAAGTAGGCGCGACGCGATGGATTTAGTGCGCCAATGGGCTTCGACAGATCCCGATAGTTGGAGGGCAGGCTGAGGTCCAGATCCTTGGAATCGTAGTTGGTGAGCACCCAGGGAAAGATCGGATACTGGTTCAGATCGTTGTATGTGCGGCCGGCGATCGTGTTGAGGAACATCAAGTACTCAAAGTTGGAGATTTCGCGTCGCTGCCATTTCTGAGTCATGTTCGAGTTGCGCATCAGCTGGCGGGGCGACATCATCGAGGCTCGACGAGTCTGCGGTATGCCGTACTTGATGCCCACGCCGACGCGTGGCAGCGCCTTGATCACCTTCTTGACGGTGTGCTGGTCGGGAAAGGCGAACAGGATGGAGGTGCGGCTGGCCAAAAAGATCTCCAGCGCCACGTTCTGCAGCAGATAGCGACGGGAGAAAATGGCTCGCACCTCGGAGAAGTACCACTTGCCATGGAGATGGTCACAGTACTTGAGCACCTCGGCGTCAATCTTGTGAAACTCTGGGTGATCCTCGTCCACCTCAAAGAACATTTCGGTGCTGGTGATCGAGACGGTGCCAGGCGCTACCAGTCCCGGCGCTATCAGGCGCGCCTTGGTGCTGATGTTGACGGGTCCGGTCAGATCCAGATCGAGTTCGCGATCCTCAATCAGCAGCTCGGCATCGTCCAGCAGCTCGCTGTTGTGCTGCGACGACGGATGCGCCCGGGACACAGCGATCTGTGTGTGAAACTCGTCGCGTGTCTGCAGAATGGCGTCCTCCGGTGCACCGTTCTCCAGCGCCGCCTTCAGCGTGGCCTGCGGATGGGAGGAGCCGCGCGGATTCTGCACCATGCGCTTGCGACGACGTGCATCGTCCTCCCAGGCGTCCAGCTTCCAGTAGGTGGTCTTCGCCAGCGGGCCAACGGTCGCCGTCAGCGAGCTGGTGATGGAGCCAATGCCATTGGCATCGCCCCAGGCGCCATGCCGATTGCACATTATGTTGCGCACCTTCTCCAGCAGCCGGCTGGCGATGACATTGTCCCGACGGCGTGCGGCCGTGATCAGATGGTCGCACATGCGCTCCTCCTCGCGCCGCTCGAGCAGCGTCTGGGCGCACTGCGACTCAAAGTCGGCATGCTTCAGCACATCGTCGGCGCGCATGCGGTTCAGTATGAACTCGGCCTCGTTGGCCACGCGCACAATGTGATCCTTCATGGCATGGGAGAGGAGGCGGCCCTCGTTGATCAGCTCAATGAAGGCGAGGCCGGCGTGCTTCTGCAAACTGTTTTGCCACTCCTGCGAGCAGAGCAGCATGACCAGCTCCACCACGGAATGCGAGTTCTTGAACGTGGTCAGACCCTTGCCCTCCATCAGCAGCTCCTGACCGTGCGAGCCGACCAGCGTCTTGGAGAGGAAGGGCGCAAAGTCCACCATTATTTCGCGCAGCAGCGGACACACGGGACCCAGAGCTATCTCCAGCTTCTGCGTGAGGCTCGCCTCGCGCGACGGCGTCGTCAGCGGCAGCTGGGCCACCAGCGCCGGCGGCTTCATGGGCAGCTCATCGGGTCGCGTGCGCTGCTGCTGCTGCTGTTGTTGCTGCTGCTGCTGCTGCTGTGTGCCGGGCACGGAGTTCGCAGTGCCATTGCCACTACCGGCGGCAACGCCAGCACCACCCACACCATAGCCGTCCGGCACACGCACCACCGATATCTCCGAATCGGGCTTGTCGCCGCGCTCGCTGCCCACGATGCCCATGCCCAGTCGTGAAACACCCTGTTGCTGCTGCTGCTGTTGCTGCTGCTGCTGGTGCTGCTCATGCTTAGCGCTGTCGCTGGCATCCACCAGGCCGACAACGAGTCCAGCACTGGCTGCCGCCTGCACAGCTGCATCCTCATTCAAGTTAACATCCGTCCAGCTCTCGTCGTTCGAGTTGCTCGGCTTGTGATCGTCGGCCAAAATATCGCTGGACGACTCGACCTCGGGCACCTCGTTCTCCGTCGAGTTCATGTTCAGCGACACCACGTCCGAGTCGACGCTCTAAACGGTTCAAGGATAACATAAGAATAACAAACATATACACATAGAAATCAATCAAGCAGAGGTGAAAGCCAAAGTGGAAGCATTTGTTCTGTGTGGGCTTGACATAACGAAAACAGTGGACAATCAAATGGTGCTGTGGTGGGTGAGAGGTGGGTGAGAGCGGTGCGAATTGAGTGTGATACATCGCATTGTTAGTGCTGCATAACTATTGATAGCTGCTATCGATAGTCGATAGGCTAGTAAATTCAGTTCGATTAATGACAAAGCTAACATTGTATATATAGAAATTAATATGACTTTCTGCATTTATCAAAGTTAGTCTATAGTCTACACACTTAATGATTTCGATAGTCGATATATTGTTTAAATCAATTCGATTAGTGACAAAGCTAACATCGTGTATATAGAAATATAGATGATGGCTTTCTATAGTGGTAATCAACATAGTCTATAGTCTATACAAAGCTATAGTCATATATATAGAAATATAGGTGATGAGTGATCGAACATAGTGTATAGTCTACATTTATAGCAATTTCGATAGTCGATAGATATTTAAAATCAATTCATCATATATATGATGTACTGTCTATAGTGGTAATCAGAGCTCGTCTATAGTCTGCGTTTTATTGATTACGATGATCGATAAGTTTCGTTTATCGATTACAAATCACTAGTGTAATGTGCAATTTGAAGCATCGATACATTGTATCATCATTTGTATTTGACCACTTAGCTTTCACATTCGACTACTTAGTTATCGATAGTCATCATGTGCATTTGTCGACATATCTAACGATAGCTATCGATATTGGCTATTGGCAAAGTACCTGCGATAGTTGTGCAGCACTGGAATTTCGTTCAAAGTATTTGCAGTGCTGTGCATATGCGTGTATGTGTGTGTGTGTGTATGCTATATGTGTGTGTGCGTGTGTGTGTTTGTGTGCGTTCGTTTTGGTATCATTTGCACATTAATTATGCACCCTGAACAATAAATCAAAGCTCCAGTGCGCAAAGCAAAGCTCATCTGCCGCCCGAATCTTGTTGACCAGCCACGTCCTCTCCACTCGCTCTTGTCAACAGATGCATTTGTCAACGCCACGCACAAAATGTTATCTACAGATCTCTATATAGAAAACTAACCCCCTCCCTTCGCTACCACTCTCTGCTACCCACTATATTCAGTCCCTGTTTGACTGTGATTTGCATAAAAGGCAATCCGAAGCATTCCCTCGCTCTCCCTCTCCCTATCCCACTGTCCCACTCTCCCACTCTCCCACTCTCCCCATCTCTTTCGCTCACTGTGCTGGCGCTTATACAAATTTCGGCATTACGTAACTCAGCTCATCCGAAAAGCATTAGCCAAAAGTGGACATAGCGGACAGACGCCATCCATATGGACAGGGCAGGACAGGAAGGCAGGTTATGGAACGGATAGCCCATATGACAGAATTTGTTAAAGCGTTTGACAAATGTCAACTGTCAAACACAAATGCTGAACACAAATGGCCAGAGTAGGTGTTAACACAGCTGTTTCCATGTATGTGTGTCTCTCTCTGTGTGTGTGTGTGTGTGTGTGACAGCTGTTGCGCCTACGCAATATGCTGCATATCCTCCTTGAATGTTTGTGCAGCAACTAAAATCAATCGCCTTTTGTTTGGCCAGAACTGAAATGTGTGAGTGTGTGTGAGTGAGCTACATGATTAACTGTTCCTATGTGTGTGTGTGTGTGTGTGTGTGTGTGTGTGTGTGTGTAGAGTACAGTGAGAGCTGAACAGGATTTGCTTTATTAATAATGCAAGCAGTTCATTAAGAACCCAAAACCGGAAGACGGCACGTCGTGACTGCCACACAATGAAAGCTGCTTCGCGCGTCTCTCTCTATGTGTGTGTGTGTGTTAGTGTGTGTGAGTGTGCTCTTATTCTAGTTTGTAACACTAATTGCATACCATATACATGGACATTAACATACATAAATCACAAGACACATACAAAAACAAATCCATGAGACACACAACAAATCACGTGGCGCACGCAACCAAATCAAACTTGAGTGTTTTATTTGTGTGTGTGAATGTGATGGGTGTGTGTGAGTGTGTGAGTGTGTGTGTATGTGTGTAAGTGTGTGTGTGTGGGTGGAATGTGTGTAGGCGCGGAGTTCCGCAGAGATTGCCTAATGATTTATTGATTGCATTTAATTGCAATTCAATTTGTATTCACTTTTTTCATTTTTAGCAAATCAAACAAATTTGAACGAAAAGGTGTAATGAAAGAGGTATGCACGACCTATAGATGCGCTGTAAAACAAACTTAGGTTTGCAGCTCAGCAAAAGATAGCCTTATTAGGGCAGTTATATGTAAGATTTAAAAGGTATATCTATTGTTGTCAAGAAAGCTCGGGAAGAGTATTTTTAAAGTTCTTTATTTGAGAGCAGCATCAAGTTGTGTAATAGATGGGTTATTCTATTATCACATGTGTATATATTACTATATATAGAAACGTAAGCGTTTATCTTTGAAAAGATGATGGTTAGACTAAGACTAAAATCGCTTTGCAGCTCTTAAGGAGTAAGGAGTAAAAGGTAATGAGGTTTACAAGATACAAAAAACAGACGGACAGACAGACTTATGAAGTTGGCTATGGACTATGGACTCCTATAGACATGCCACGCCTTCTTTAGCTAAGCTTTCTCATTCTATTAGCTAGATAACAACTCTCTAAATATTTTACTTAATCTGACTCTATAAATAATATGTTGAGTTCACTTTTGATTGACTTTAGAGCTTTGAATTTCTCTCTGCAAGCAAAAGCCAGGAAAATTCCAAGCTAATTAGCTTAAGAGAGAGACAGAGGGGGCGAGAGAGAGCTGAATGCATCTGTTGTGGCATGCCAGCTCGAATTAAAGTTCATTTAGAGAGTTTATCAGGGAATTACTTGTGTGGCCAGCTGTAAGTCCGATAGATAAGTTGCAGGGCAAATATTCAAGCTGACAGAGGAGCACATTGGGGGCACATGTTGTTGCATTGTGTTGGTTAATTGATTGCATTGGCTCCCATTGCTGCAATATTGATTGCATTAATGCGCACGGCTCAGCTCGGCTCAGTTAGTCAATGCCGCTGCCTCTACCGCTGCCTCTACCGCTGCCTCTACCTCTGCCTCTACCTCTGCCTCTACCTCTGCCTGTACCACTGCCTCTACCGCTGCCTCTACCGCTGCCTCTACCTTTGTAATTATGCAATGTCACATTTGGTTAGGCCACAAAAGTAAAGAAATTAAATTACAAATTGACAAACATGCACAGAAATTACAGTAAGAGTGACAGAGATAGACAGAGACAGAGACAGAGAGAGAGAGGGTAAATCGAAAACAATATGAAAAATCGATTTAAAAATTGTGAAAAACATGTTTCGTCCACACGAACACGAATTCGAATACGAATCGAACAAAAAGGCCACAAAGTTGTGCGATACGAAAATGGGAAACAAAAGTTAAATAAATTTCACATGATTTGTGTGCTCAGTGCCGAGAGTGGGTTTTGTGTGTGCGGTCTGTGTGTGTGTGTGTGTGTGTGTGTGTGTGCTCAGTGGGCGTGGCCTGTGCACTAATTAACACACGAAATGTCAACAAACGTTATGAACTCTTCAATTATAAACGAGTATGTATTTATGTGCGTGTGTGTGTGTGTGTGTGTGTGAGTGTGTGTGTGTGTATGTGTGTATCAGTGCTCCACAGCCCATAATAGCCTTGCAGAGAGAGAGTTTTAATCATGCAATTATTTGCATAGCAATTTATATATTCACAAATATATATATAGGAATTTAAACCAAATTATATCTACTATTTACAAATGTGTTCAAATTGTGATTGGACAAGCAAATGTCCATTGAATGCCTCTTGCTTCTCTTTAATTGAATTGCTTTCACTTAATGCATCTGCCTATACTTAACAAGCTGTATGCTTTGCTGGACAAGGCCTTAGTCTACTCTGCCTGGCTGGCTACGCTTCTCGCTTCTCGCTTCTCGTTTCTCGTTTCTCTTTAATTGCTTCTTCTTTTGATTCTTTTTTAAGTTAACTTGCCGCTTCTATCCTTGAGTAAAGTCTTTAGCAGTCTTTGCTTTGCTGGTGAGTGTCCTATCTATAGAATTGCCTTGAACTTATCTACGCTTCTCCCTTTACAGATTATTCTGCTATTATACTTGCTTCTTACTTAACTCATCTTTTCTTTAGTTGTCTCGTCTTTGCTAGTGAATGTCTTGAATGCAACCTCCCTTTCTCTTCTCAGCTTCATTTGATATTTACTGTTTCTTTCTTTACACTGTAGCTTCTTTATTTTAGCATCTTTTCAGCTATGTTTGATTTGCATATAGACGATTCGTCTCCTGCTTTGATCAACACTTAACTACGCTTCTCAAGTTCCTCTGACATTATTGAAACTTTCAGGTTTGACTCAATTTTTCTCTTTTTTCCTTGCAGTCTACTGCCTTGCTTTGTACTTAACTACGCTTCTCCCTTCTTAGATTATTTTGCTATTATACATGCTTCTTACTTAACTCTTCTTTTCTTTAGTTGTCTTTACTTTGCTAGTGAATGTTTTGAATGCAACCTTCCCTTAAACTTAACTTTGCTTCTCTCTTCTCAGCTTCCTTTGATATTTACTGTTAAGTGCAGCTTGCAGTCAACTGCCTTGCTTTGTGCTTAACTACGCTTCTCGCTGCCCTATAATTTGCTAACGTCTTTTGCATTTCAAGCAATGCTTCTTCCTTTGACGTCAATTTGCTTATTACGTCGCCTTTTGCCTGGACTTGGGTTGTTTGCTCTCTGTCCAGTGTTGAGTAATACCTTGGCTTGCACTTAACTACGCTTCTCGCCTCACTACGCTTTTCACTTCACAATTAATTATGTTTACTACTCTTGTTACTCGACTTTCCGGCTACACGTCCTGCCTCACCTCACCTCACCTCGCCTTCGCCTTCTCCTTCTCCTTCTCCTTCGCCTCTCGTTTGCTCTTTGCTGGCTCACTTCAATGCATTTGTTTGTTGCCTCAACATGAATTATGGTTTAATACCTTTGTTTCTTATTTTTCGTTGTACTCGCTTCTCTTTATACTCAAATAGCCGCTGGGATCAGCTGTGTAACTTATTGTTTTGCTTATCCTTTTACAACTTTTCTCAACTAGCTACTTAATTGAGCTGCTTCTTTGGGCATGCTTCAGTTAACTTGAAGAGGTAATTGCTTTTCGCTTATATCAAATTTTCAACTATGCTTCTCTCTCTCTCTCTCTCAGTCTTTCTCTCTCCTTTTGGAATTTTGTTGCCCTTTTACCTCCTTTCTCAATAATTCAGTTCTCCCTCTTTTCTGTTTTGTGGTTTCTTTTCTTCGGTAGCAAATGAAAAAGATTCTGAAGCATTTTTGAATGCTCTTTTGCATGGCTATTCGGAGCTGATTTGATTTTGATTTTGGTATTTTTGGTATTTTTAGTATACAATACTTAAAGTGCAAATAAGATGTGAGAGAACGGTACGAAATGTGTGTGTGTGTACGTATCTGTGTGTGTGTACGTATGTGTGTGTGTGTGTGAGTGAGTGTGAGTGTGTTTGAGGTGAGTTGACTTCAATTGTTGTTGTTGTTGTTGTCAAATTGTTGCAGTATTTTGCAGTATTTTTGTTGTTACTTTTACCTTTGGTAATTTTTGTGGAACCATTGGCTTGGGAGGTGACAATGGTTGTTGTTGAATTTTAATTGAATCTTTAGTTGATTTTACAGTTGTTGTTGTTGTTGTTGTTGCGGTTGTTGTCTTAGTGTTGTTGTTGTTGTTGTTCTTGTTGTTCTGGTTGTTGTTGTTGTTATTATTATTATTATGAGCCTGTGACATTTTGTTTTGATTGATTTGCATCGTTTTAGTGTTTTGATTTTGATAAGAAAAACATGCAAATGAATTGGCTTCACTGCTTTTTTTGTTTTGTTTTATTCATACTGTAGCTAGCTACAATTTAATACTAAGCTAAACATCCACTCAGCCACACACACATTCAACAGTTTCTTGGCTAAAATGCTAATGCAAAGATTTCACATTCATCATGCAAAGTGAACTGGAACCAAACTCAAGGCTAGAAACTTGAACTAATTCCGCCCCAACTGCATCACAGCCCGCCCTCTGGCATCACACATACACACTCTCAGGCACTCACACGCCTAGCGCCATAGAACTCGGTTCACTCACCTTGATGGATGGCGGTCCACTCGAGTGGGAGTCGTTGTCAGCGAGCACCGACGGATTGTTCTCATCGACGACGATGATTTCGTAGTCGCTGTCCTGAATCTGACGGCCGCCTGCACCGGAAAAAAGAGCGAGATCACATTTAATCAGAGTTGCATACATAGGTATATATATATATAAGTGTATTTATGTATACATTGATATATGCATATATAAATAGAATCTAGATAAAAAGCATAATTTGTATATATTCATTACGTTCGATTAGGCACAAAAATAATAGTCATCATATCTGTGTTTAAGCAATTCATATATGTATGTATATTCTCTAACAGTTACATCAATCGAACTGTGCCGCAGCACAGGACGAATACATAGAACTAAAAACGAAAGAAATACCAACAAACATCTGAATATATCTAAGTACGTTAAGCTATAATATGTAGTATAAATATATAAGTTGAAAAAGAACTCGAGGCAAGAGAAAAGAGTTTAGATTTTGCAGTTGGAAATATTTGATTTCCATTTGGAAATCTCAATTCCAATTAGACGTGGCTTCTGTTTGACATTTGACATTTGACAAGCGGTTCAATTGTCACCTCACACACCTCACAAGCAGTTGCAGCGTTGCCAGATGGGCAACAGACCGACTGGGCAACCCAGCTATATCGTGACTGACGGCTGCATAAAAGCAACTGTCTTTGACAAGCTGTTAAAGTAGCTGTTAAAACTAGACAATTGCAACATATTAAGAATGCCAGTAGCAGTGTTGCCAGATGGGCAACAGGCAACGAATGGGCAACCCAAACTCAAGCTCAACTGCTAAATCTTGACAGACAGTTGCATAAAAGCAACTGTCTTTGACAGCCTGTTAAAGTTGCTGTTAAAACTTGACAATTGTCTATGAAACTCAATTGCAACATGTTAGGCCTGCCAGTAGCAGTGTTGCCAGATGGGCAACAGGCAACGAATGGGCAGCTGCTAAATCTTGACAGACAGCTGCATAAAAGCAACTGTCTTTGATCAAATATTAAGGTGGCTGTTAGCACTAGACAATTGTCTCAGATACTCAACCTGACAGCTGATTTGAAAGTGTCTGTCAACAGACAGAGATTAGACATATTTTTCTTCATATTTAAATGAATGAAAATCTTAACGAATGAATCCAATTTAATCTATTGGACTTGAGGGTAAAGCCATTCAAAGTGCTGACACTCTAATGGACGTTGGAAAAGTTGACAATTTATTATCGTATTTGAAAATGTGTTGTACAAGGCAGAGAAAGAAAAAGAGAGAGAGAGAGAGAGAGAGAGAGAGAGAGAGAGGGGGAGATAGAGGGTGAGGTCGAGAGAGAACAATATTCTAGTTGCCTGACACTTTTGAGGTGTGGAAATTGTTTGAGTTTTGCATTAATTAGTCAAATGGCTTTGACTGCATGTAGTTGATGTTCAAGAGCTCAAATTTGCATACCTAAGCACAGACACACACACACAAGGACACACGGCTGACCAAAATGAGAAACAGACAGAGTGAGAGAGAAAGAGAGAGAGAGAGAGGGAGGAAGAGAGAGAGAGGGAGGGAGTGTGCATAGCTTAATAGTTAGCAACTGCTTTCAACAGCATTTGGTAGTTTTTTCTTTATGGCATCTAAAGTGCTGCAAACTAATCTGCTAGCTCAATCTCTGCATCTCTCTCTCTCTCTCTCTCCATCTCCCTCTCTCTCTCTCTCTCTCTCTCTCTCCCCCTCTCATATCTTCTGCATTGTGCACGCAGCTGCTGCTGTGCATTTGAATTCCTAATTCACATTGCTGCCTCTACCGGACCCACCCACCCGCTACTGGGCCCGCCCACATTGTTGGCTGGTAATTTTGTTATTTGTAAGGTTTTATGAGTGCCATAGCTGGGGCTTAAGCCTTTTGTTCGACCATTGAATTGCAGCAGCCGCAGCAGCAGCAGCAGCAGCCACTGCTGCTCGAATTCATCTCATGGCAGCATAATGCAATCGAGAGATATGAAAGCTGTTCTCAGGTGCAGCCTTTAGCCGGCTCATTAGCGAATTGCCTGGGCTGCGGCTAGCTCTGGCTGTGCATTGTCCAATACTGCTTTTCAGTGTTGCTTAATGTCTTAATTGAGATTTATGCCCGGCGCTGTTAAGTATGCTACACTTTTTGTTGCCTTTCGCCACTCGCTTGCTTAATTTGCAATCATTTCCCAGTGTGGCGATTTTTCACACACACACACACACAGAGAGAGAGAAAGTCAACGAGAATTATGTGCAGGCCACAAATTACTTTTGTTTCAACATTGTAAACGTGTTATCGGCTCTTACAACTGCCCTTGTCCCACTGCCTCCTGCCCGCCTTCTCTCTTTTGCTGCTCTCTCTCTCCCCCTCCCTCTCTCTTTCGTTCTGTCTCTCTCTCAGTCACATAATTTATATTCCTGTTGGCTTTGCCTGCCTTTATTTTTTGCGACTAATTTACATTTTTGTCGCTGCCATTAAAAAATTCTCTCTCTCTCTCTCTCTCTCTCTCTCTCTCTCTCTCTGTGTGTGTGTGTCCAGGCAGCAATAAAAAACAAAAAAAAATAGAAGAAGAAGCACGCATGCCGCATGTCGTTCGCCCCGTTTTATGGCCCAATATTTTATGCCCGTCTACGAGGAAAATAATAATAAATGCTTTAAAAAAATACCTTTAATTCATTTTTATGGTATGGAAAATTAACGAATTAGACACGAAGTTCTTCGTGCTGTCAGCCCTGGCTCTATGCTGTGCACAAAATGAAGATAAATGAAATGAAAATTGTGCTGACAGCACAGGAAAATGACGAGTAAAAGCCGGGCAACTGGGCAACTGTCCCGCCCCCAGCGCCCATCCGCCTCCTGCTCTGGCAGCACTCCCTTGATTCCCTCTAAAATCCCAAACGCTAACAGGACCAAGTGTCAAAAATAAGGCTGTCATTGTGGCTGCACTGCATGTGTGTGCGTGCGTGCGTGCGTGTGTGTGTGTTTTTTTTTTTTTTTTTTTTTTTTTTTTTTTTTTTTTTTTTTTTATATTCGTTTATTACCAATAAATTATAAATTAAAACATAATCTGGGTGTTTAGGATATTAAGAATAGTACACGATGCTTGCGGGACGGCCGTAAAGCATTGCTTCGCAAGCATTTTGTACTATCCTAGCCTGTGACAACTCGTCTTCGTGCTCGCTCAATTCTGCGGAGCTCCATCATGACTGTGGCCGCGAAGGTGCTTATTAGATTCCAAGCCACCTCCGATTCCAGCATGGCATTGACTAAATTGTCTGCTCTAATGGAGCGGCCCAGTGCCTCTTCCAGACCACGCCTCTCCTCTAGGAAGCGTCCGCACTCGAAAAGGACGTGTTTGGCGTCTTCCACCAAGCCTCGTCCACACCAGGGGCATTCATCGGTATCTTCGTGGCCAAAGCGCTTCAAGTAGCTCCGGAAGCATCCGTGTCCAGAGAGAATCTGCGTGAGATAAAAATTAATTTGCCCGTGTTTGCGGTTTACCCATTGTTCAAGCTCCGGAATGAGCGTGTGCGTCCACCGTCCTTTTGAAGAGCTATTCCATCTTCTTTGCCATCGTGCAATGCTATTCGCCCTGATAGCGTTGCGTCGTGCAGGCTCGTGTGTGTTCCGCTCCACGGCTTCGGCGACCAGGTCTTCCAGAGGCACCATGCCGGCTATGACGAGCGCTGCGTCATCGGAGACAGTCCTGAAGGCGCAGCAGACTCTGATTGCGCTCAGTCTGTAGGTGGCGCAAATGCCCCGGCTGTAGCTCGGAGTTGCCATCGCTCTTGACCATATTGGTGCAGCATAGAGGATGACGGACCTAATGACGCTCGTTAGAAGGAGACGTCGTTGTTGTTTTGGTCCCCGCGTATTAAGCATGATTCTTGAGAGAGCTCTACAAGAATCAGCTGCTTTTTTATGCACATATTCTAAGTGCTCGCGGAAAGTTAATCTTGTGTCTAACATGACGCCAAGATACTTTATCGCCCTCTTTGATGCGATGGAGACGCTGCCGATTTTGATATTGGCTGTTTCCACACTTTTGCGACTGCTGACTAGGACGACTTCCGTTTTGTGCGCCGCTAGCTCGAGTCCTGCTCTTGATAACCAGCTACTAATGCGATTGATACTTGCGCTGCACATATCCTCTGTATCTTTAAGCTCCTTGCCTATGGAGACGACTGCTACATCATCAGCAAAGCCAATGGTGTGCGCACCTGCTGGAAGTTCCAGCCGCAGTACGCCGTCGTACATAACATTCCATAGGAGAGGCCCCAGCACTGAACCTTGGGGAACTCCAGCTGACACTGTATGAGTTTGGGGACCCTCACTCGTGTTGTATACAAGTGTTCTTCCTCTGAAGTAGCTCTTAACAGTCTCTGTTAGATATTTAGGGATATTATATTGTGACAGCGCATCAAATATCATATCCCAACTAGCAGTGTTGAAGGCATTCTTGACATCTAGGGTCGCAATGATGCAGTACTGCTTTGTACCATGCTTCCATCTGGTGCCTTGGATGGCGGAAGTTGCCAGGCCAACAACTTTATCCAGCGCATCTATTGTTGACCGGGCCTTCCGGAAGCCAAATTGGTTTGGCGACAGGCCTCCAGCACTGGCGATAGCTGCCTCCAATCTAGAGCAGACCAATTTCTCAAACACCTTTCCCATGGTGTCTAAGAGGCAGATTGGTCTATAAGAGGATGGCTCCTCTGGTGGTTTGCCAGCCTTGGGTAGCAGAACCAGGTTCTGGATTTTCCAGGTAGCAGGGAACGTCTTCTGAATCAAGCATTCGCTGTATAACTCAGCAAACGCATTTGGGTGCAAGGCGAGGGCTAGCTTTAGCGCACGATTTGGGATCCCGTCCGGCCCTGGAGCTGATTTAGTTCTAAGACCTCTAAGAGCTACTAGGATTTCTTCGTCCGTAACTAAGACAAGGTCAGTGCACGTCATGTCCTGATTGACAGGTACAGGCTCCGGATCGTGAATAGAGCTTAATCTTTCTGGAAAGAGCGTTTCCACAATCGATTTAAGCTCTAAACGATCCGTAGGCTGTACCTGTTTACCTGCGTATAGTCTTTTAACTACCATCTTATATGCCCTGCCCCAAGGGTCATATTCGGCTGAGTCACACAACTCTAAGAAGCATTCTCTTTTACTTGCCCGAATGGCCTTCTTCAGCTGTCTTCTAACCGCCTGATAAGCTAGTCTTTTTTCTATGTACGTAGACCTACCGCGAGCCCGTTGGTAGCTTCTTCTCGCCTGAATGCATTTGTGTCGAATGTCACTTATTTGTGCATTCCACCAATACATAGGCGCTTGCTGTCGCGTAAACTGCTTGCGGCGTAGCATGCTGCTATTGCAGGCACTTTGTATTTGGGCTACCATTTGGCATGCTCTGGCCTCAGCATTGCCAACTGTACCCAGCGACTGAATGGCCTCTGAAAAAGCCGCGGGGTCGAAAGTATCCAGCTGATATGATTCTCTCCACAAAGATGGCGCCCTGGCAGATGGCTCACCAATTGTGAACAGAAGTGCCGAATGATCGCTACCCGTATAGCTATCGCAATGGCTCCACGTTGCTTCCCGAAAAAGGGATGATGTGACAAAAGTTATGTCAATTACAGATCCGTATCCAGCCCGACTGAAGGTGAACTCGTGACCAGTGTTGAGCAGTGCAACATCCAGTGTCGCGAAGATCTCCAGTAGGATACGGCCTCTGGCATTTGTTGTGTGGCTACCCCATTCTAACGCCCATGCGTTGAAATCTCCTGCTATAATGGCCTTCCTGCCCCTAGCATCCTCTGCAAGCTCGTCAAGCACTGTTGTGAACTCGTTGAGCTGCATGCTGGGGGCCAGGTAGCAACTGTAGAGCCATAAGTTACCGTAACGAGCGCGTACAAACCCATTAAATGCCTTAACATTTGACAATACTGTCGTTGAGTTGCCACATGCCCACAGAGCCGCTTTGCCATTAGCATCTGTGGACCATGTCCTAGGGCAGCTGGTCTTACAGTGATGAGGCTCACTGAGAAAGGCTACGTCTATACATTTTTCCCTTATGGTCTGCTCTAGAAGATCTTGGGCAGCAATACAATGATTTATGTTAAGTTGCAGGAACTTTAACATTTCATTTTTTGTGCTGCTTCACGGTAGGAAGGGCACTTGAAGCTGCCTGCTGAGTGGTCCGTCAGCTTTTCGCCTTTCCGGATGCAAAGGCTGCATTTCGGAGGCTTAATGCATGCCTTTGCACTGTGACCCATCTCACCACACCTGAAACAGGCCCCCTTTAGGTCACAGTCACTACTGCAGTTGGCAGCAATATGCCCGTAATCGAGGCATTTGAAACAGCGTTTAGGCTGGTTCACGGCTCGGATACGGCATACTACCCATCCTATCCTAATTTTGGACAGCTCGAGCAGAGTTTTGGCTTTTCCAACTGGAAGAGCAACCGTAGCTCTTTGCTGTCCACCAAAAGCTGGCCGAAGCGATTTGATGGAGTCAATAGAGAGTGAGCTATCCTTCAGCTCCACCTTCATTGCCTCCAAAATCTCCTCTTTGCTCGCTAGCTCATCTAAGTCACGAATCTCAATATGCGCCGATTCGGTAAGTGTTTTGACTACCGCTCGATCGCCCAAGGCCTTGCCTACAGCTTCGTGAAGTGCCTCTGCGCTATGCTCCGGCTTTCTACTCAACTGCAACAAAAGGTCCCCCTTAGCTGTCTTCCTGATTCCCTGCACGTCACCGCTCAGGTGCTTCAAATTTGGGTCGCTCTTGACAACGCGCAGCATGTCCGCGTAGCTGCAGCCATCTACGCCTGAAATTGCAATTGCGTCCGACCTGGGTCGTTTTTGCAAAGGTTTGCGGCCTTTGACGACCGTCCAGCTGTCCAGGTTAGTCTGTCGACCTACCTGGTTTGGATTTTTTGACCGTGAAGCCAATGGCTCTTTTGCGATCGCTGCGTTTTTATTGGGCCTCGGCTTTTTTGAGGGAGTTTTCCTCTGATCAGAGGCAACTTCCCTTGACCGCTTGGGTGTATTGCTACCTGTTAAGGCAACAGTACTCCCAATTTGAGCTTTTTCAGCCAATGACTTTTTTAGCGGTGTGGTCTGCACCTCACAATTTTTTACCGATCGGTTGCAGAACTTCTCGGCTGCCTTGTGAAGGCTGACCAGTCTAGCCAACTCCTCTCGCATCAGCGCATTTATATGCCGCTGACCCCCAAATAAGGCAGACAAACCCTCTAGGGTAACTCCTATCTGCGCTAACGCTTCTTTTAACGATTTTGGTGCCTGACACTCCACCACAGGAGACTGGTTGGATGCCGACGGCTGCGGCAACGCCCTCTGTTGTTGCTGCGGTGATCGCTGCAACGAAGAGCGGCGCGCGAAGGCTTGCAGTTCTTCCACCATCATGGCCTCCATACTAGCTCCTACTACCAAGGCGTGGAGCCTGTACTGGTCAATGACTTATTTGGTTTTTGAGTTAAGAGCCCACAGAAAATTAAACTCTAACTAAATAAAATTAAAGCCCAAAAGTAGGCACTACTTTTATGAACTGCAACTTCACTGCAGAAGTTAGGTTGCTGTCTTCACTAGGACTTAGCAATTCACCAAATTTGGTGATCAGCTGATTGTCCGTTGCGATTTCCAGCACTACTAACAGCTGTTAGAGTGAATGCACCTGATTGTTACAAGTGTGCTAAACAAAAGATTTTCGCGCTTCAAAAAGAAAAGAGAGAGGAAAACCCTGACGCCAAGTAGTGACGCTATTGCCCCCCCTCCCTTGCACCACTAGATTCGACCTCTGGGGTGCTCCGCGAACTTCCGCAAGGTAAGTCTTTGAATAATTCACGTTTGCCGGGTACGTTGAGCCCACAGCATGCACGTTTACTAATGTTCTTTCCGCTTTCACAGTGAAAACACAGAGAAAAGCTTATGTCAACGATGGATCGCGATAACATCGACCGCACTCCGCGAAAACTCAACTCAACTCCTGCGTGTGTGTGTGTGTGTGTGTGTGTGCGTGCGTGTGTGTGTGTGTGTCTGTGTGTGTGTCTGCTATGTCTAGTAACAAAGATAGATTGCACTTTTTAAAAGCATAAATGGATAGCATTTTGCCGCATGACCTCACACAACAACAACACACACACACACACACATACACTAGTTTACATACACACTCACACACACACACACACAGCCCGTGTGTTTTCACATTCGTGTCTTTATCAACTGCTGCACATTAGCAAACGTCGCTTTTCAAATCAAAAACATAAATCGAATCAACATTTTAGGCAACAAAAAAAAAAAAAAAAGAAAAAGAAAACAAAAAAAATTAAAACAAAGCCAATCAAATTTAACTTGCAATCAAATTGACTTTCCGAACAATATAATTGCATAAACGGCATTAGAATAAAATCAAATTGTTATACAACAAATACATATACATAAATATAGATATATTGTACATATATATATATGTATATGTATATGTATATGCCTCTGTGTGTGTGTGTGTGTGTAAAAGTAAATTGTGCATTGTGCAGCTAAATGTCAAACAATTGAATGAGATTTATTCAACAATATAAAATGATGCCCCCGAGCTCAAATGGAGCCAGCCAAGCGGAAGAAAAATTAAATAAAAATAAATATATATATTTACGAATATATATTTATGTATATAAAAATCTCATAATTGTTATTCACAATTGTGGCGACAATTTGAGTTACTTCCAGAAAAAAAAGTGAGACTTCAAAGTTTTTTTAAGGTCCACTCCGAAATTATTTTGTGCATTGCTTGAACATAAATAAAATCAGCAATAAATCAGCATTTTCTATTGATCTAGTTTTTGGCTAACACAGCCTTAGTCAGGAAATACTTTGACTATTTCCAAAGATGCCAACTCCAAATTCATTTTCTGTTAAAAACTAAAATTAGTTGTCACAGATGTGAAAAGATTTTGAGTTTTGTAAATTTCTTCAGCACTCTGTTCTAGCGAGAGATTTTGAAAAAGTTTTCAAGGCCTAAAAATTGAAAAAAAAAAAGAATTGTATTAAAACTAAGTGAGTTACTTTAAAAATTGTTTTTCTCATCAAATTTGAAGAGGTTTTCGAGGTGCAGCTAAAAGCTGTTTTCGCAGTGCTTGGACGACAGTCCTATTAGAATCATAAATCTAATAAGGTTCACGATTCCAAATTGATTCGGATATGTAAGACGAAGAGAAAACTTGTTTGGGTTATGCAAACAAAAATGTAATTAAAATCATGAATCACATTCTCAATTAACAACTTCAGATTATTCCAGCTTGGACAAGAATCCAATAAAAATTATTAATCAGATTCTCAATTCGAATTCGAAATTCCAAATTATTCCAGCTCTATTAGAGATAAGTCTAAATAATTGCTTTCAGCAGTTGACATTGCAGCAGCAAAATGAAATTCCATCTGAATTCATCTCGAGTCCTCGAGCATCGATATGTGTTCGTGTAAACAAGTTCTGGGGGCTGAGTGAATGGGCTCAGCGCAATGGGAACTGGAACTGGAACTGGAACTGGAACTGGAACTGGAACAGGAACAGGAGGAAGCAGCTAAGAGGATTGTTATTATTGAATGCTGCATTATGGAAGCATTTCGACGCTTCAATTGATTTAATAATTCAATTCAATTTAATTGCAGAGAAAAAAAAGAAGCGAAACAGAAAGAGAAACTAATTCAAGCAGATGGCGATGGCCAAGCACTTGTGTTCGCACTTTGCAAATGCAATTAATAAAATCGAATTAAATGAGCGCAAAATGGCGGACAATAAATGCAAATTAAATTCCATTTTTAAGCTCAAATTAAAAACTAAAAAAACCAAAATGGAAATTAAATTAAAATTAGGCTTAAAATAAACGGGAGAATACAGAGAGGGAGAGAGAATGAGAGAGAGAGAGAGAGAGAGAGAGAGAGAGGGAGGTAGGCAGAGAGAGAGAGAGAGACGAGAGTGCGTGTAATTATGGCAATTTACACTGAGAGACAATTGAGGGCAATTATTTAAATACTTATGCAGGGCTGTGATATTAAATAGCACACACACACACACACACTGAGTCACACCTATATACACGCACACACACTCACATACACACATACACAGTTACGAAAGTTGTAGCATTAAAAGCACATTTGTGCGTATTTCATATGAATCGATTCAAAGATATAAACAGCATTAGAGCGAGCGAGAGAGATAGATACAGAGAGAGAGAGAGAGAGAGAGAGAGAGAGAGAGAGAGAGAGAGAGAGAGAGAGAGAGAGAGAGAGAAGATCTAAGAGAGTATATATATATATGTTTACATATCCAATGGATATTATCCATATACATATATATACATATAATTTGTATAGATGACAAAGCTATAGGCTACAGCTAAAGCTAGACATTGATAGGCAAATGGTATGAAATGAGTGGGAAAAGCAACGCAAACGCAAACGCAAACGCAACGTAACGGAATGGAACACAAGAATACAATACGAAACGCAAACAGAATGGAATGAAACGCAACTTAAACGAAACGGTAAAGAAACACAGTGAACAACAAACTACTTAAAAGTGTTGGAAACAAACAAAAAACTAAGAGAGACAGAGAAAGACATATACATATATATATAAATAGAGAGAGATATATATAGATAGATAGAGATAGAGATAGAGATAAAGAGAGAGATAGAGATAGAGAGAGAGTAACTAATTACAAGTAGCTATATATAAGTATATATACATATTGATAGAGAGATATAGAGAAAGACAGTGATAGATAGATAAATAGTTAGTTAGAGCGTGAATTAGACTACATACTACGACACTCATAGCGAGCGATACCTGTTCCGGTGCCAGCTACGTTTGCGTTGCGTCCATTGTAGCGATAATTGTTATTGATGGCATTCGTTTTGTATGCAGCGCCGCCGCCGCTGACGCTGACGCTGACGCCGCCATCGCTCAATCCCATGCCGCTCATGTTAATATTCATGCCCACGCCCACGCCCACGCCTACGCCCATGCCCATGCTCATGTTCATACCCATGCCCATGCCCATGTTGCCCATGTTGCCCATGTTGCCGCCAGCGGCAGCAGCAGTAGCAGCAGCAGCTGTTGCTGCTCCGCCATTGCGCAAATTGTTGCGCAAATTATTGCTGTTGTTGCTGCTGCTGATGTTGCTCATGTTGCTGATGTTGTTGTTGTTATTGTTGCCGATGCCATTGCCATTGCTGTTGATATTGCCATTGCCATTGCCATTGCCATTGCCACTGGCATGCCCATTGAGCAGCGCACCACCAACACCAACAGCATGATGATGCTCCACAGCAGCCAGGCCATTCTGCTGCTGCTGCTGCTGCTGCTGCTCCCCATTCAACTGAATGCCACGCATATAGGCATGTGGATGCGCATGATAGCCACCGCCCACAGTGGTGCCATTCTCCACCTGGCTACCATAATGATTGTGCTTGCCATTAAGCAGCTGTTGCTGCTGCTGCTGCTGCTGCTGGTGGCCATTGATCAGCGCATAGTGCGGCTGATGGGCATGGAAATGTTGCTGCTGCTGCTGCTGCTTGTGCAGCTGCTGGCGATGCTGCAATGTTGCTGCGGCTGACACCTGTTGCTGACCCTGCGATGCCAGCGAGGACAGCGACGAGCTCGAAGCTGGCTGCGACGTCGCCGTCGAGCTGGCCGACGAGCTGGTCGAGTGTGTGCCGCCCAGAGGAGGTGGGGGTGATATATTGCCCAGCTGCTGTTGCTGGTGCTGTTGCTGTTGCTGCTGCTGTTGCTGCTGATGTTGATAGTAGGCAGCGGTCATATGATGATGGCTGTGATTGTGTGACTGATGTTGCTGATGTTGATAATAGTGTTGCTGCTGCTGCTGTTGCTGCTGTTGCTGCTGTTGCTGCTGCTGCTGCTGTTGCTGCTGCTGTTGTTGTATCGAGACATTGCTCACGTGATTTTGATGCGACTCGGGCAGGAATTGCGGATAGACGTGATGCGACCATTGCGGGAACAAGGGACGCGCGCTGGCGGCTTCTACAATGTTGTCGTTGGGTTGGCAGGGTTGTCATGGCAGGGTTATCATACATATACATATATATATATATGCATACACATGTATATATACATCAACACACACACATAGAGAGAGAGAGCAAAATGGGTTGCGTTGGATTGTTGGTGGGAGCATGGGGATTATTTTTTGTGACGTGGCGAGCATTTGTTTTTTTTTTTACGTTTAATTTGGTATTAGATTACATAAGTATTTTTTTTTTTTTTTTTTTGTATATTTTTGGTTGTTTAGTTTTGTACAATAAATCCGAAAAAGCAGCGTGAAATGAAATTATTAGAAAACGGAACAATGAAAATAACCACATAAGGAACTGAATAAGATCTCCAACAATGGACTTGATGAGTGTACTTAAGGCTAATGATTAGGTGGTACGTCTTGAGAGTGGGACGGTTGGTGGGTCAACATGGTGTTTGGGGTGGGTGTGCGCCATTTGTAAGATATACACACACACACACACACACACACGCAGGCACACACTCACACACACACACACACATATATATATATATTGGACTGCTTGCATTGGAATGATACTAGCATGTGGTGGTGGTGGCGGTGGCGGTGCTGGTAGTGGTGTTTAGTGTGTTCGGTTTGCCGTTGGTGGCGGTGGTTTATGGTGCTCTTTTAAGATTGCTAGTGGTGGTCAGTGGCTACTACCATTAACAGATGTGAAGACTCGACTAAACGAAATGTAAAAGCCAAAACTATAAGCAAAAAACCAAAAAAATAAAATTGAACGGAGAAAGGAAACAAAAACTAAGCAAATTTTATTTGACAGAAGATAGAGAGACAGAGAGAGAGAGAGAGAGAGACAGAGATAGAGAGAAATGGAGAGAGAGAGAGAGAGTCGGAGAGAGAAATATTTATATATAGAGCTAGGCTAGAGAGCGAGAGAGTTAGAGAGAAAAGAGAACCAATAAACGATTGTGTAGCTTTTGGTGCAGCAAACGTAAAGCGAAACGAAAACGAAACAAAACGAAACGAAATGAAATGAAACAGAGACGCCGACAGAGACAAAGACAAGCGACAAACGCAAATTAAGAAATGCAAATAAAACGCATGAGAAATGCGAAACGAATCGAACACAAAATTGAAACTGAAACTGAAACTGAAGAAACCCTCCCGAGGATAAGAATAGACGAGTATATCGTATCGTAGATAGAGACTTAAAGCTAATTGTGGGTCGTGGCAAATGCCGTTAGGTACGAGAGTGTTTCGTATTATTCATGGATCTATTTCGAGAGCTCTTAACGTTTAACACTTACCGCTGCCCGCGCTGCGCTGCAGCACCGGGGATTGACGTTGAATCTGAGGCTCTGCGGGTGGTTCCAAAATGTCCCGATATTTGGATACCATCAGCACCGAAATAAAATAAACGATGGCCAGCGATAGGAATTGCGCTTGTTTCGTTTCCTCCTGTGGGCGAGAGAGATAGAGAGAGAGAGAAAGAGAGAGAGTAGATTAATTGTGAGGTATGGGCGATGCATAAGTGTAACTAGTGGCAATGAGACAACTGGGAATGGAGTGAAAACTTAACGGTAACGATTCGTTACTAACGAATAAACTGTTATAGACTTTAACAGTGGAACGAAATGGAAGTGTAACAATGAAAAATGCCACTTACCACATCGCGATAGATGACGGCCCGTAGGCGATTGATGTCCATATCCTGTAGCAACTTCTCAGGATCCTTGACGGGGGATAATTGACCGGTGATTGACTCCACAATGTTCTGGAAATGTATTGGAAAAGAACAGAAAACGGTGTTGTAGAGTGCTCCATAGGGTGTACTCTACCGAGCTACCGAGCTACCACTCAGCTTACCTTGGGCGATGCCTGAGCACCGCGTATGAGCGCCTGGAGATGCGCCGCGCCGGGCACATCGCGGGCCAGGGCGCCCACGTTGTAGCGCGTGCGCTCCTTGCACTCGAGGCAGTTGCGCACGGCGCAGGTGCAGACGAGGCGCAGGCACTGGCGCAGGATGCCGCCGCTGGACATGTTCTTCTCGGCCTCCAGTTCGCCGAAGTTCAGCGAGGTGGCGAAGATCAGGACGTCGGCCATGTTGACCAGACGCTGCAAAAAGGACACGGCCACCTCCAGAGGCATGCCCTGTGTCGGCTCTAGCACATCCAGCTCGGACTGAAAGAACGAATGCCAAGCGTTAGCTTGATGATGGGGATGAAGGGGGTGGTGGGCACTGGGCCTGTCCACTTACATTGGGGGATGTGGCGCTGGCGAGCAGCGGCAAGAGGCCACCGCAGGCAATGATCAGATTGTCAGCCAGCTGAGAGATCAGATGCACCGTGTTGACCACGAAGATGGCGTTCTCGCTCGAGTTGACAAAGTCGAGGACGCTCTTGGTGGAGTGACTGCGCCACACTTGGATGTCGGTCTCCAGGGAGAAGAGCACATCGCTCAACAGCCGCTGGTGTATGTAGGACCATTTGAACTCTGGTATGCGGAACGGCGGCCGGGTGGGTCCCGGACTGAACATGGGCCGAGTGGAGCCGGACTTGGAGCGTTGCTGCTTGCCGCCCTCAACGCCGGCTGTGGCGCCACCTGCAGCTGGAACGTGGAACATACATTCTCTGATCTCTGGTCGGAGGATTAGGTTACTCTGGCACTTACCATAATGATTGCCCTCCATCTGAGCGGCGCCTTCTGCATTGACAGCGGACGTCGCCGTTGCCGGCTGCGATTGCTGTACGGCGTAGTCGTCGTCGTCGGCGTTGGTTGTGTCCTGGGCATCGTCGTCCATATCGGCATCAGCATCAGCATCGACATCGACATCCGCATCGACATCGACATCCGCATCCGCATCGGCTTCGGGCAGCTCGTCGAGGCTTTTGTGTGCATCCGCCTCGATCTTTGGCGTTGTTTGCGTCGTGGAGTCCACCTCGTTGGGCTTCGAGCGCAACGCTATTGGGGCCGCCTGCGCGGACTTGGCCAGCGGCTCGAGGGATGACGGCTGCTCCTCGGGCGTTGGTGAGGTTTGTGTGGTCTGCTCAGAGGCCACAGCCTTGACGGTCTCATCCACTAGAGTGTCCAGCACGGCATTCACAATGGCCGGCACCTGATCCTCTGCTGATTCCTCGTGCTGAGCTTGTGCCTCAGCTAGATCGAGAGCTGCCTCGACCACCTCATGAACTATTTCCTCAGCGGCAGCGGCTACGCTCGCCTGCTCCTCCTCCTCGACATCTTTCTCGACTTCCTTCTCGGTCGCTGACTCAGGCTCAATCTCGGGCTCCGGCTCGGGCTCGGGCTCGGGCTCGGCTTCTGCAGCTGCCTGCTTTGTGGTTTCCTTCTGAACCTCATTGTTGTTGGTTTCAGTTTCAATTACGGTCTCGGTTTGGGTTTCGTTCTCGGTTTCAATATCGGTTGCGGTTTCAGCTGCGGCTGCGGCTTTGGTTTCCGCCTCGGCTGCATCGATTACCTTGTCGATGAGCTGCTCCACAATGTCGCGCACCGCTGTGGCCACCACATCCTCTGTCGTGTCATCCAGCTCGGGCTCTGCGGTCGCATTTGCTGTTGACTCCGTTGGCTCCTCGCTGCTCACCTCCTGCTCAGCACTGGCTGCTGTTGCAGCTGCTGCTGCTGCTGGCATCTGGCTGGTGGTGGAGCTGGAGGTGGAGCTGGAGCTAGAGCTGGGGCTGGAGCTGTTGCTGTTGCTGAGCTCCAGTTTCTCGTTGTTGTTCAGCTTGTTGGCCGCATCTTCAGTCTTTTGATTGGTGGTTGCTGCTGCTGCTGCTGTGGTGTTTGACTCCTGCTCCTGCTGTTCCGAGCCCTCTGGACTGTCTCTCTTCGCCAGCGGCGTTGTTGTTGCTGTTGTTGTTGACTCCTCGCTGCTTATTTCATTGGCATTCACCTCGGCGGCTGCCGTCGCTTTGTTCTCCTCTGGCTCGCTGGTGGTGCTATTGTTGTTGTTGTTGTTGTTGTTGCTGTGGTTGTTGTTCAGCAGATTCTTGCTGTTGAGCAGACTCACATTGTCCTGTGGCGGTGTCTTTTTCTCGCTCTTGAGCACACCCTGCACCACCTCGTTGACAGCCAGCTCGATCTCCTCGTCCTTTAGCAC
Organism: Drosophila hamatofila; assembly: GCA_035045345.1. Classification (NCBI taxonomy): domain Eukaryota; kingdom Metazoa; phylum Arthropoda; class Insecta; order Diptera; family Drosophilidae; genus Drosophila; species Drosophila hamatofila. Next base: position 20,374,900 of record JAWNPA010000039.1, on the reverse strand, counting down.
CGACGACGACTCCTGCAGGACATCGTCGACGACCATTTTGCAGTCATTCAATGCTGCCTCCGACACCTGCAGCACCTGGGCCACATGCTGCTCCACATCGAGCGCATCCTTGGCCGTCGCCAGCTCCAGCTCTTCCAGGTCCTCGCCAATCTGCAGCGTCTCCTTGAGCGCTGCCTGGCCACCGACAGCCGCGGCTGCTGCGTGCTGCTCAGTCACCACCTGTGGCTTCTCCTCCGACAAACTGGGACTCAGACTGCCGTTGCAGGTGCTGACCGCAGCCGGAGCGCTTTGCAGCGCCTCATCCGTTTTGATTTGCTCATTGTACACATCCGAAATGTTGGCAATCACCGATTTGTTGACCGGCTCCAGCTGCTGCTCAGTCGGCTCGACTGCATCCGCGTCGGCTGGCTGCCCGTTGGCTGTGCAGACGCAGGAGTCGGCCGGAGTCGTGGCGGCAACTGGTTCGCTCAGCTGCAGCTCCTGTGCATCCACATCGACACTCTCCAGCTCCAGCTCCAGCTCCTCGGCCTCCTCCTCGACGGGTGGCACATCCTCCAGGGAGGCCACAGACATGGCGCCCTTGATAGCCGGCAGCTGCTGTTGCTGCTGCTGCTGTTGCTGCTGCTGCTGCTGCTGCTGCTGTTGCTGAGGTGGTAGCGGACCGTTCTGCTGCTGGTGCAGCTCCTCGCGCTCCCAGCCGCTGATGGTGCTGATGGGGCGGGCTTGACGCAGGGCGGGATCGGTGATGTTGTCGGTGCGCTGTCGCTCGTAATGCTCGTACATCTGGGCGAACTGCAGCTTGAACTCCTCGTAGGAGACCTTCGAGTGCACGATGGCCAGGGTGTCCACCCAGACGCGCCAGCCGCCGTACTCATGCTTGATGGCATGGTGGAGCAGCATGCGGAACAGGGAGTAGACCATGTCGCTGATCTTCTGCTCCTCGGTGTTCTTCGGATGGATGTAGGCCATGGCAATGAGCCACTCCTGCCAGACGGACATCTGGAGCACGGTGCGACGATTCTCGCGATTGCTATTGCACAGCAGCGTCATGTCCTGCAGAAAGAGCTTCTTCACCTCGATCAGGGACTCGGTCTGCTTCGACTGGCGTATCAGTGTGGCGACCACCTTCAGTATCACTATACAGTGGCAATTAGTTGGGTTTGGTTAGGCTCATTATCTCGTCGAGCTGAAATAGGGGCTTAGGCTAGGGAATAACTCACTTGGATTCTCCAAACGGTAATGGCCCTCTGGCTCCGGATGGCGTGTGTACAATATCTGCTGTGATATGTGCTCGGTCATAATTTCGAAGAGCACATTGTATGTGGGCAGCGACAACGACTCCTCGTACAACAGCAGACGCTCCGCTAATAACGTGTACAAATTGTGCGGCGACATGACATCGTACTTACGTCTACACCAGCGCGGGTTGAACACAGTTTGAGATGGGGGAATAGAAACCAGACACATGCAAAAATTTATGAGCATGTGCATTACACGGCAGTTTGTCAAAGCGAAGAGAAGTAGAATGAGAACGAGGCCCATGTCTCTGTACTCGCCTGAAAGCCCATTATTCAGGGCTAGGCCCAGCTTCCATTCCCATTCCCATTCCCATTCCCATTTCCCATTTCCCATTTCTATTCCTACTACCCACAATTACCCCAGCCATTGAGCTACTTACTTGTGTGTGCTGCGCGAGAGGAAGAAGCCGAGCAGCTTCAGCGCCTGGAGGCGTATCAATTGACTTTCGGCCGCCAACAGCTTGAAGATGCTGCGCACGCCGTGCTTCACATCGAATGCAGGTACCATTGAGCTGGGGTGCTCCGACATCAGCGAGATGAGCATCTGCAGCACATCGTGCAGATTCTCGTCCTGCGAAAGGATAGGGGTAAAAGGTAATTAGCAGCCCGCATGTGACGTACAGTACTTCGGGCTAAATGGGCTTTTCCCCAGATCCCTATAGCTAAAGGGTCCTTCCGTCTTTGATTTCAGTTCTCAGACTCACCTCATGCATGGTGGTCAGATAGTTGAGTATGCTTTGCAATTCATCCTCCTTGACGCCATTGCCGATCATAATGAGCTGCTTGAGGAACAGCAGGATGTAGGCGCGTATGGCCAAGATGTCCTTCTGAGCCGGTCGCGGGCCATCTGCAATAGATCGAATGGTTTCTTCCATTTCCCCAATGCTCGCTCGGCTGTGAGACTCACCCAAACCCTTTGGTATGATGCCGCTCTTGGCACGCGGATTGACAACCCAATAGTAGTACTTGAGTGTGTGAACTGTCTGGAGAACGGTGCTGACGCGCCGTACATTGCTGTAGATCTGAGTGTCGCTGAGGAACTCGGTGGCCAGGTACGAGTAGAGGCGTGCCTGTACATTGGCTGGCGTATAGATCCACAGGGCCGGATTGAAGAGCACGTGGTCGAGCAGCTGCCACGTGAGAAACGAGAAACAGAACAACTGCGAGAAATTAGTCGAGTAACTTATGCTGTCCTCAGTTACCAGAGACTCAACGACATTGCAAAAGATTGAAGTGATGTGGTGTGAGTGTGGGTGTATGAGTAAGAGAGAGATAGAGAGAGATAGAGAGAGTGTGTGTACAATTGATGGTAAGTTAGTCAAGTCGATTAAATAGTTGGGTTAGTTTGATAGAAAGATAGAGAGAGAGATAGAGAGATAGAAAGAGAGAGGTAGAGTAGCGCAAGAATAAATGACATTTTTTTTGGATTATTTGTATACATACGTTTACATGAGTTTCATGTTGATTGTTGTTGTTGTCGATTGATTTGGATAGGATTGTTATATGTATATATAAATATATGTTTATACATATACATATATATACATATATATATGTTTGGAGGTTTGGTGGTGGTAGTAGTAGTAGTAGTAGTAGGATTCGATATATAGATACATATATATATTGAATAACGGTTACACATGCAGCAAACAGCAATCAAATTTGTCATAAAACATAAAACGAGAAATTAACAAACAAAGTAATGAACAGTTAATATTTTGAATGGCATTCCAAAAGAACAAGAACGAGAACTAAACTAAGCTTAATTAGGTCTAATTACGCTAGAAATTCAAAGTATTTATATATGTATATGATCTTAGGACTAGAGTACTTTGGCTAGGCTAAAAATATTGACTATAATTAAATAATATATGATTTTAATGGTTTATTTTTTATTAACACTAAAAGTAGGTACATCAAATTGTAATGAGCAGAGTTTCGAGAGCTCAACTCAAACTGTGGCTAAATTAGAGTTCTCTTCTTAATGATTTTTGCTGCACGTTGTTTTTGTTTTGCATTTCATTTTAGTTTTTATTACCCGAACTATGAAGTCCTTGAAGTTCGCTTCACTTCCGAGTCACGTACATTTTTCAGTGTCCTGATCGGAAAACAGTTGTTGCTCTCCTTTCTATCAGCTTCTAATTCAAATTGTATATTTATTCGACCATTTTCAAATTATTTCAATTAAACCATTGTGATTGGCCCAGCCAACGGACTGTTGAGTTATCAAATTCTATAGCGCCTAATTGAATTTATTTAAATCGTTTCAAATTGAAAAAGTCGCAATTGCAATGAATTGCAATTGTTTTAATATTCGACAACTGCGCCAACTTTTCGGAAACATTGCTCGAAATTTTAATTGTCCAAAATACAAACACATGCAAATATGCATATATAAATAAATATATGTATATATGTATATGTGTATGTGTGTGTGTGGATGTATGGGGGATATGTTCACACATGACTTGGCTTATGAGAGGGGCACCAGCAGCAGCAGCAGCAGCACCACTTCAATTCAATTCGGACTCCACTCCATGAAGTGTTCAAACTTTTTGGCGTGGCTCTGCTGCTGCCGTCGGTGGCTTCGGCCATTGCCAATGGCTGCAGCAAACATAACAATGCAACACCCTGGCCTGCCGCTGACCCACCAAACACCACCCCCCACCCACCACCCATCGCCTACTGCCCACTGGCCCCCCAAGCACACTGCCGACAGAAGTTTCCCAATTAAAAACTGTGCACGAGTGTGAAATAATAAGGAAGCTGAGCACGAGGGCGAACCGAAAGCTGGAAAAACCCCCCAAAACAACAGATTCAGCAATATGCAAAAAACATTTCGTGCGAGAAGTGGAAATGCTAAAAAAAGGAAACTTTAGTTGCGCCTGGCGTATTTATACGGATTTTAACCGAATATATGGGGTATACATATATTCTCATATACACATACAAATATATATATATATGTATATGTGTGTATATGTATGTTTATGAGTTGCGTTGAGCACTGCACAAATGAGCTTAAGTTGAACAAAAGTGTTAAGTCAACCGCCAATTAAACAAATTATAAAATAACCAACGTGAGAAAACATGAATGGAACATGAAATTGAAAACGAATGCAGCGAACATATAAAGCACATTTGCGGGAGTTGAGAGTAATGGGAAAACAATGTGGAATGAAATACGTGGCAACAGTTCTGGTAACTAAAGGCCACAACTTTAAATGAGTAATGACAGTTAAGTGGAACCACATGGAATGAAACATCGAGAATGAGTAAGTCAACTAGACTGGTTATACTAGACAGCTAATACTATACAGCTATAAGATTGATGTCAGTCAATCAATATCATTTACAATGAAGTAGAACAATATGGAATGAAACATCGAGAATGAGTTACAACATTGATGACTGTCAATCAATGATAATTAACGAGTAAGTTAACTAGACTGGTATTCATAATCAAACATTTGCAATGAAATGATGTGGAATGAAACATCGAGAATGAGTCTGTCAACTAGAGTATGAATTCAAAATAAGTTTGATGAATGTCAATCAATGATTTTAAATGACAAAATTACAATGAAATGGAACGAAGTGGAATGAAACGTCGAATGAGTTTCTTAGCGAAATTATAAATACCATATATTACATCTGTAAGTTTGATGACTGTCCATCAATGATACCTATTGATAAGATTACATTGAAGTGGAACAATGTGAAATGAAACACAGTGTATTAAGCATCTATATATTTTTATATACACCAAATGAAATTTACCTAAAATGCTAGAAGAGCTATCGACAGTAAATATTTACATATATTGTATAATAAAGTGGAACATTTTGAAATGAAACATCCATTGAGTCAACTGTACAAGGCATTAAATTGAACACTTTAGTATAAAAAACATCGGGAAACATAAACGAAATAAACGCACACAACACACACACGCACACACACGCTCGCATACAGTTACGGAACAAAACGGAATGAAACGGAACGTAACGAAAAGGAACATTTATATAGTGTTTACAATACGATAGTTCAGTAAAAGAAATTTGAGAATTGAGCTTCACCTGGTAGAACTGTTGTAGAGATTTGATATTGGTTTAAAGTTCAGTTGTTGTTGTTATTATAGTTATAGTTGTAGTAGTTGTTGTTGTTGTAGTTGTTTATTTGTGTGTTGATTGATAAAGAAGCGTTTCAGATGTAACAATTTTGATCGATTGATTGATTGATTTGGATTGTCGAGAAGAACAGCATTAAAACAACATGAAGCATAATTAAAATGAGCGAGTTTAATCGATGGGCGGGAGGAAAGAGAGGGCGCGGTTTGTGTACGTGAGTCAAAAATTCGAGAGTGTGTGTGATATAAAATATAGAACAGGAACGTATAACAAGTTAGAGTGGGAGAGAAAGAGAGAGAGAGAGAGATATATATATATATTGTGAGAGAGCAGACAAAGTAGAAGAATTTAGTTTTAGTTGTAAATACGTTTATTTTCAAAAGCTTCTTCAATACTTGTATTCTTTTTGTAACTTTAAGCTCTATATAGTTGGGCGAATCAGCTGGGTATAAAGCACATTTAAATTTCGATTAATCTTGGCGCGACTAGCAAAAAGCGTTAGCTCTTCGATTAACAGGTGCAAACATAACAAACACTCAGTGCAAAAGGAGGAGCAACAAAAGCGTAAAAAACATTTCAATGCTGGCCAATTGAATAAAGGAAAGAAGCGTTTTAAGCGTGTGTACAGTGCTCTATAAAAAACATGCAACAGTGGACAAAAAAAAAAAAAAAAACAATATTAAAAATCAAATAAAATAGCTTCGTCCAAGCCGAAGTCGTAGGATTGATGCCTGGAGTAGTGAGCATCGAAGCAGCTGATCTTATATATTCATCTTCAAATTCAAATGTATGTATATATATTTATCTATGTTTTTGTAAGCCCATCCTCTGCCCCTTAGCGTATAATCCTTAAATTGCTGGGAGTCGCAAACATCAAATGTTAAACGATAACTCAAGGCTGAGATCTATTTTCTGCTCAGTCTGGGTCTGCTGTAAAGTAGCTCTCTTATGTAGTTCAAACATTATTCCCAGACTAAATCAATCTTTTCATTTTTTGTTAGTTTTGTGTTCTTCTTTCAATATTTCTAATCTGAACTTAGGACTTGGACGACTCCGTATAAGATTAGCTGACTCTGAGTATTCATTAAAATATTTAATTTATTTTCGTTAGTTTTCTGTCAAATCTAAACTAAATCCTATTTCCGATTCACTATCATGTGAATTACGAGCTTAGCCAAGAAATGGACTAGCGCAAAGGGAAAAGGGAAACGCATTCGAGTAGTTTTCAAGGCAGTTGCTACACCATTTCTGGGCTTATGGTCTGCTAGGCAAATAAAGAGGAGAAGCGTTAATAAAAAAGGATAAGCACAAGCTGGATACATGTTGGGTATATAAGCAAGTAAATATATACACATACACATACACATATATAGTGGATATATGGCTGGGGATTAGTGCTAGAAGCGCGGGAGAGCTGCGGGAGTGTGACCAAAGCAGTTACAAGTAACGAGCAGCGGATAGCGGGTAGAGGCTAGAGGGTAGAGGGTGGCTGGTAGGGGCTAAGGGATAGAGGGTAAAGGGTAGCGGATAACGGATAACGGGTAGCGGGTAGCGGGTAACAAAAACAAGAACTTAATGCTGTAAAATTGTGCTGTATTTGATATGCTACGTTTTGTGTTTACTTTTTTGAAAGGATTACGCAGGCCCGTGTTCAACTGTGCGCCGGAACAGCCGTAGCAGCCGTAGTAACCGTAGCAGCAGAAGCAGCAGGCGCCAACATCAACACCAAAATAAAGAACGCAAGAACAACACAAAGGCAAGACACGCATACACACACAGTGCGATAGGCCAGACAAAGAGAAAGAAAGAGAGATAAAGAGAGAGAGAGAGAGAGAGAGAGAGATAAAGAGAGAGAGACAGTCAGATACAGAGTGAATGAGAGCGTAGATGAGTCGCGAGTGGGCTTCGCATATTATTTGAAATTTGTTTGTCAGGGTGTTAAACATGCCACACACACACACACACAAACACACACACACACACACACACACACACACACACACACACACACACACACACACACACACACACAAGAGATGCGATAACTCAGTAACTCTTTTCTTTTCTTCTTCATTTGGTTTTTGATTCCATGAATGCGAAACATGAAAGTGGGACGTTAATAGCTTTAGAATAATAATTGCAAATCTGATCGAACTGCAAACTGAAAAGTTATCAAAAATGATAAAGACATAAGTAGAAAACTTACAGCGCGAGGCATTTGTCATGCAGTCGTCAATGCGCGTCAACTTAAATCGAACTTAAGAACAAACACATATATACACATATATATATACATATGTATATATACATATATACATATACAGATAATACATAAACATAGATACTAAAAGATAGAGACATAGCTAAACGTTTCAAATACAGAATAGTAACAATTTGTAAGCATGCTTGCCAAGTCAGAGCGGCCCTCAAAGTTCAATCGCATGCTATCGATGAATAATCGATTAATCATTGTTAAATGCTTATCGATGCTAAAGCGCGCATTTCAGTTGCCGATAATACATCGTACACTGTATGTCGTACATATGCATCATCGTGTTTCGTTTTTTTCTTTTATATATATTTATTATTAACATAGAGCGGCATATTTTGTATCTAGTATAGTCGTAGGGCAAACGAATTTGTCTTGGGCCTTGCGCCCACTCACCTGCTTGAGCAGCAGATCGCTGTTGGCCGACAGACACGTGACCAGATACTTGGTCAGATTGAGAAACGAGCCCAGTACCTCCAGGGTCAGATGCTCGCGCGACGACCGCTGCAGCATGAAGGATATCACGAGAAAGCCTCGATTCTGTATCATGTGCTGTTGCACGGTCTGCGATGTCTCCACCAGCTCGCAGATGAAGCCCAAAAGCTTTGAGCTGTGAATAGAATACAGAAAATCGTATTGAAAATGATGGCATACTGGTTTGGAACGAGTGGAAATGGAACTGAAACGATTGGAACTGAAACACAAATTGATAGTTATACATATAAAAATAGTAAGAACAAAATTTAAAATATACATGCATATGTATGTTTAAAGGGAACGAGTGGTAATAAAACGCTAAATGGAATGCTGATGAATATACTTAAGCTGTATTGATTTACAGACAATAATTAAGATAAAGAGCACAAACTTATGTAAGATTGTGATTATATTGGGGAAAGAAATGAATAAGGGGAACGAGTGAGAATGAAGCACTTTGTATTGCAATTAAAAATAATAAAGTTAGGGATGTCAACCATAATGGAATGAAGCAGCAATTTAGAAGAAGAAAGAAACGAGTGAGAATGAATTAATAAATCAAAAAGTGAAACAAATGAGAATAAAACGAAACAGTAGTTATATATATATAGTATAATTCCAACCACAAACACTGCATTGGCATTGATATAAATTACAGTTCAAGAAACAAGTGAGATTGGAACACAACATACCAGAGCGTCGGATCTCGCTTGATGTCGCTGATGCCCTCGTGCGCCATGTCCAGCTGAGAGAAGAGCGGAAACAGCACCTGAATGCCGCCAATCGAATTGAGTGTGCAGTGGATGGAATGCGTGACGACAGCCTTGACATCCTGTTTGAAAAGATATACAAAATCAATGATATATACTTAAGAGATATATGTATGTTGTACAACATTAATGCTAGAGTCCTAGACTATTATCGATGAAGTTTGTTTTTGTCGTTTCGCATTCTCATAGCTCTCTCATGGCTAATCTTAGAGCGATTGCTTCGACGGAAATTGGATTGTCTATTGATAAACCATTTTTCAGCTGGCAATTTGCGTAAAGTTCGGGGCATAAATTTTGTGCTTCTTTCAATATTTATCGATTAAATTGGTTTTTGTGTGCCCCAGCACCACTGTGCGTCCTATGAGGATACTGTGCTTGCTGTTGTTGTTGTTGTTGCTTCTCTCCATGGGCCTGTCTTGGGGTCATTTCGATGGCATTTTCGTCGCGTTGTTGTCGTTGTTGTGGTTGGTCTTTTATGATTTGTGTTGTTTGTACAAGAAATTACTACAAAATTTATTGAATAATTTTGTTGCCAGCAACGGACTACAACAGTGGGGTGGCCATAGCGGTGGCTATGCCAGTGCCAGCCAGCTGTTAAGCATGATAAGGCCGGAACGGAGCGGAATGGAAACGTACGTAGAGCGGGAGAGGCGGACAAAGATTGTACCTAATAAGAAATGCCAAAGCATGCGCTTGAGTCGTAAAATGCTGCCTGAAATTTATGTGGTGCCTGCTCTCAGTATGTGTGTATGTGTGTGTGTGTGTGTGTGTGTGTGTGTTAGTCTTTGGCCGTGGTATGCAGCAGTGTGTCTTCGAGCTTTGGAATGGAATGAACTAAAGCGAAGTGAACTAGCTACAGCTATGTACATTTACGTATACGAAATAAGTTGGGGGATTTACTCGTATATTCCTGCCGTTTACACAGGCCCGGGCTCAAGGGGATTCTATAGAGAGAGTGTATGTGTGTGTGTGTGTGTGTGTGTGTGTGTGTGGCATGTTTACTTACCTGCAGCATCAGCGCGTGCGGCGTGTGTACAAAATATGAAACATTTCCTTTGGGGGAAGACTGCAAACAAAGTTGACCATCGGTTGCCACCGGATTGTACATGAAGACAATGGCATTCGATAGTTTGCCATCGTACAGCACCTGCAGACAGAAAGAGATAGATAGAGAGAGCAAGAGAGAGAGAGAGAGAGAGTAGATTGTTGGCATTAGTTAGGCAGTGCTTTCAACAAGTCATTCGCAGAGAGCTCGATTCCTCAGCGGCTCTGAGCCCGGCAAATTATTTCCGGTCATGCTGACAATTTACTTTTGCTTTTAACCTTTGCTTGAAGCGAGGAGCGAACAGCACAAATAGTTCAATATATGTATATATATATATATATAGTATGTATATACAAATAATATGAAGTACTCTTATATACTAAAGCTTACACATAATGTACAAAATATCTATAAACACATATATGTATATATATATATATATCGAGGTATGTATATATGTATATATATATATATATATATATATGTGTATATAGCAAACGGAACACATACTAAAAGATTGCTCTTGCTTACACATTAGCCGTGGCTGGCCTGCGTTGGCTTTGGCCTCTTATTGTTTTTTTTTGTTTTTTTTTTTTTTGTTATTTTATATATATTTTTACTTATGTATATATAACTTTTTTTTAAATTTATTTTCGCTGGTTTTTAGCAGCGTGCTGAGTGTGTGTGTGTGTGTGTGAATGTTTTAAGTATACCTATAAGCAAACAGGTACATGTGTGTGTGTGTGTGTGTGTGTAAGCTGTGCGTGTGAATTCGCTGGCTGCATAATTTGCTGCTAAAAATACTTCTTTGCGTTGACATACAAAAGAAAAACGAGCGAACGAGAGAATGAAAAAGCAAAAAAAACTATGAAAAAAAAAAACGTAAGCAAAAGAAATGCCATAAAAAATATCCTCTACATATATATATTTTTTATATATATGTATATATTATATATATATATATATTGCAAAGTTTTTTGTTTCTAAAAATTGAAGCTGTTGCTGAGGCAAACGCGCGCTCGAAGTGCAGTTTTTGTGGCTCAAATTGAAATTTGTTTCAATTTTAATTGGGCGAAAAAAAAGTCGTAGATAACAACTGTGAATGCGCGAGCCTGGCCTTGGCTGAGGCAGTGGGTGTGGCTGTGGCCAGTGCGATGCAGAAGGCCAAGTGGAACTCTTTGGTAAAATATATAAATAACGGTAATAATGATAAGGCAAATAATGATAGAGATAATCATAATGGTAATGATAATAATAAGAAGAAGAGCTGAACATTAAAATTATAAAACTAGTTTATTTAGTTCAAATTCTGCATTTCAAAGAACGAGCTCAGGTGGCCAGTCTGATGCAAGGCAGGGACCTTCTTCCTTCCCACTAGCTCAGCTATTTTGTTTTAGATGCAGAAGATTTTTCTACTCTACTTTATACATTTTTTTATTTTCCAATTGGAAAATCGAATTTAAAAATGTATGTGAATTCATAAAGAAGCTAACTTTCATTAATGGAAACTCGAAAAGTTGCTGCAAAGTAAGCAATAAAAATATTGTAAGGAAAACAAAAATGCAAAAATATGTATGAATATGATATAGTATATAATACTAAGAATATATTGAATATTGGGAAATTTAGCCATCGAGAAGAGAGAAAGCTCAAAGCTCTCTCAGCCCCCGCTCATGTACTAGGAGCAGAGTTGGACGCCCTCACCCTTAAGACCTGAGTCTTCCATATATTAATAATTCCATGAGCTTTACTATACCCAATAATCCTTTTCTTCTCCTAAGATATGTATACTATGTTAGAATGCTCTATAGATATAGCTCTATTTATTTGAAAGCTGAAAAGGAATCAGCTCCAATAATCAACATCTTCGGCTAGAAAAAGGTGAAGTAGAAGAAGGTTTAGAAGCTGAAGCCAAATCATTTGCCAATTAGAACTCTGAGATACCCAGTACAACTTTACCAATTAGAACTCTGAGATACCCAACCTCTTTGGGTAGCTCAGAGTTTCAATTGGGAACTGATTTAGTTGTAACTTCTAAGCCTTCTTCCTCTAAACTAACCTATTTTGTATACACAATTAGACTGTTCACATTATTTTTATGCATCATTCGAGTCAAATTCTCCTTCTTCCTCTTCTTCTGCAGACCCAGCAATACATTTGAGCCATGCTCGAACAATTCTTTGGGTCTTTAGCTCTCTGGCCTATGCCTTTGCCCCAGCTGTTAGCCCATTTCGTGCAGCGCTTTCTTTACAACTTGACCCATTTGGGTAGTTTTTGCTATTTGGTATTTGCAGTTGGGTTTACAAAGGCCCGGGCTGAGACAACAGCAACATGGAATAGCTTTCAAGCCATATGCACTTCATACAGGCAAGCTTGCGCCATAATAAATAATAATAATAATCATAAGAATAATAATCATAATAATAGTAGTAGTAGTAGTGAAAGTGCGAGCCAAGTCAACTGAATGAAATCGGGGCAAAGAAATTGCTTGCAGCCAAGACGGAGTCAAGGAATAGCTTCTACCGTTGTTGCATAGATTCCAAACAAATGCTGCGAGCTGGCAACGTGGGTGGGGCATGGAGCATGGGGCATGGGGCATGGGGCATGGGGCATGGGGCATGGGGCATGGGCTTTACATTATAATGGAAAACAACAACAAAAAGATTAACAAAAACGAAATAGGAACAAAAACCAGAACAAGAAATACGACTAGAAGAAATGCTTCCACATTTGCCGTTGCCGTTGCCGTTGCCGTTGCAGTTGCAATTGTAGTTGCCACAGCTAAAGCCGTTCGCTTTGTCTTTGCTCTCGTGGCAGGTGCGCTGCGAAGTATGCAACATTTATTTGAAAGCCCTGCGCCGCGCATTGTTGCCAACGCAACTCCACCACGCCCATTACACTCAGTATGGGAGCAGCCCTTAAAGGCGGCGGCGCACTTTAAAATTCCACACAAAATTACAAACATTTTCATAATTACGATTCGCCTCGGGGCTGGGGCCAGGCCTTTTAGGACTTGAGCTGAGACTGGGACTGGGACTGGGACTGTGGTTGGGGCTGGGGCTTAAGCTTAAGCTGAGGCTGATGCTGGCTGCTGTTTGCTTGCCACAGTTGAGAATTCAATAGAACAGCGCAAGCTGCGCTTCAATGAATGGGAACATTTTGATTGGCTTTGAAGTTTAGTTTTTAGTCCAAGAGCTGCGGAGTGTGCGATTTTGCAGAGACTGTGAGGGTGGTGGTGGTGGTGGTGGTGCTTGGTGGTTGCTGGTAGTCGTGATGGCATCGGCTTGTATTCAAAACGATTCGATGCGATTTGATTCGATTTGATGCGATTGGCTTGCGGATTTGGCAACGTTCAACGCTGGCGACGCTGCAAACTTTTTAATTGGCGTAACGCCCCCGAACATCCCAGCCCAGCCCAGCGAAGCCAGAGGCGTAGCTAAGGGGAGGGGGGCACGATGGAGGCCGTTGCATGGGTGCGCATGAGTTGGTTCTATGGAGGCACAAGCATTTTGCTAAGCTGTCTGCCATCATGTGATGCAGCAGTCGATATAAGACCACAATTATAATAAAAAACATAATGAAAAAAAAAAATTAGAAAATAATGATTATGAATTATGAAGTATAAGCAAAAAAAGGAAAATAAATATATATATTCAAATAATTTCAAAATTATTTAAATATACAAAATATTTGAAAAAATTGTAATAAATTTCAAAATAAACAAAAATGATAAATACAATTATTAATTATTCATAAAAATAGTAGTGTGACTCAGCACTAAACATTAAACAACAAATCTTCTGTGTTAAGCCCAATGACCTTCGAAAACAATTTAAGCCGAATACTAAAATTAGCACATAATACAATATATTAGTTTAGATGTTTATCTTGAGTTTATCAGTTTTTTTAGTCACACTGCTATTTTTGTGAGCGCAGCTGTAAATATATTTAACAATGAAATAAACATATTTGTTTTAAATTAAATAATTATAAATAATATTTTAAAATATTAAAGAATGTTTTTTTATATATATAAAAAAAACAAATAAAAATTAAAATAAATCAATATAAATTTATATATTTAAAAATATATACATGTATATATATTTTTATATATATAAAATAAATTTAAAAAATATATATATATTTATACTTTTTTTAAATCAATTAATTATAAAAAAAATGTATAAAATATACCAAACTGATCAAAATTAGATGTATAATAATATAAAATAATATATTAACAAAATTGTTAATGAGTACTAGACGTATAAAAAAAAGTATTCTAAATTAATCAATAATAAACTAAATTAATAATTTAAAAACAAAATTTAAATAGATAAATAATAAAAAAGTTAAAAAATTAATATATAATAAATAAAAAAACTAAATTATAATTTTAAAAATATATGATAAAAATAAAATAAAATAAAGCTAATTATATTGGCCAGATTGTAAACTTCAAAAAACAAATTCGGCCATAAATCTAAGCTTAAATGAAGAAACTTGCTGATAATTGAAAGAAGGAAATAAAATGTTGCTTACAGCTTTGAGCTGGTTGATCTCCTCAGTGTCGCCGGCGATGGCAGCGGCGCCGGCCACGCCCATCGAGCTCAGGCTGGTCAAGCTGGACATGCGACGCAGCTGGTCTGCCCCGCCCCGATCAAGGGATAAACGATAAGCGGTGAACGGAAACGGAAACGGAAACGAAAGCCGACAAAACGATAAAACATAAGAATCGAAAATCGAAAGCCAATCGCACACTAAAAAAATCATAAATACCAAAAGAAGCATTTCCAGTGGGCAAATGGCCAAGCGGATCATCCGCACTGTGATTGTTGCTACTGTTGTTGCTGTTGCTGTTGTTGCTGTTGTTGTTGTTGCTGTTGTTAGATTGTTGTTGTTGCTGCTGTTCGGTGTTGCTGTTGTTGTTGCTACTGCTGCCTTCGTGGGACGTGCCAGTCGCAGTTGCTGCTGCAGCTGCTGCGACGGCAACAGCTGCCGTTGCCGTTGCCGTTGCTGTTGCTGCTGCTGTTGCTGCTGCTGCTGCTGTTGCTGTTGCTGCACCTGTTAGCGAGGCCAAGGCAACTGCATTGCGTGCGGTGAGCACCGCTCGTATTTTGACAAAGGCCGCACTCAGATCGAGCCGCTCGTCAGACCAATCAATGGCGCTCGCCTCCTGCTCGGCAGCGAGCGTTTGAAACTGCAGCTGCAACAGTTGCTGCTGCTGCTGCTGGGCATTGTTGTTGCTGGCGCTGCCGCTGCCGCTGCTGCTGCTGTTGTTGTTGCCGCTGCTGCTGCTGCTGCTCGCTGCGATTGTGGCAGCAGCATCGCCGCCAACCAGCAGCGCACCACCCAAACTGCTAGTTAGTTGAAAGTGACTCACCCGCTTGTGATTGTCCGGAAGATTCAGATAGCACTCGTTATCGAAGCGGAATTGCGACTGTGTGTGTGTGTGAGTGTTGGAGTGTGTGTGTGTGTGTGTGTATGACGGACACAAAATTGGTGCAGCAAGAGAGAACGAGAACGAGAGAGAGAGAGAGAGAGAGAGAGAGAAAGAGAGCGGGGACAAGTAAAATAAAAAAAAAAAGAATTGGAAAAAAAATACATGTAATTATTGTTGTCGTAGAATTTGTTCACAATAAAAAGGACAAAGGTGCGGCTGTTGCTGCTGTGCTGTGGTTCAGTTGGCGGTGCAGCCACAGTGGTTACGGTGGTGGTACAGTATTACGCATGGCTACAGCGGCTGCCACTTACCTTGTAGCCCGGCCCCAGGCGGTGCATGGCACAAATCTGCTGTGTGGTCAGCGCCTCGCTGAACAAATAAATCGCCGACATTTGGCCGCAGAAGACGCGCTCCTCGTCCAGCTCGGGCGTGGCGCCAATGTAGCACTTGTCAAAGGGCTAGACACAGAGAGAGAGAGAGTGAGAGAAGGTGTGTGTGTGAGAGAGAGAGAGAGAGACAGGTCTATCTTCTATCCGACTTACATCGTTTGTGGAAACAAACCAGGCCATTTCAGTTGAAGACGCCAGTTGTCCATTTACGAGGCACTTGATTTCGCTTTTTGTCCAACGATTGTATATGTACACAATGGCAATCATATACCACTGTGTGTGTGTGTGAGAGAGAGAGAGAGAGAGAGAGGGAGCGAGAGTGAGAGGGAGAAACAGTTAAAGATGTTTGTTTATCAATAAGAGTTTTGTTTGTGAATCATATAAAGTTGTTTTTCTGTCTCACACAAAATGTCTTGTAGGTCTGACAAAGGTGTCTACACTCCACTCCATGCTCGTTCATGAAGTGGACAAAAGTATATTGGCTTTGTTGAATGTTCGCCTTACTGGCTGTCTGTGTGTCTATCCATATCTCTCTAGCTCTACCTTTTGATAGAGAACAAGCTCTGTATTTACATCTACATCTATCTATATTTATATCTATCTTTATCTATCTACGTCTAAATCTATCTATACCTATCTATATATATTTTTATCTATCTAAATCTATCCATATCTATCTATCCCTATCTATACCTATCTATATCTAGCTATATCTATCCATTTCTATCTATATCTATCTATATCTTGCTATATCTAACTAAATCTATCTATACCTATCTATATCTATATCTATCTACACCTATCTATCTATATTTATATCTATCTATATCTATCTATACTTATCTATATCTATCCATATCTATCTATATCGATATATTTCAATCTCTATCTATCCATATCTATCTATATATTTATCTATCTATATATTTATCTATCTATATCTATCTATATCTATTTATACCTATCTACATATATCTATACCTATCTACATCTATCTGTATCTATATATATCTATCCATATCTATTCATATCTATCTATATCTATCTATCCATATCTATATCTATCCATATCTATCGATATCGATATATATCAATTTATATCTATCCATATCTATCTATATATTTATCTATATATATCTTTCTATACCTATCTACATCTATCTGTATCTATATATATCTATCCATATCTATCCATATATATATCTATCCATATATATATATATCCATATCTATATCTATCCATATCTATCTATATATATCAATATCTATCTAGATCTATCACAGCGATTGCAGCTAGATACTTGAAATTTCATATTCTCATCTACATCAACTCCACCTTTGATAGACTAGACACATAGAGTACTGCTGCAGCTCGCAAAGTTCTCGCACTAAGCCAAAATGAGATTTCGGGTATCTCTAATCCTAGCCATGTTAATTGAGCTGCAGGCTCAGTCTGTAAATTAATTTTCGCTTAACGCAGGCTTCGCCTCCTGTCAGAGGCAACTCGTATAAACTGGACTCTTTATGTGCTGTTGCCAGTTTTGGTAGTTTGTGTTGTTAATTCGGGTCCCAAAACAAATTTCAATTGCTTCGGGCAGGTAATTGGGCCCTGTTTTGTTGGCCATTCGATGTGCTGTTAATTCAACTTTGGCAGACCCAAAATCACGCCCATAAATTGAAAGTGGGCAGAGCATGTGTAGGTGTGTGTGTGTGTGTGTGTGTGTGTGTGTGTGTGTGTGTGTGGGTGTCTGTATGGTAAGGTAGCTAATGGTCGTAACTCACAGGTGTAACGATTAGCTGCTGAAAGTGGGGAACAAACCGGGAGAGGCTGCGGCACTTACCTTGCGTGGCTGGAATTCATATTTGACACAATGCTGAAAGCCCTTGCCCTTGACCTTCATCGATGTGAGGACGAGACAGTTGCCCACAAAGTGGGCCGTATAGCCAACGCCCTTCGATGTCTTGAAGCTAAGACAGAGAGAGAGAGAAAGAGAGAGAGGGAGAGTGAGTTAGAGTTCGAGTCAGTTATGAGCAAGGCATGAAAGTGCATGAAATATATATGAGAGCAATTAGTGCGTGCCGCAATTAGTTGCAGGACGCATGAGATGGCTGAGGGGAGGTGGGGTAGGATATAGGGGTATCAGTTACTTACCAATAGAGATAGGGCTTCTCACGCTCAATGTTCACCGAGTTAATTGGATCCAATCGAAACCAGGTGGTGAAGGTGAATCCATTTTCGTATGGCCATTTGGCCAGCGGCGGCAGCACCATTGCCTGTGGATGAAGAACAAGCGGAAAACTTAGTCAAATGTGCCACAATTAGGCGCAGACGGCAACAGAGTGAGACAGAGAGAGAGAGAGAGAGAGAGAGAGAGAGAGAGAGAGTAAGAGAGAGAAAGAATGTCTGTTAAATCTCAATTAGCAGTTGGTACGTTCAAGTCTACCGCATGCTAGCCGCAAGTTCCTTTCTAGCCACAGCCCCTGTTTGTGTGGCATGCAACACTTGGCTGCAAGTCACAAAAGTCACAAAGTCAGGCGTAAAGCCTCGCAGCCAAAAGCCAAATGAAGCAAAAGAAAAGCCGAAAGACCGACACTGAACATAAATCAAATCTCTCTGCATATTTGATACCCAGCCAGCTGTACTAGCCAACGGGTGTATTGGCTTTCTTGAATTGATTTGATTTATGCGCAGTCGAAGACAGTTGCTGCTGCTGCTGCTGCTGTGGCTGTAGTTCGTTTTAAGCTATCTGCAATTGTTACTAGACACACACACACACACACACACACACACACACACACACGCACACACGCACAACAATAAAGTCAACCGCAAGGGCAAAGCATAAAACCCAAAAAGCAGAAATGAAGTGAAAATTAAAAGGAAATGAGCACATTTTGATTTATCATGAATTTTGTGGCTTTACTGCCGAGCAGAGCTCATGTATAGAGTATTCACACACACATACACACACACACACACACGCACACACACACGCACACTCATTCGCACGCTTAACGCTGCGTGTTTACTTTCATAAATTTATTTGCCCATTTCGAATGCTCGCAATTTATGTTCTTATCATGTTTTATATGACCTCTCACAACAACAACAACAAAATCCAAACCAAAATAAGAGAAAAAGGCAGCTTTTTAAATGTTAACTCCCGTCCGCCCCCATTCATAACACCTGAGCTAACAGCAAATTCGCATCCGTTTGATTATCTCGACATTTTTGCATTTGGTATGTTGGCAAATTTCTGATAATTCGTAAATGCGAATTAAGCCGAGTTAATTGGAAAACGTTGAAAGGCAGAGCGAAAGCGAAAGAGGAAGGTAAAGAGAGGGAGAGAGTGCGATGTGAATGCAGCAGGTGAAAACAGAAGCAGGAAGAGATAGCACTATATATTTGTGCCTGGGCATATATCTTGTCTAGTTTGCAGAGGAATTTCCGATTCCTGTGAATTTCCGACTGCTCTAAAAACTGAAATATTCCACTTTAGTCCAGAGCAATACAAAACTGAGCAAAACTGATGACTGTGGTACACTAAAATGAGTCAGATACAACACTTTTTGTTGAGCCATTCATTTGAAGAAATATGCTTCTTACAGATAAACATCTCCTTCCCTCTAATCAAAACTTATTTTAATAGCCGTAGTTCCCCATTGAGTACAAGGCACAAAAGTTTCCTCTTATAATATATCCCTCAATCATCATTTTGTATGTTGGATTCGGGCCTGTGAACATTGTATATACTATAAAAAATATATTATATTTAGCGTTGCATTATTCCTTAAGTACTTGATTTGTCCCCCAGATATCGCCTAAAGGCCAACGACCTACGACCTTTTCTTGCCTTCGAAATAGAGAAGACCACAAAATAGAGAAGAGGTTTTCGTTTTTTGAAGCATTCAAATAGTCTCTTGACTATAAATCAAGTAAGCGAATCTCAGACATGTCCACTCTTTAATTAAAATATATAGAAATACTGACTTTGTAAAAAAACTTTACTTTTAGATTCCAAGTATTAAAAACTTTAAAAGCTTCTTTCATTTCCAGAAAATGTCTATAAAATTTCAATATAAAATCAATTAAATTCAATTAAAATATATGTTGAGTAAATGAAAGATTCCATTCATAAAGTCTATCAATAATAACTATTATTTTTGCTGCTCCCTTACAAATATCAATTTGTATTCAGTATATTTGGTCACAGACCCTTGCAAATCCTTGTTTTCGATATGAAAAGAGAAAGAAGAAGGCTTCTTAACTTGCCCATAGTAAAGTTCATTTTATCCACAATAATCAAGCTGCATTGAATGTCTGAATACTTGTTAAGCGCCCAGCTGCATTTGCATTCATAACATTCATTTGCAGTTGAGAGAGAGAGAGAGAGTGAGAGAGGGATAGAGACAGAGAGTGTTGTGTTCGCTTTATGATATTCATTTAACATTTATACGCTTTTGTATTCGTTTTGGTAGTTTCGTATTCATTTGTATGCGCAGACGGACAGAGTTTTCATGTGGCACGGATATTGTCTTGAGGCCTCATTCGATTCAGCAACATAGTGCAACAATGCTGTGTGGCATGTGGCATGCCACATGATTTAACATTGTTGCCTTTTGTCTGCCAACTGTCCCCAACTGTCTCTCTCTCTCTCTGTCTCTCTGTCTGTCTGTCTCTGGCCATCTCTTTCTCCTGTCGTGCCGAGGAGTGCTCCTCCTGGCCCCCCGGCTGGGGGCGACTCATTAGTGCAACGTCGAGACCTACAGGCCCAGCCAGCAGTCCACATTAAAGTCTAAAAGTACGCTAAACGAAAATTAAAAAAAAAAAAAAGGAAAAAAAAGAAGGCAGATAACGAAGATAAAGCAGAAGATGAGAGGGGGAGGAGGAGGAGGAGGCGCAGCACATGTCCATTGAGCTGAGCGTTTTAGTGATTGGGAGTTGGGGACGCTGGGGATCTGGGGTAACATGTCCTGCCTGTTTATTGAACATTTTGTGACAATTGCTCTGCGAGTCTCTCGTTTTGTTTCATTTCATTTCATTTCATTTCGCATCGTTTCGTATCGCATTTGACTTCCAATTCGCTTTATGGAACTTTTTATGTGCTTATCCTCCTATAGACAGATAGCAATAGAAGTCGCCCACGGTGCGAGTGAGTGTATCTGAGTCTGAGTGTGAGTCTGAGTGTGAGTGTGAGTGTAAGTCTGAGTGTGTGTGTGTGTGTGTGTCTGAGTGCCAGGGGTTGGGGTGTGTCAGCTGAGACAGCAGAGTTGGCACATGCCACATGGACAGCTCACATTACGAATTCGATTTAAGTGCGACGCAATAAAATAAAAGCCCAGTGTCCCCCCACCCCCCCACCCCCCTCCCTTCTCCCTATCTAGTCGAACCCCCCACTGCTACGCCGTCATACATCTATAGAAATGCCACTGGGTGTAGTTGGAGCTGAAGTGCTTCAAGTGCTTGCTAGTCGTTGGAGCTATATATGAGGCGGCCGGAATGTGTCTGCACTTAAAGCCAGCTTGCAATTTGGCCAAAAACGAGCAGCAAGTGGGAGTAAGTGGGAGTCTACTAGGTGGAGTTGCCAGACTGGAAAATACTCAGCATACTCTACATCTCTTGCTCTTACACTATTCGAATTTATCAAATAAAATAGATTCTGTATATCGATATTTATCGATTTGATGATATTTACTATGCAAATATATAAATAAGTGTGTAACATATAAGCTGACTGTTATATACATATATGTGATAAAACAACAAGATATCAAATCACCATATCACTTCTTAGTTAGGCCTCAATACCGAAGGCTCAAAATCGATATTTATCGATCTTAGCGTAATACGAAAATACTGCCAATGGGCAATGTGAACAGAGAAGAATGTGAACAATGAATACAAGGTGTACAATGAATAGCTACAAGATTTGATTTATCAAGTTTAACTGATCATCGATATTTATCGGTTTTGTTGAAACCGATTGCAAGTAGCTGGATTACAGCAGCCGATATTGATTGATAATCATTCCAGATAGACAGATAGAAATGGCTAGATTCACTTGGTTATGCAAGATGTAAGCTTCGATACTTCTGGACTGTAAGCTTCCCAAACATTGACTCATTGAAGTCACAATGAGCATGTTACATATGCCGACTCTAGCCAATACACCCACACAGAATTCATTTTCAATAAGTACAGGGTATACAAATAAAACGAAAATCGATTATTGCTGTTGTTTATTATTATTAGATATGGACTTACCGATCCCTTGCGGCCGGGGAAGCTGAAGAACACATCGGGTCCGTTGCGGTGCGGCATTTGTCGCAGCACATTCAACAATTTGGCCGAGTGGCGCGGCCATTTGCCATTGTTGGCCTTCATTGTGCCAAAGAGCAGCTTCAGCTCCTTGACCGTTATGCTATAGCTGGCCAATACGCCCAGCATCTCGATGAGCAGATCTGCAACGTGGCACGAGATAGAGAAAGAATGGGTTTAGTTATGGCATCAAGGCGTTACGGTGGGCGTTGTGTACTGTGCGTGGCATGTCTAATGGCTACGAAAGCTGTGGTCGACAACTCAGCGCGTGTTGCAACGTGCGCACCTATCAGGTGTACTCGAATGCGGGCTACACTGCACGAAAACATGTTCAATTACACTTGATATCTACAGCTAGACAACTTAGACTTAGCTAAAGCATATTGAAGTCAAGAGGAAGGGTCTTTTTAGTCTGTTTAGTGTGTTAGCCTCTGATAATGTCGCTGAACTATCAACTGTAAGGTATATGGCAAGAGATTTTTGTTAAGTCTTGGCTGGTCAATTTCTACTCATTTTGATCTGAATTTCATCCAATGAAAAGCATTAATTATTCGATAACTTATTATTATCGTTTAATGGGCTTTTCTAAGTATTTCTAATCAGCTATATCACAAGATCAGTTTGTCCGTATTAAAAAAGCTCATCAATTATGTGAAAACAATGTTCTAAAATAATATGTTTTTTTTTTGTATTTTTGTATTTTTTTTTTTTTTTTTTGTACTATTTTTTGTACTATTTAAATTTGTTTGTACTATTTAAACTAAAAGTGAATATCAATTAAACTACTGCACTTTTGGCTATGATAGTGAATAACATCTCAAGTTGTGTGCAGTTTTCAACTTAAGTGTAAGGTAAGATAGGTAAGATTTAAAATAGATAAGGTCTTAAGTACAAGATAAAACCTTATATAAATGGAAAAGTAGATGAGCTGGTTAGTAGCTTAGGTTCTAAATAGATAAGGTCTTAAGTAGATAAGGTCCTGAGCAAGTCAGGTCGTAAGTAGATAAGCTCTTGAGTAGCTGAGCTCCGCTGAAAGCTTAACTGATCCCAAAAATCAATAAGAAAACAAGGATAAACCCTACACTTGATGTACTGAGACTTGCTGAAAGATGGGAAGTTAGAGCTAGAGAGGAGAAGTAAACTCAACACAGACAGCTATAGGTATCTCGATGCCGGGAAGAAGATGTATAAGAATAAGAATGTCTAAGAATAACTTAAGAACCTGAGCTATACCACTTTTAGACACAAACTAAGCAAGTGAAAATTTGATCAAATGTATATTCCAATCCTTCTTTAGCAACTGCTATTGATCTGTTGGATCAACTTGTTTGCACAGCTCTATCAAAATCTAAAGGCTAACGACGCAATGTAGCTTACAATCAGAATGGTGTCGGCCAGTGTCATTGGAGCAAATTTTGTTTGTGCACATGAGAACTTTTGGCGAGTGCAGTCAGCAAATAAAATAAACGAGATAGCTGCGAGCTGAGCGCGTGCAGCGAAGCGGCAAGGACGCTCTTAAAGCCGGGCCGGCAGCAATAGCAATTGGTAGGCGTGGCAAGGTAAGGCCCCTTCCACCTTCCACCTTCCACCTTCCCACTTGCCCCTCTCCACCTCTCTCCAAACAGCCACATATCAAGGTCAGTGCGTGAAACGAGCTGGAAATTGAATTCGAACTGTCATTGAATGTGGCACAAAAGAAGCGAACAACAGAGAGAGAGAGAGAGAGAGAGAGAGAGGGGGAGAGAAAGAGAGAGAGAGGAATCGTATTGAGTGGTGGCCGCACGTGCTGCCAGCTGGCTTTAAATTGCATCGCAAGCAGCGTTGCCAGACTGGCACGTTCTGTGGCGATGCTCACCTTAGCCTTTGGCAGGACGGCCTCGACTCTCGTGCTATTCCCAAACTTCATTTGTAATGCACACTAATTGAAATGGGACGCACGGGCCGTTTTAATGCCTGGTCGGTTGCCTGGGCCATTACCCCAAGGAGCTGTGGCTCTGCCAGTCAACCAGCCAAACAGCCATTGCGACAGTCAAGTCTCGCCCACACACCCACGCCCCCGCACCTCTCCCGCTCTCTCCCTCTCACCCACTCTCTCCTCCTCACTGCTCCTCTCACTCTTTATTACAGTTACACAGTTTCCAGTTGCGCCTTCATCAACACGTTTCGGGTAGCGTAAATTAAGAAATTGAGTAACATCCATGCCAAGCCGCCCACCACCCACTCCACACCACCCGCCACCCACTCGCCCCGCCGGCCTACGCCGCCCACAGCTGTAGCATGAAGTCCCAAGACAATGTTGGCCCTTCAACTCCTGCTCCTGCTCCTGCTCCGCCCACAGCATCAGCATCATCATCAGCATCAGCATTTAATTACACACATCTTTAGCCCACGCTCTAGAAGAAACTCTAGAGTTTCTACTCCTGCTCCGACTTTTGCTCCTGTTCCATCTCCTGCTCCTGCTCCAGCTCCTTCTCCGTCTGCTGCAATAGCTTGGAGCGAAATGACAATGCGACTAGGAATCCTTCAGCTGTTCATCTGTCTATCCGACTGTCAGTCTATCCATCTGCCTCCTGTATCCCGCCTCCTGTCTCCTGGCTCCTGGCTCCTGCCCGTCCAAGTTTAACTGCCTTTTGCATATCTTGGCATCTTGTGCAGCTCATAAAAAGCCAAAGTGCGAGAACTTGACAGCTTTTTATGTCTCCCAGACCTACGCCCGTCCACAGCTATATCTCGCTGTATTTATTTATTTTTTCTTTTTATTAAGTTCTCTTCAAGAGCAATAAAAAATGTCAAACTTGCTGTATGAAAATTTCCAGATAGTTTTAAGTACATAACAGACAGATATAAAATAAACTTAAGGCCAACATGTTAACCAAATTTTTATATGTGCCATAACAACAGGAAATGACCAAAAGAACGATATAAGATTGCCAAATTAAATGAAACCTGAAGGGGCAGACTGAAGAGGACTCTACTCTAGGCAGTCTACATAAAAAACTTGCTGAAAGTGCTGTAAATGTGCGAGATATGCTGCAGGAACAGAGTTGACTATCGATTTGATACAAATCGATAGTCGATAACATGGAAATCGACAGTCGATAACATGGAGTTGAAGCAAGCGTGGGCCAAAATACGCTATAGAAGTGTGTGCATATCAAGTACCTACAGCTTGTAGAGTCTGATATATGGATGATTAGATCTACGTGTTAACTGACTAGACTATAGATCCTGATCCAGCTAATATATACTATATTTTTCAAACATCTTCAGTGTATATTCAAAAAATATAGTCTGTTAGTTGAGAATCCTCCACTATTCTGCAGCACCTTTCTCTATTTGGTCTGATCCCAACATATATATAATATATATATCTAAATCCAAATACACTAAGCACTCATCATGAATGACTTCTGCTTATATTCTTTACCTAGTCTACCAATTGATCAAGGTATCTGTTAGTCGAGCATACCCCTCTCTATTTAGTATCTAATAGATACCTAAATATTTGATAAAATTTAATTTCAATTTATCATTAAATTAGCTCTAATTGTGGCTAATGGAACTAAAAGTTTTCTTTCTTTTAGACAGGCAGAAAAAGAAGCTCAAAGTTTCTCAAGTTTTTACCGTTGTTAATTCAAGAAGAAGCAGAAGACATGGATAGAGAGAGAGACAGAGAGAAAAAGAGCGGGAGTGGGAGAGAAGTTGTAGCTTATGTAATTTCTTGGCAAGTGTCACGTTTCGACATTTGTCAGGTAACACGCACACGCCCCCCCCCACACACACACACACCTCCATCACACACACACATATGAAATTATGGCTCAAAAGTCAGCGACTGCAAATTGACAGCAGTTACAGTTCGTTAAATGCCAGCTGTAGTGTGGGAAATGAGGCGGGCTTTGGGCTGTGGGCTGTGGGCTTGGGGCTGGGGTAATAGGGGTAGCAGGTGTGAGTTGTGTGGAGTCTGGAGTCTGGCAAGGCCCGGCCTGACGTGCCAGAGGGTTGCCAGACCGCAGATGTGTCATTGACTTAATAAAATCAAAATCAAAGCCAAAGGCACGCACACGCTGCTGGCAGCTTAACAGGGGCTGTGTGTGGAGAGGGGGAGGGGCAGGCGAGCGTAGGGGTTGCTGGAGGGTCGATGTGAGGGGGAGTGGATGTAAGTGTCAGTTGGCTGTTCGCTAATGAAGAGAAAATTTGCTGCGCTGTTTGCTGTTGTTGCTGTTGTTGTTGTTGCTGTTGATACATTAGGGCAGAGCGAGAGTTTAGATACGAGACAGAGAGTGAGGGAGGAGAGGGAGAGAGAGAAACGACGAGCGTGAGCTGTGGAGCATGCGAATGCTTAGCATACATGTGCACGTTGTGGGCATGGCCAAAAAATGGCAGCCACCGCGGGGCAAACGCAGCCAGTGCGGTCCACTGGGCGTATCACGGCCGCTGACAAGCGTGAAATTAATCGAAAAGCAATTCGGCGGCCCACTCAAAAGGGAGCCAAAGCAAAGCAAACCAAAGCAACGCAACGCGATGCGACGCGAAGCTTCGACTTCTTTATTTTTTGGACACATGCCACATGGCAGGAATCACAAAGTAGCCTGGGGGAGAGAGAGAGAGAGGGAGAGAGAGAGAGAGAGAGAGAGAGTGAGAGAGAGAGTGAGAATGCGTGACCAAAGCAAAGCTAAACTCAAGCTGACTTAAGTTGACCATTTGGAATACACCAGAAGATAACTGAGAGGGCAACAATTATAGAAACCCATAATCTTAGAGGGTTCCAAAGTTGAGTCTATTGCTCAGCTAATTGATAAAGTATATACATATATTGTTGATTAAGATGGCGAACTGCGTTGATCTAGCTATGTCCGTCCGTCTGTCCATCCGTCTGTCCGTATGAACGCCAAGATCTCCAAAGCTACAAACGCTGGAGACCTGAAATTCGGCATGTATACTCGTCTATACAATACGCAGTACAAGTTTATCATACTTTTTCGATAACTCATCCCATTTCTTTTTATCGATAATAATCGAAAATTTGACTTTGTTCTTTAAGCCTAATTTGAATAATGTTGGACCTGGAGACTTTAAATTTACAGTATAGATTTATGTGATAAATACAGAGATTTTGGATAACACGCCCCAAATTTGAAAAAAACGTATAAAGTATAAAGTACTAGAGATTTGTGCTTTGGCATATACCCACATATAAATGTTATTAGCACGTTCTGAAAGTTTGATGAAAATAGTCCCACTACAAAAGGATTTATTCAACACATAAGTTCTCATAATATAGCATAAAGAGTTCTTTTGCTTTTCATATTTAATTGGATTCAGTTTTTGAGTAAAGATTCTCTTCTCTATATAAATTTGAGAGTTATTTCATCTACGACTAATTTTTAACTTAGTTCCGTTTTCCTCCTCATTTCATTTACTTTGCTATACTATTATTTTATTTTATATTATATATTTTTTTTAAGCTTGTTTCATTTAATAAAAATAAAACAAATTCAGGACCGAAGCTAAGCACCCTTATTAACTCCTTTTTTAACCTGAACATAAAGTGCAAAGTTTCTGTTGAATTTTAAAATAATTTCAATCAATTTTTTCATTAAAAGCACAAACTAAAAACTTTTCATCAGCAGCTTTTCGTGACCTTTTTTTACCTTTGCACCTGGCAGCTGTATTTAAAAATGTAGTAGAAAAATAGAATTTCGTGCGCAAACCTAAACTGAGGTAACTGACTGAGACTGATGCACAGTGGGGCAAAATCAAATATAGCAGATGTCTCAGCATACATTGAAGTGAGTCCTTTCACTTGATATTCACTATAATGGCCTAAGTGCAGCTACAATTTAAGCTCAAAAACAAAGTAATATCCGCAAGCTTTTCCTCTATTTTTGCAATTTATTTTGCTGCTGCTCGTATTTGGTCATCCCAAAATATAGTTTTCCGTTCATTTATTCCTCTTGTGTTTTGCTACTTTTTTTTAACATAACTAACGAGCTGTTGTGCGTGTGTGTGTGTGTGTGTGTGTGTTTCCGTACTGTTTCGACTTACCTGCCACAACCGTTTCGGAGCGCTGCAAGCGCACCAGAACATGCTCGATGAGTCCCACATCTGTGCAGGCCTGCAGGTTGCGAACGCTTTTTCGCAGAATCGCAATAAAAACGCTCCAGATCTCGGCCTAAAAAGAGAAAGAGAGAGAGGGAGAGAGAGAGAGGGAGAGAATATAAGTAAAGCGATATTAGTGAGTTGAGCAGTCACAAAGGCAAAAGTTTACAATGCACTGATATATCAAGTACTTGAATCCCCGGCGTGAGTGCCCAAGGGAGCCAGAAGCAAAGCAGACAAAAAAAAAACAGGAAAAAAGAAAAAGTTTTGCCCAAAGCAAATGTTTTACGAAATCAAAGAAATGACTGCGATTGCCGCTGTTATTGTTGTTGTTGTTGCTGCTAATGTGTTGTTGTTGTTGTTGTAGCTGCTTCACTGTCTGCCCAGTTCAATAAGCAGAGTAAAGTGACGCACACACACACACACACACACACACACACACACACAGACACAAACACATGTATAGCGGAGCAACTGAGAGCAGCTCGGGCGCGCTTAGAAGTATGCAGCACTTTTTTTATTCAGCGCTGCAGCGCCTCTTTCTCTCTCTGTGTGTGTGTGTGTGTGTGTGTGTGTGTGTGCCTAATGTAAACAGTCATTGAAATAAAGTAAAATAATGGAAAATAATGGCGAAATAATCGCAAACTCAAAACGAAGGAGCTACGGCTGCCGGCAGCAGCTCATGAGCCGCAGCAGGAGTAGCAGTCGCAACTGATTCACTGCTTCGACTTTCAAATGCCAGAGACAGAGTATATACATATCCATATATATATA
Source organism: Drosophila hamatofila (assembly GCA_035045345.1). NCBI lineage: Eukaryota > Metazoa > Arthropoda > Insecta > Diptera > Drosophilidae > Drosophila > Drosophila hamatofila. The sequence continues at coordinate 20,345,881 of JAWNPA010000039.1, read as the reverse complement.
TATATACTTATATACAGTTCACTGGGGAGCTGCTGCTGTGCAGGGCAAGGGACTTAGGAGGGGTGGGGGGCGTGGCACTCGTTTTGCCTTGACTGTGAATGTATTATTGCCGCAATATTTGTGCGGCAGCCACTTTTGGCAGGAAGCAAAAACGTTTTGGCGGTTTTTATGATTATTGCCTTACACACACACACACACACACACACACACACGTATTCAGTAGAGATTGCACATTGGATTGGCTATTGCATACATATACACATACACACACACACACATACATATACACATACATACATGTCTAAAATTCATATAATTTTCGTTTGGTTTCTTTTCTTATATTTTTGTTGTTCTTTATTTTGTTTTTATTTATTTTTCTTGTTGCTGTTGTTGTTGTTTTTTTCTCCATTTGTTTGTTGTTTTTGTTTTGCTTTATTTTCTGACAAATGCAGACAATGAAAATGTAAACGTTTTGAGTGTTTATAATGAGCCAACCAAATGCTGAATGCTGAATCCAAAATGAGTCCTGAATGCTGAACGCCCAAGTCCTCGAGCACCTCGAGCACTCGAGTTGAGCTTGTGGTCCACGCTGCGTATGCGTGATATTTAAACAGCAGCAACAACAGTGCTGCAAAGTGCTTAAAGTTGTAATGGAATCCGGCTTATGATTAACTTGAAACTGTAAGCAGAGCGCTAAGTATACTCAGGCAAAGAGCTGAAGTTATTGGCAAGACTTTGATATGACAATATACAATAGAATATTTGTATTTTTGTATGTGAACTAGTTCCAAAGCGAACTGAATTGAATTGAACGTGATTTTTTTCTTCAGTCTTTAGTTAGTGCAGAGCGGCACTAACTAGAGTTAAGAGCTACTGGTTCATATGAACTGACTTACGTTCGCTGAGTGAACTAAAGTAGAGAACTGGAACTAGTGAGAGTAAAGTTTTGGCTTTTGATATGACAGTAGAGAATTTAATTGTTCTGTTTGTAAACTAGTTCCAAAATGAATGGAACACAGTTGAACCATTTTATTTATTTGTTTCAATCTTTTGTTTCTAAAAGGCGGCTAGGTGAAGAGCGCTACTCTATACAAATAGAACTAGTTCATATGAACTGTTTTCCATTTATATATATTTTAATTTCAAAGCGAATTCCAATATGAGCTAATTCAAGCATATTGTGAACTAGTTCATACCAACCAACTCATTTGTTCTGGCTCATTGTCGATTGTTAAACGATTGTTAATCGATTGCTGAATCTTAGTTCATGGGAATTTAATTTAATTTTCTCCCCATTTGTTGTTAGCCTCGGTCACTCACTTCCAGCTTCGACCTTGCTTTCGCCTTAATTTCCACACTGGGATTTGTGTGGAAATCGGCGTCATTTCGTCTTCCCCTCTTGCTTTTCTTGTTGTTCTGTTGTTGCCTTCGTCACGTTATCTGTTGCTTAGCTCGTTTTACGCATCATTTCGCTCAGCATCCGTTTGCCAGTTTCTTGCTTATCGTCTTGTTCTCTCTCTCTCTCTCTCTCTCTCTCTCTCTCTCTCTCTCTCTCTCTCTTGCTGCTGTTGTTGTTGCTTTTTAATGTACTGCACGCATAATTTAATTCGTCGATTCATAAATTGCCAACAAAAATTCACTCACTCATAGCCCGTGGGCCACGCCCCAACCTACCTGCTCGGCATCATTATGCAGCCAGGAAGGACTCAGGCTTTGCCGCTTTACAGCTGTCGCGGCAAAGCGGCTTTTGGACTGTGCGCCAATGCGCATTTACATAAGCAGAATACCTCATACATATACATATGAAAGTACATGTATATGTGTGTGGGTGTGTGTGTGTGTGTGAGTGTGTGTGTAAGTGGACATGCTTTGCTGCGGGTAATTTGATCAGCTCTGCCACCAATTGCGCCCAAAAAGACCTCCACAAACTCACACACACACATACATACACACACATACATACACCCTAGCAGCACACACACACACACACACACATGGAATGGGAATCAGAGCAGCTCTCTGTTTGCCTCCAGGCACTGCTCGGCTAGCGCTCAGCCTAATGCGCCTCCCCTCGATTCGTTCAGCTGCTCGCTTTCGCTTGCCATTTCGTAGTTATATTTATACCCTGTAATTCTAATGCGCCCCAAGCTGTTTGGCTGCTCGCAGCGGCATGTTCGGCATATTCACTCAACTTTACTGTCAGCTTTAAGTCATAAAAATCTCCAGTCATAGAGCTTTTCATTTTGTTCGCTTTATGCTGAGCTCCCCCATGGTCATATTATATATATACATATATCTAGTCGAGAATTGGTTTCCATATAAAAGTTGCTCTTCATCAACTTTAGCTCAGTTTTGATTTGAGTGAACAACTCTCCTAAGGGGTCCTGAGTCTTGAGTCCTGAGTCCTCTCTTTATATTCAATTTTCCCTTGCATATTTCCCCTTAATTGATTGCTCCACTTTATTTGCAATAACAGGGTATTGCCTAGTTGTAAACACTTGCTAGACTCTTGGCATATTTCATTTTGTATTTTATCTCTGCAAAAATGTTGCTCATAGCGAAATACAAAGTTGATTTTTGTTTTTTACAGCATTATTTCTTAATAAGCGCCAAGCGGCCAAATCCAAGTGAACCTCCTGCCTTCTGCCTTCTGCCTCCTCTGCCACGCCCACACCCACACCCACACCAACTAAGCTCCATGTTGAACTAAACCCCACAGCCAGAGAGCAAAATGAATGGGGAAGCAAGCAAGAAATATCGCTGGGCAGAGCGAAGACAAAAATTAAATATAAAAGAGAAAGAAAACTTCAGTCAGATTTTATTACGTAATTGGGTAGCAATTTCTGCATGAAGCAACAATAACAACAACAACAATAACAACAACAACAACTAGAATGCCAAGCTAAAGCAGAAGAAGAATAGCTACAACAACAAGGGCCACTGAGCACAAATTAAATTTTAGCCTTTTTTGTTGCTGTTGTTTGTTAGCTTTTTTTTTTTTGGCTTTGGCTTTATCTCGCAGTTCTTATGTATGCCACATGCGGGAGGGCCACACACAAAGAGTGTGTGTGTGTGTGTGTGTGTGTGTGTGTGTGTGTGTGTGTGTGTGTGTGTGTGTGTGTGTGTGTGTGTGTGTGTGTGTGTGTGTGTGTGTGTGTGTGTGTGTGTGTGTGTGTGTGTGTGTGTGTGTGTGTGTGTGTGTGTGTGTGTGTGTGTGTGTGTGTGTGTGTGTGTGTGTGTGTGTGAAAGAGACAGCTGCGACGCACTGAAGCGTTGACTGGCCATTGTTGTTGTTGTTGTTGTTGTTGTAGCCAAGGTTAAATTGAGCATCGTCCGGCCGAAAGTCAGGCCCAGATTTGACAACGAAAAATTAAAAATTAAATGCATTCCTTCGTTCAGAGAGTTCAGTGGGTTCGGAGTTTCAAATTTTGTTAACCCCTAAAAAAAAAACAAAAAAAAAAAAAAACCTCATGGAAATATGGCAAAAGTTTAATTGGCACAAGAAAATATTTCTCTTTTCTATCGTGCACAACTTTTTGTTGTTTACCTTTTTCTTTGGCTGCTTCTTTGCTGTAAGTTAACATCAACTTTGTTCGTCTTTTTAGTCTTTTTAGGACTCAATTGCAGAATTTGGCAAAAGAGTTGTGTCTCAATTAGTGGATATTACTGGACTGATATTACAGATACGGATACAGATATAGATACCAATACTAATAGGTATATAAATATATATGTATATATTTATATAGTGTATTGTATACGAGTATGTGTTATATATCGTATATATATTTTTTATCGTATACATATATCATATATAGTATGAATATCTTATATCGAAGTCAATACATATCGTGTTTATTGTATACAAGTATATATTATATATCGTATTTATTGTTACGATAATATCTTACATATCGTTTATATAAAATATTATAAAATATATTATATATGCATCGTATACATATCAAATATCGTATGGATATCAAAGTCGATATATAATTGTATATATACGAGTATAACTTGTATATCGTATGGATATCATATATAGAAGTCAACATAAATCGTATTTACTGTATACAAGTATATATCATGTATCGTATGGATATCGTATATAGAAGTCTATATTTATATATCGTATTGATATCATATAGCGTACATATGAGTTATATGTATATTGTGTTTATATCGTATATCGTCGCTTATATCAAATATATATCATTTATAACGTACATATCGTTAAAATATATTTGCAACTTAGGTGAACCCATTGAACTGAGAGTCTAGAAGAGCTAGCTGCAAATTGATGATGGCAGTAAGTAAGGCCCTCCATAAGGTAATTGAGTTTTATCGTAACTTTGCCAACTCCTAAATACTTCTACATTATCCAATTCACTTTTCATATTACACTTAATTTACATTCTGTGTATATCTAATCCATCTATATTCAAAATCAATTTAAAGATTCTTCAAATAGCTGGCAGAGCATCAAGGAGTCGACTTCTGTCGGTGCATAAATATTTCCACATGATTTGCTGCTTGCAGTTTGAAATAAATTTAACGCATTTGCCTTGGTTTACTCAATTTCTTTCCAGCTTCTTCTTTCTCTGTCTCTTTATCTCTCCCTTTCTCTCTCTCACTCTCTCTCTGCCTCTCCCTCTCTGTCTGTATGTGTTTGTTCCTCTCCCTCGTTGTTTTGTCGCTTATTTTCCACTTTATCAGCGATTTGATTACGCACCACCCGCCACCCACTTGTGCAGCCCTTTTTACAGCTTTGGCGCAGTCAAATCGTTTCGTTTCAATAGAATTTCAATAAATTTATCAAGCTCCATCTGCAAGACGCGCCTCTGCCACTTAAGCAGCTGCAGGACGCAGAGAGAGAGAGGAACAGGAAGCTGAAGATGGGTAGCAGCAATAGCAGCAACATTTTCGCATGCCAGCAGTGTGATCCCCCCTCCCCCTCCCTCTTTGGGTATCCTCTCTGTCCCCCTCTTTACCTCCCTTTTTCAATTTCCATCACCCGCCGCACAGCTTCTATTTTATGTCATCTTTTTAGTGCCGTGCAGCAAAGCTCTTCTTTAACTTTCTCTTCCTCACCCCCTCTCTCTCTCTCTCTCTCTCTGTGTGTGTGTATCTTGTCCATGTCAATGTCTTTGGCATGCCGTGCAATGCGCTTATGCACTTCCTTCCTTCCTTTGCACCATTTGCGTGTCCTGTGCCCCTCTCTCGCTTCCCTCCTTCCTCTCTCACTCTCACTCTCCCTGCCCTGCTCTTTATCTCTCTCTCTTCTAACTGCTTTTTTCCTGCAAAATCTGCTGCAGCTCTAACGGAAATTTATTATTGACAACAGCTGCCGTTGCAATGCAAACAAGCGGCCAAGAGAGAGAGAGAGTGGAGAGAGGAGAGAGAGAGAGGGACTCATACATGTGTGCGTGTGTGTGTGTGTGTAAAAAGTGGCAGCCGCGTCCGCAGTTTGCGGGCTAAGTAGCATGGCCTCTGTCTCTGGCACTGGCAGCATTTCTCCATTCTCCGTTCTCCGTTCTCCATATCCAATACTCGATCTCCGGCAGCAGCTCAGCCTCTGCCACGCCCATTGGGTAGCTATGCGAATGGCGCAGTTAGTGAATGTCACTGGCGTTGCTGTGATGAGCATAACATTGACACAAAGTGCAGAGCCAAATGCATTGCCAGCTGGAGATGCGACTGACGATGGCGCCATTTACAACGTTTGCCATCTGAGCAATTGACAGGCGACAAATTTGTCAATTTGCGTGTGCATTGAGCTGTACAGAAACACACACAGTTAGACACACACACACACACACACACTCATCAATTGTGATAATATTTCAATTGCATTCAGCCATTGAACAACCGATTTTATATTTCACTTCATGTGAATGCCACAAATTGTTGCACACGCAACAACAGATAAGTGAAAGCAAATGCGAATTTAATGCTAAGTATTTGAAATCAATTGCCAAAATGTCAATCAATTGAGCTGCATTAGAATTATGTGTTAGTGATAATTGATAATGAAATGGAGATTTATTGTATTCCGTTGTAGAATATATATAAATATATAAAAAAAAGGCAAACAAATATTCATGAAACTTTAATTAGTATAAGTAGAAAGTTCTTTAGAACTTCATTTCTTATCTAGCTTGCACTTAGATTGGATTGTTGGCATTAGAACAAAAATAGCTGTGCAGATGCCGATTAGAGTTTTTCCAAGATATCCCTTCTACTTTCCTTTCATTTATTTACATGTCTCTAGAAGTTCTTGTTGAGTTCAGCTATACGCCTCGCACAGTCACAGCAAATGACAGCTGAATGCATTTGGCATTCCAACCACTACACTGAAAGATAAGTTTTGTTGCTCGCAATGCAATAAATGTGTTGGCTCAATTTGCTAATTGCTCGCTCTGACACATTTGTCGCCTGGCTAACCTTACAACAGCTGGTGCTTGTTGCTGCTGTTGTTGCTCTTGATGGTTCTCATTGCACTTTGCTGGCTGTGTGAGGGAAAAAGGACTCGAGCTGAGCTGAGCTGGAAGCTTGTGTGGCAGCTGCCGCTGTCATTCACTCACAGTTCACTCAGTCACTCGAGTGGCAAGTGGCAAGGGGCAAGTGACAAAGGGCAATCACTTGTGACCGTTGCTGACCTCCGCAAGGGACAGACAGAGAGAGAGAGAGAGAGAGAGAGAGAGAGAGAGAGAGAGAGAGGGGGCGATAGGGTCACCCCATCAGCCTAACCTGCACACTGTCAAAAGTATTTTATTTCAATTTATTTTTAGCTATATTTTAATTAATATAATTAGTTTCAGCCGCAGCGACCGCAAACAGCCAGCGACCAGGGTTGCCACACTCACAAAGGACGGCCCCAAACAATAACTGAAAGTCAACATTTGCCCACATTTGCCATTGTTTATATTTTAATACCGCCGTCAGTGGAAAAAAAAGGTTTAAAGTTTAATTATTTGTTAAATTGGGGCTGGCTTTTATTTCGGCTCGTTATTTCGGCTGTCTTTCAATGCCAGCTGCCCATTCGTCCTTCTCCTTTCTACTTTCTCCTTTGCTCCGCTTCTTCTTCCACTTTTTGATTATGGAGAGTGGCAGTCGAATCCATTTCTTGTCTGGATTAGAGCTGAATGAGTAATTACGGTGCTTACGCTGACTTATACTCAATCTTATACTTTTAAATTCTTAAACACTTGAACTCTCTTAGTGAGACTAAAGAAACCTCTCTTAGCTATAGCTCTCCTTTTTACATCTACTTATACTCGCACTTATACTTATATTACTATACAATTCATTTGCTGTCTTATACATTATACTAACTCTTATATATGTACATATATCTGGCATGCAGGCACTCAAACTGGCATTGACCCACACTCTCTATTGCTTAGAATTATACTCACAATCACACTTATACTAAACTCTTATACTGAAGTATAAGTGTAATGTCCCATTTTGTATACTTATACACCAGCTTGAACTCGTATTTACGCCTACTCATCATTATGTGAAACAGTTTGCATCGCATTTATACTAACTCTTATATTCATTGTATAAGTCTTACTGCTTCATTTGTACATATATCTGGTATGCATGCATTTTAAGTGACATTGACCCACACTCTCTATTGCTTATACTTATACTATACTAAACTCTTATACTGTAGTATAAGTGTAATGTTCCATTTTATATACTTACATATACACCAGCTTGAACTCGTATTTACGCCTACTCATTATTTTCAACAGTTTGCATCGCATTTATACTAACTCTTATATTCATTTTATAAGTCTCATCGCCCCATTCGTACATATATCTCGCATGCAGGCACTCAAACTGGCATTCACCCACACTCTCTATTGCTTAGACTTATACTCACAATCACACTTATACTAACTCTTATACTATAGTACAAGTCTAAGTTTCCATTGAGTATACTTATACACCAGCTTGACCATGCACAATCCCACTTATACTCACATCAATACTTCTACCCACTCTGATACAATCATACACTTATACCCTTCAATTAAATTCGCACACGCCCCTAAGCACTCTTATACTCAAACGTATACTCATACAAATACAAGTTGACCCTACACATTTCCATTCTGCTCGATTCCATTCCATGCCTCTTAGAACACATATACTCCAGCTTAAATTCGCACTCTCACACACTTATACTCACACTTATACGCGCACCCGCTCTCAGAGCCACCACCACTCATATAATATTCATGGCCTAGCCGCAACTTTAACAGTGCGATCAGGTTTTATTTGACTCGTATTGCATTGGGATTCAACCTGGATAGAAAGTGGAAGGGGGAATGGGTTTCAGCTGTCAAGTGGCCGCCGGGGCAGGGTGGGGCGATGTGGGGCGATGTGGGGCAGTGTGGGGCGGGCACGTTTCGAGGCTCAGTCGCCCGAAAAGGCGTCAGAAATCGTGCGCGAGTTGTGAAAAACGCGCGCGCTTCTCTCCAGCGACGCGTTTGAAGTCGCGCGGGACTAGCAGCAAAAAAATAAAAGCTATATATATACATACTTATGTACCTATATATGTATATGTATGTATATGTATATGTATATGTATATGTATATGTATATGTATATGTATATATAAGAAGGAGTTGCCAACCAGCCAACGCATCCAGCGATGCGAATCGGGAGCCGCATCAGCAACCTTTTGATGCCAGCTTCGTACCTTAAATTGAATTATAAGAAGGTGTCACAAAAGTCAACAGTTGAGTGGTTCCGAGCTGGTTTGCCGCCCAGCCCAGACCACCCGAGTGGCCCACTTTAAAGAGAGCTCATTGAGAAAAAAGGGTTGACAACCACACACACACACACACACACACACACACACACACCTACACACAGACTAGAGATTGATGTGATTTTAAGCTGAATGCGAATTGATTCAGAATCATATTCAAAAAGTTCGCTCTTAGACCTTTGCGTGATGCGATCTGCTAAGTAATTTGATATCTTTATCTCTGCCTCAAAAGCGGCTCAAATTTTGAACGAGACTTTCTAAGCCTTTTTTCCGCCCATGCAAAAGTCGTAAATATTTTCTAAGAAACGAAACCAAAAAGGCAAAAATAAAATAAAAGAAGAAAGAAACAATTTTTTGGGCAAAATTTTGCGTGTTTAAATTCAAAAAAAAAATTACAAATTTTAAAGTATATTACAAATATTCTATTTTTCTATTTTTTAAATATTTTGTATGATATACATTTTATATATTTATTTATTATATTAATAATTTAGTTTTTGGTCAAAATTTAGCAAATTTGTTTATATACTTGAAAGTTTTTTTTTTTTTATTTATTCTTTTAATTTTTTTAATATTTTTTTTTTATTTTATTTTAATACAAATTTTAAAATATTCTATTTTTATATTTGCAACTTTATTGATTCCTTTTAACATTTCTTTTAAAGTATTTATTTTATAATATATTTTTTATATTTTTATTATTATGTTAAATAATATTTTTTAGTTAAATAAATCTTTGTTTATGTTTGCATTAATTTAATTAAATTAATAAATTTATAATATGTATATTTACGTGACTTTTTCACATCAGTTTTTCAGCTTCATTCTTTGGCATTTAATTAACAAATTTATTTGATTTAATTTTGGAAAACTTTTTTATTTAATCTTTGCCTGACAAAGTTTTGCTTTGCAGCTTCAAGATTAAGAATGCTGACACAGTGCGCACACACGCACTTAACACATACACACACATGCGTGTGTGTGTGTGTGTGTGTGGTTAGTGACGCGTTTTGCGCGCGGTTTTAAACGCGTGCACGCTTTAAATTAATTTATATGCAAATATTTGGCAAAAAGCAAATCTCTGCTAAGCCAAAAGGCTGCCACGCCCATGCACTTGAGCAAGCCTTACACATCCCACTGTATGTGTGTGTGTGTGTGTGTGTGTGTGTGTGTGTGTGTGTGTCTGTTAATACTTCTGTTTCTGTGAATTGGAAGCCAATGGAAATCGCATTAAATATTTTTCGCCTCGCGGGCACAAAAACCCAAAAATCCCCAACAAAAGCAAAACAATGAATACTTGACGCTGAGGCGTGGTTAAAGGTGTTGGTGGTGGGAGGGGGAGGGGTTGGGGTAGGTGGGTTGTAGCTAGCGGTTGGGAGCCAGCAATTCGGCTTGGCTGTGGATATTGGTCATGTCAAACATGAAATTCAATTGTGTTTGGAATGCGAGCCAACAAAATGGACGCAGCTCGCCAAAGTGTGCGGCATATGCGTTCACTTTTAGCTGTTGCCCACTGATGGGGACGAGATCGGGATTGGGGATTGGGGATTGGGGATGGGAGTGGGGAAGGGGGCGCTGGCATGCCAGCGGACATGGCAGGAGGAGGCATTGAGGCTTTGAATTTGTGCAAAAGTTTCACGTTGACATTTCCATAATAATTTTCTTTCATTTCACTCCCTCGCTCTCTCTCTCTCTCTCTCTCTCTCTCTCTCTCTCTCTCTCTTTCTCTCTGTGTTATTGCCCCTTTTTTATTATTCTTTTCCGGCCACACGCAAAAATAAAAAAAAAAAGGAAAGAAAGAAAAGTTTGCTTTGCTCTTGCCGCACGGCTGACTAACGGGACAGCAGTGCACGCTCGTGTATGTGTGTGTGCGTGTGTGCGTGTGTGTGTGTGCGTGCGTGTGTGTGTGTGTGTGGCTCGAACTCTTTTGTTCACGCAGCACACATAGCAGCATCCCCGGCCCCTGTGCTGCTGACCGCCCTGCGGCTTTGGAGGCTTTTTTGCATATTGATGAGTCGATGATGCCAACAGCTACGCAAATTTTTTTTCGGGTCTAGGCGTAAATCGGGGCATACGGCGCTTCGGGGGCCTTCAATGCGTTCAAAATTGAATGACAAAACGCATGTGCGGCCGTTCGACAGGGGAGGGCGGCACGGCCCCGCCCATCCGCTGCCCTTTGTCTCTGACAGCTTTCAATCCTTTAGCAAGGCAAACACACACACACACACACACACACACACACACACACACACACACACATACACACACACGCACACACACACACACGCACACTAAGCCCGAAAGCTGAAAATGCAAAGCAGCTCTAAAGTATTCCAAACTGTTTTCACAAGCCCAACAGCAAAAGCGAACGCCCACACGCTCCGGCCACGCCCACGCGCTCTCATGTGTCCTGCCCTTAGGACTTAGTATTTGTGTCTCCGTTCGCGTCAAAGCAGAATTGTTAACAGACCTTTATGCATATTTCATGTCTGATGACAGTGAGAGCAGAGCAACAAAAATGAAAACATGGAAGAGGCTGATCAAATAACAGGTACCCTGTATTAAAGTTTCGACTTTAAACTTGTGAAATCCACTTTCTATTTATGAAAATGCACGGGATAGAATCTTTCTCCTGGTACAAGCTCTGTTGGTTTTCAACTATCTATCCTCATTGATCTTCACTCTTAGATCCAATGCCTTCAGCTGCCTGTTGAAACCAATATACCCGTTTCAATCAGTTGCTATCTAAGACCTACAAAATAGAAAAAGTAAATATTTTGTCAACTTTGTAGTTAGAAATGCTGGAAGAACCTGTCGTGGGTGCTCTTAAAATGTAAACTTCGTCTCTGTTATTTATTTATTTATTTTTTCATTTGGAATTTTTTTATGATTTTAGAATCGATTTGAATAGGGCCAGAGGCACTGCTGAGTTTTAAATTTAGCATTGAAAACTATTTAAGATCTAGACCTATTCGCAGTGTTGGAAAAGGCTGAAACGAATTTATTTTTCGATTCGATTTTTTTTTAATGCATCAAATATTTTTGTTTTTATTTTCAATTTTTGTTTACATATATTTTATTTTTAATTCATTAAAATAAAAGAATTGTTTTTTTTTTTCAACAATTTGTATTTTTTATAATATTTTGTTTTCTATTTTCTATATTTAATATGCGTTAGATAAGAATTCAAATTAAAAATAGCAAATCTATAATATTTAATATTTTTGTTTATAGAAAAAACATTTTTTTTGCATAAAAATTTAGATAAATTTTATTTGATATATAATATTTGGCTTTTTTCTTTTTCTTTTCTTTTATTTATTTTTTATGCTTTATTGTATTTATCTTAATCATTTTATTTTTATTATTTTTATTAAAAATATATTTGATTTTTATAACTTTTTATTTTATTTGATACATTTTATTTTAATTTTTGTATATTAATTTTTGATTTGAATATTTTTATTTGTACTATATATTTTTTATTTTTAACATATGTTAAAGCAAATGCTTCTTATTAAGTTTTTGTGGTTTCTCGTCTGTTGTTCAACTCCACCTCACTTCAAAACCACCTCACTACCATTCAAAATACCAAAATACTATTTAAAATATACCAAAAGCTATTTATATACTACATACCCTCCCTATACAGCTCAGTTTCATTTCGATTCTAATTACAAAAGAAATTTGCGTGAATTGAATTGAAATTGAAGTCTCAAGTCTCGAGTTAATGTCGATTTAACAGCTGCGAGGCTCGAATTCTCTCTGCCGACTCCCGCGGCAGCTGCTTCTTCTTCTCGGCTTTCTCCTTTGGAGCGAGTCCTTTTGCCTTTGGCATTTGTTGCTGTATTTGCTGCATTGTACTTAAAATGCTATTAACTCGCAACTGGAGAACCAAATTTAAACTTGTGCGGCTTTTTGGCTTTACGGTCTTTTGGGCTGATTCTATTTTGTTTATAGATTTGCTGCGCCTTTTTCTCTTCATTTTTGTTGTGTTTTTTATATGCCTACTTAAAAATACATTTACACTTTAATGGCACGACCAAAAAGGAGCAGCAGGAGAAGAAGGAGGAGCAAAGGCAATGCCAGCGAGTGAACAGAACAGTTCAAAAAAAAAAAAAAAAAAAAAAAAAACAAATCAAAAAGAAATTAAATGACCTTTTCACATTGCGGCGGCTTTTTTAAGCACTGTCAACAGCAGGATGAATCAAAAGGAACACCCTGTGTAAGTGTGTGTGTGTGTGTGTGTGTGTGTGTGTGTGTGTGTGTGTGTGTGTGTGTGTGTGTGTGTACGTGATGCCGACAAGCTTTGTCATATGAAAGTCCGGCCAAGGCGACATCAAAAGGCGCTCCACAAAAAAGAACAAAAATGCAAACACAATTGGCTAATATTGGGTCTAAAATGTGTGACTCTCTCTCTCTCTCTCTCTCTGCATGTGTGTGTGTGTGTGGCAACTCTCTGTTTGCATGGAACTCTGTTCGATTGGCACCCTGCACGACAATCATTCATATTTAATGAACATCGCTCGCTTTTGTGTATCTTTCGTTTTGGCCTTTTGCCAGCTTCGATTGATAGAAAAAAGCAGAAGAAGAAGAAGAAGAAGCAGAAGAGGGAGAAGAAGAAGCAGAAGAGGGAGAAGAAGCAGATGGTCTCTCTGCACAGTGGAACTTTGGTGTGTGTATTGGCCACCTAGCCAGTTCAAGCCAGATTGAAGAGAGAACTGTCTTAGCAGGCAGAGAGAAAGAGAAGGACACTTTAACTATATATTTCTATATCTATATATCTATGTATATATACATAGATATGCATTTAAGCAATCTATCTGCATTTGCCGCTCCCTCAAAAATGTATTCGAATTGCAATAAGAAAACAGTATTTAAATACCAAATCAAATACTGCGCATGTGAAAGAGTTGCTAACAAATTGGGCATGGCTTAGGTGTGGGCGCATGGGCGTGGCAGCTGGGCCAGACCAAATGGCAAACTTATCGAAATATCTGCAGCGAATACAAATTCAATTCATGAATAAATTGTAATGTGTTGCCCGCCGGGCCATTGGCTCTGCTTGCTGTTGGCTTTTGTGCGCTGCCTCTGCTGCCGCTGTTTGTTCTTCAGCTCGTAGCTCGATGGGCAGGGACAGGAGCAGGGGGAGGGGGAGGGGGAGGTGGTGACAAAGGGGGAGGCCAGGAATGGCTGCTATAGGTAACTGTTTGCCCCATTCATCAGATCTGCGCTTTCTACAAATATCCATCGCCATTTGGTTGCTCTCAAATAATTGCAGCCGCCGAACCAGACACCAGCCACCAGCCACCACCCACCACCCACCACCCACCAGCCACCAGCCACCAACGCTGGCCCACTTAGCCACTTTTTTCCCATTCGCTCATTCCTATATTTTCCATCCATTTTTTTGTTGTATCTGGTCTTAACACGCCGCTAAGCTGCAGCTTAGTCGTCGCCGCTGAATGCTGCGACTGCAAAACTTTTATTTTGTTTGCTCTTTTTTTATTCGGCTTTGCCACGCCCCTGCCTCTGGCCCTGCCCAAACTTACTGAGGCCTTGTGTAGACACAAGTTAATTCCTTTACAAAGTCAATGCCACAATGCCATATCTCTATCTCTTTCCCTCTCTCTCTCTCTCTCTCACTCTATCTGTCTCTGTCTGTCTCTTTCAAATGATGCATCAAGTGAGCAACAAATACGAGAGTTTGACAAGAATTAATCAAGTCTTGCAAATTTATTGCAAATCTGTGCTAAAAGTTCAATGAGAAACAGAGATATAGATAGGGAGATATCATATATATATAAATATATAAAATGAGAGGTAGATGGAGAGAGAGATAGATACAATATATTTCAAAATAGAGCTAAGAGTTGAATTAGAGAGAGAGAGGGAGATAGAGAAAGAGAGAGAGAGACATGTAGGAGGCGGAGGTAGGTGAAGAGAGAGACGGAGCGGGAGAAAGAAGGAGAGAAAGAGACAGAAAGAGAGAGAGCGAATGAGAGTGAGTAAGAGATGGAGAGAAGGAAACATTTAGAAATGGAGAGCGAGAGAAAAAATGATTCAGAAATAGAGAGCGAGAGGAAGAGAGAGAGAGAGAGAGAAAGAGAGAGAGAGAGAGTAAGAGAAAGAGAGAGAGAGAGAGAGATAGAAAGGGAAAAATAGAAATAATGAGAATCTTTCCCGAGAGAGAAAGAAAGAGAGAGAGAGATAGATGGAGATCTGCTGTTCATGAGGTCTCTAGAAATTTAGACTTAGATATAGGAAACATGAATTGGATAAAAATGATATATATTGAGTTAAAAACAATCTGATCCTGGAATCAGTTATATAATATTGATAGGTAATACTAAGGTGTATGCTTCAAGTTTCTAGAATGTATAGTGAATGGACAGCTAATGAGATGATTACACTTAACTAATATACTTTCTTTTCCCCTTTGCGAAAGAGTAGAAAGCGCGGTAAATGTTAATCAATGAACAGCAACAGCTGCTCTACATTGAGAGACTGTTAAAAAGTTAACAGCTCATTAGCATAAGAAACAATAGTCAAGGAAACGTGCTGGAAGAGCTGAATAAGATATTTATGTAGCATAAATAGTGAAAAAAAGTGTTGGCTGAACAAAGAGAGAGAGAGAGAGGGAGAGAGAGAGGGAGAGAGGGAGGGAGAGAGAGCAAGAGGGAGATTAAAAGGAAGAGAGAGAACCGAAAATTTGCTTTAAAGTAAACTGCCAACAAGTTGAGGGCAGCTGATAGAGACAGCCACACTGAGGGCGTGGCAGGCAGAGGGCGTGGCACGCATGAATGGGGCCTTAACAATGTTATTCAAAGCAGCTACCAGCCGGCAGGTGGCGCAATAAGCAACACACAAAGTGTAGACTTTGACGAAAGGTGAAACCAGTTGACCAGACACAGTCAAGAGAGCGAGAGAGAGAGAGGTAGAGAGAGGGAGAGAGAGGAGAGAAGGAGAGAGAGATGGGTTTGGTTAGCAAAAGGGGGTGGAGGGGAGGCAGAGGAAGAGTTACGCAAATTGCTGCGCTGGCAAAGGCTGTAAAATTTTATTGAGCATACCGAGTGGCAGAGGTCGTGGCCGTGGCGACGAAGGCGTGGCCAGCGTATCGAGGCAGCATGCGGTTGCATGGAGCAGCGAGTGCCGGCCCGAAGCGGATCCTAAAACTGAACCGGAACGGTAAACGGCAACGACTATAGCCGGCTATAGTAGTCGGAGCAGAAGCAGGAGCAGGAGCAGGAGCGGAGGAGGAGGAGTCAGGCAACGGCACCGGGATATGGCCAGGGATATGGCCATAACGTGGCTTTGATTTGCGCTCGGCTTGAACCGAATGCCACGGCGAAAATTTATTGTCAAGTATAAAATGTAATGGCCGCATACATAATGGGCCAAGGACAAGGGTGCAGGTGGGTGGGGCAAGGGGCAAGCAGGCGAAGGGTCTCTGTTTTGGTAACTGAAACAGTTATTTGCACTTGGCCCGGTTACGTGCCGAATCAATTGAGTGGCGGACGCAGAGACGCTGCTGGTAAACACATAAATCATTTAAGTATTCCACAAGCTATGATTGTGTGCAGGTGTGTGCAGGTGTGTGTGTGTGTGTGTGTGTTCAGGTGTATTTGCGAGCTATGCAAAATTGTTGCGAGCAACGGCAGCCCGTTAACTGTGCCCTGTTGCTGTCCCCAGGCAATAAAACGGCTGAAAATTCCTTTTTATTTCCACTTGCCATGGGTGGTGTGGGGATGGGGGGTGGGGGGGCGTGGCACCTGCTTAGCATGCCAAATTAAGCGGACGGGTGAGCGAGCTGGCTAAAATTCTTCGAGCTGCCGCCTCAAATCACGCTGCTGCTCCACTTCAATGATGCATATTTGATGCGTGTTTTACATAAGTCAACAACTCACACACACACACACACGCACAACATTTGTCAGTGACAATTTTCATTAATTTAAAAACCTAAATAAATTCGTTGAGGCACAGCAGAGCCGCAACTATTTGACGTTGAATGCCGCTGACGTTGCGCACGCCGTGAAACAACAGCGGACCATGTATCACAACCAGACATGCATATATACATATATATATTTATGTATGTGTGTGTGAGTGTGTGAGTGTGTGTGTGAGTGTGTGTAAATATGGCATTCCCACATGCCACACACACTGAGGGCGCAATTCGCCAAGCGGCATTTTAATGGCTCGCATATGTAAGTGACTTTAAATGGCTCCACCCAGCAGCAGCAGCAGCATAAACACACACACACCTACACACACACACACACACACACACACACATACACCAAAAGCTACACCTGAGCCAAAATTTGCCTTAAAAGCAACAGCAATTGCCAAGAGCCTGAAGAAAACAAAGTTAGCTTTGCTTGAAATACCTTTACTCTCTCTCTCTCTCTCTCTCTCTCTCTCTCTCTCTCTCACTGTCTTTCTCTTTACCTCCCTACCACCCCTTCTCTCTCACTCTCTCTCTCTCTGTCTACCTACCTCCTGCTCTCTTCCCTCTCCCTCTCCCCTCTCTCCCTCTCTCTCTATTGCCACCTGTTATCTCTTTTTATTACACATAAATAACAAATTCTCCACGCAGCAACAATTTCAAAGTCTTTAAACAGTTCAACACGCGAACCAGTTCGCATACTGACTCAATTCGCACATAAATTCTGAACAGCCTCAGAGCTCATAGCTTTACTAAATATATATAACTTAACTTTATTTAATATATATACCATATATATATTCATATATATATACATATAGTCTGTATTCAAATTTCAAACTTTTCAACTGAAATCAATTTTTCTTTACCTCTTTTACAACAAACACCTATTTAAATGCTGCCTATAATCTCCATATACATATTACAGGGTATCTCTTGGTTAAGCTCTTTGTTTGTCCCACCGTTTTCAGCGAGGTGAATGCACGCAACGCTGGAGCAAACTTGAAACAAACTCATTAAGCGACAACATTGGCGCGATTTTTGTCGGCTCCACAAAACTGTCTGACATGGCTGAGGTACGCCTGCTAGCCCAGCTGGTTGGGGTACAGGGTATTGGGGACTAAAAACGGGCTGACTGGCTGGCTGGCTGACTGACTCCTGCTGCTGCTGCTGCTGCTGACTCCTGCTGCTGCTGCTGCTGCTGACACGGTTACTCAACTTCCGGCGTCTACTCTTGCACAGCAGCAAAAGTTGAAGCTGGAGCGAATGTCGCATGAGAAGAGCACACTTCCTGCCAGCACACACACACACACACACACACACACACACACACACACACACACACACACACACACACACACACAGCAGTTGGGAACGTGCCCGGGCGTCACATCCTTTGCCAGCATTCATGCTAATAATTTGATGGCGCCGTCGCGAAACACACAGCGTCAGGTGTAAAATATTGTTTAATGTGCGCGAACACACACACACACACACACACACACACACACACACATAGAGAGAGAGACACCCACACAGGCAGACATTCATATGCAAATCAAAACAAGATTGCGTCGCGTCGCCAACGAGGCGAATGACAACGCGGCAAAAGTAAAAACAGTTGAAAGGCATTTCATGTTGCGCTTTCATTACGCACAATTTGTAGCCGCCCACACGCACAGACGCACACACACACACACACACACACACACACTCACAGACCTATACACCTACATACGCCTTTTTTATGTAGCTGGTTAATTTGGCTTTGATGACGCAAAGTAACACAATTTTTTATTGAATTTTATAGCATCAAATTTGTATTTGTTGTTATACAACACACACACACACATACAGAGAGACACCCTCACACACACACACACACACACGCTCACCCCCTCAGGCACACACCTGTTATATTTTTCCTTATCGCAACTCACCTGCAAATTGGGCGGACAATGATCCAGCAGCTCCAGCATATGCTTTATATTCTGCGCATCCTGTATCACAAAATTCAATTCCATATCGAATTCACCGCCGACGAGCTACATGAAAAAATACCACAACAAAAAATAAGAGGGATTTTAATTAGTATTTTATTTTGTAGACAATCAAAAAACAAATAATTTGGGTTTTATGCTTCACATTTTGTTGATATTTGATATTCAGTGAAATTATTTCGTAATTTGCCATGGATAATGGGCTTTAAAAGCGGCAAATGAAAAACTGTTATACAAAATATAAATACAAAATATTTTATACTGATGCTGATAATACTTAATGAGATTTCGGTGATATAAAGTGAAAAAAACTGTTATACAAGAGTATCGAATTGAAAAACTTTTTTTATATAAAGTAAATGATGATAAGCCTCAGCACGATTAAAATCTTATATTGAATAGTAAAGAAATGGATCATAAAAGTTAAACAGGAGAAACTGTTATACAAAAGCTTTAACATGTAAAAAAGTTGTACATTAACAAAATGTTGATGAAGTTAAGTATTACAGCATTATATTGATATATTTTTATGTGAAAAGGAAGAAACTGTTATACTGTTATATTTATGTATGGTAAGCTACTAAAGATACAAATTTTCCGATAAGCTAAACTGAACTACAACCCCTTATATTAATATAGTTTAGAAAACTTGAAATTTGAAAAATTAAACTGTTATACAAGTATAGAAGCTGCCAGATTGTTTTCTTTTTTTCAAGGAATTAAGTTGGCAGCATTTAGTAGAAAGTATGTTAAGGCAAAACAGTTTGAGCATAAATTAAAACAAACTGTTATACGAAACTATCATATGCATCATATGCAAAGCCTCTGACTGTACAACTCTAGCGGAAGCTTAACAGCTTGGCAACTATTACAGCTTAAAGTAACTTTAATGGAAAATCAAGTAAAGCAGAAAACCTTCTCACAAGGCAGGTGTTGAGAATTAAATACCACTTTGGGGTGGACCCATTCTAATTGAAGTTGGCAAAGCAAGAAATTCATTGCCTATTTGTAAAGCATTTCGCTTTTAAAGAACTTAAAGCTTACAAGCTGGCAAATGTTGCTTGCAAGGTGTGAGATGGGGGGAGGTGGGCGGTTGAGGGAGGGGCTTTATTATACTGGTTGTAACAATTTAGATGCCTGCAGGCATTTAGCACTGAAAGTTGTTAGGCTTTGGCTAAGTACGTATAGATGTTGGCTAGCCAGGCGGTGGCTTGAGGGGCGGGGGCGTGTCCGAGAACGATTCCGGCAAACGCAATCAGCGCTTCTTTCACCACCAGAGTGGGCCGAGTAGATGGGAGCTGAGCAGAGGCAGAGTCCGTAGTAAAATTGTAGAAAGGTTCTAACTTAATTACGATAGGCCCCCAGCCTCACGCTAGCTATATAGATATATATACATATACATACATATATACATGTTTTTTGACAGCCAATTGAATCGGCAATCGAATTTAGTCGCCCCCCCAGCTCCACTTTTGAGCTGGGGAGCTTTTCGTGTCAATTCATTTGATGCTTTTTGCGCGCTTTAATAAAATCACCAAATAAATTCAATAAATTGATTTGGGTGACGCAAAAAAAAAAAAAAGAAAAAAAAAGAAAGAAGGAAGAACCAGACTCGACTTGCTTCCAAGTGCCTCGCTCTGGCCGCACTCCGTTAAGTCCCTCGACTCTCCGCGCTTTGTGCTGGTCGGTTTATTTATTTACTTTGTTTTCCTCTACTTTTTGTTGCTGTTGTTGTTGGGTAGGTTGGGGCTTAGTTGGCGTCTGCCAGCTGGGCGCCAGTCTCATCCCTTTATCAACACCCAGAGCTGGCATCGCCCCACGCGATGTCGCTGCCGTCGCTGCTTTCTATCTGGCCCTTAAGCCAGTTGCACTTGAGCTGCTTGATATGAACAGCTTTATAATTATGCCTGCCCTGCCCTGCCCCATCTTTGCATTAACCGCAGGCTAGTGGTTGCTGTGGTGTCGCCACAGCCCCAAGTCTCCTAGTCTGTAGTCTCCCTTCCACTCCTGAGGCGCCCAGCGTTGCCTATTGTAGTATGAAGATATCTTATCACCTGGCTCCAAATGAAATCAAAGCGACAGCTGCCGCAGCTGGGCAGCTGCTTATAATTCTAGATAAGCTGCACGACACCGTCAGCCTCATCTGATAGACTAGACAATACCCTATACTGACAGAGTAAGCTTAGCTACAATTGCTGTTTTGTTTTGTACTAAGCTCAACATAGACAACTGGTTTATGGCTGTTATTCAACTGTTGCAACTGTTGTTATATAAGTTTAGCATTACTGTTATACAACTCTTATATAACAGTTGTGTGGCTTGCAATATGTTTGCTATTGTCACCAAATAAAATTGTTCACCAAAAGAACATAATGTCAGCGCAGTACTCAAATTAATAGTTATAAAACTGTTATTACTATTCTGATATACAACTCAAATCCAGCCTAGAACTTGGATTTACTGCTATACAACTGTAGTACAATAATTATACAACAGTTGTATAACTTTTATACAACTAATATACAAGTGTTATATAACTTTTGTGGGGATAATGCTATATTTACTAAAGTTTAATAGAGCTTAAATTCAGCGCAACATTCAAATTAACTGTTATACGCTTGTTTTGCAACTGTGTTATACAAATATTCAGTAGCTTTCACTTCTTTATAAGCAGAATCCTACATATGTTCCATACTTAAATAGGTTTTGTAACTGAATATAAGTGTTATACAACTGTCTTAGGCCTGTTTTAATGTTTCATCTATATGCCTGAGATATTTCTGTTATACAAATGTTATACAAATGATTATTCTGAGTTTTTAGAGATCTACAAATGCGACTGGTATGAAACTGTTATACAGTTCGCACATTTAAGTTAATTGCTGGCTTGGGAAGGCAAAAATTATTTCGAAATCTTGTCAAAAAGAAATGACATCAGCAGCGTCAAATGACGTTAAGTGTCTCTTTAAAAAAAAAGACGACAGGAAGCAAAACAATCAACAAATCATAAAAAAAAAAAAACGGGGGACAAAAATTGAAACGAAATTCTCATTCAGATTTAAATTAAACTTTTGCGGAAAGTTTTTCTTTTCGCCTTTGCGCTGGCAAACAATTAGGCAAACTTCTCGCGCTCTTTACAAGCGTTCTAAACGCCGCTTAATTATATTCCAGTATTTTTTACTTTTCGCTTCTCATTTTAGCAATGGCGGAGACTTGAACTGAAATTCCCCAGCGGAATCGCACGCTGTCTCTCTCTCTCTCTCTCTCTTTCTCTCTCTCTG
Source organism: Drosophila hamatofila (assembly GCA_035045345.1). Classification (NCBI taxonomy): domain Eukaryota; kingdom Metazoa; phylum Arthropoda; class Insecta; order Diptera; family Drosophilidae; genus Drosophila; species Drosophila hamatofila. Next base: position 20,323,858 of record JAWNPA010000039.1, on the reverse strand, counting down.
CTCGCTACGCACCTTTGGCTAGCACATTTAGTCAATTTTGAGTTCATTTAAAAAGTTTTTCGTTCTGCTTTTTTTTTTCTTTTTTTTTTTTTTTGTCTCTTTTGCTGGCAGATATAGCTAAACAGTAGGGAAAGCAAAGAGCGACAGAGACAGAGAGAGAGAGAGAGAGAGTAAGAAGCAGAAGCTGTCACTGACGTCTCGCTGCTGCTTGTCACCTCATCGCGGCAGAAGCGCTCACAGATATGCCCAGCCCAGCCCCTTGGCACTTGTTCCGCTTTCAAGCTGCGTATGTATGTGTGTGCGTGTGTGTGTGTGTGTGTGTGGGTGTGTGTGTGGGTGTGTAAGTGTGTGTTGGTGTGTGTCGAGTTGCTTTTGCTGTGTTTCTGTCGCTTATTTAAAGTAAATTGAATTTCTATTTTATTTAAAATGCGCATTGAGACGCACTAAAAGTTCTCAAGCAAAAGAGAGCAAAGGGAGGGGAAGGGAAGGGAGCAATCGGGCACTGGGGGGCGTGGCCAGTGGGTGGCTGTCTGATATCAGCTGGGCCAAGGCTGGAGTTGCTGCACGCTGAAAATTTAGCGTGAAGGTGTAAAAATTACACTTAACACTCACTGCCAAAAGCAAATAGAAAGCGTAAAAGAGTAAGAGAGAGAGAGAGAGAGAGAGAGAGGGAGAGAGTGAGAAAGGGAGAGAGTAGAGGGGAAAGCCGTAGAGCGCTCTCTCTGTGTGCTTGGCCTTTGTATTTGACTTTTCTCATTGCTGTTGCCTTTGCTAAAGTTGTTTTTTTTTTACTTTTCATTTTCATTTTATTTTATTTTTGTAATTCAATTTCACTTTGCAGGTGTCGAAGTTGACTTAAATTGCGTTAGCTTCCATTGTTAAAAGGCTGAGTGTGTGTGTGTGGGTGGGTGTGTGTGTGTATGTGTGTTGGTGTGGCATTGAGGCTAGCTTACCACAATAAAAAAGCAACCGCAGCTAACAATAGCCAAAAAGCCAGATATTTAGAAGCTGCTTAGAGCAATTGCCAAGTGAGAGAAAGATTCGAAAACGAAAGCGAGGCAAAGAAAATCCGATAAAAGTAATTTTCGTCCCGTTTCTGTGTAGTCTAGTGTTGCGATAATTGTTATATTTTAGGCTTTGCTCTAGCTCCATTTTACAGTTTAGTATAGAGAAACCTTAAACTCTATAAAATACTAACTAAACAGAGCTAGTTTTCCAATGGACTCTAGCTGCAAGGCCAACTGCCTCGTTCGTTCGTTCGATCAGTCTCGACTATTGAATACTCTACCAAAGCCAAGGGCAGCGTTTGCATTATTCATTTGAAGATTTGCTGCAATTCCCAAATGGTTTTTGGCCTCAGCTACAACTAAGATTATTTTTTCTCCAGAGGAAACGCAATGAAAATAAACTGAAAGGAAAATATACGAATTTCCCTCGCATTTCAACCAACATTTTTGTTGTTGTTGTATTTTCTGCTTTTGTTTTCATTTACTGCCTGTGGCAATCAACTAACTTTTCTCTTACTTCCAGCAAGCTCTGCCCTCTCTCTCTCTCTCTCTCACTCTCTATCTATCTCTTTCTCTTCACTTTATATATGTTATGTTTACCCTGTCAAAATAGCTTCAAATGTGCTTGTGTAGCTCTCATATTTCAATTGTATTTTTCTTTTGTAGTTCTTTTTATAACGAAGAGGAAATGTTTTCAGTGTATTCGGTTGGTATTTCGCCCACTTCCGGGTATCTGGAAGTCGTGCACACCCGACTAGCGCACTCTTTTCATGGGCTTCAGCTAGAATTGCGTATGTTAAATGTCTGGCGAATGCTAATGCCACTCTGATGCTTTATCACGACGCTTTATCATTGTCGGTCTGCCTGCTCAACATTTTCCCATTTTCTCCATTTTCGTGCCTAACCTCTAAAACTCACGCCCCTCGCTAACTTCTTTTCCCACTCTCTCTCTCTCTCTCTCTCTCTCCCACTCTCTTTCGCTCTCATTTGCTGTCTTCTCTATCACATACTCGCCTGCTCTGTCTATCGTTGTTTTTTTTTTTTTTTTCTCCTTCCCCTCGGCTTTTGTGGTATTTCTTTACGGCTGAGGCCGTCATTAGGGAATATTCGCAAATTTTTTGTTCTTTTTTCGTGGTTAAGCTTTTAAAACAGTTTTTTGAAAAGTAAACGCTGAGCCCACGGCAAACCCTTTGCCCATTTCGCACGTTCGTTGCCAAAGTTGTTGTTCTGTTGCCTATTTCCTTTTTGTTTTGCCACTTCTTCTTCCTCTCGTTTTTCCTTTTTTGTGGTTTTTCTTTCATCGTCGCTTATTTGGAAATGCTCTTTGCTCAAACACTTTGCTTCATTTTTTCTTCTTTGGCTTTTTATACTCTGTGGCTAGTGGCACAAATGGATGAAATTGTTTGACTGATTGAGTTGAGATAAGTGGGGTATGCGGAACTAATCAATCAATTCTGAAATGCTTTACGCCTTAAAGGTGCCCTGTATGATTGATCAAGCACATTTGAGTTTATTGACAGAGTTCACCTTTGATTGTTCAGTCAATCAGACTGATAAGTTTTGTTCAATGTCCAATATCAAGCATTTTTATTGACTTCTATGCTTATTGATTGACTGATTGATTGATATATATTGATTGACCAGTTTACTAACTTATTGATTGATTGCTCATGTTGTTCTGACTTATTGAGTAAGTGATAGATACGTAGTAATATATTGACATATTGACTTTTGTATCGATTGGTCGATAGATTGATCATACTTTGATTGATCTTTTGATTTAATTATTGATTCATTGACTAATTTATTAGCTGATTGATGAATTTATCTCATTTGTCGGACTGATTGAATAGTTGATTGATAAGTATCCAAAAATTGATTAAGTGGTTGACTTGTCTAATTGACAATACTTGACCCAATCGAGTGAGCTATTGATTGAGTGACTGATCGATCTTCTGATCAGAATATGAATTGATTGATGAATTCACAAATGGATGAAATTATTTGACTGATTGAGTAATTTATGATTTTATAAATATTATGATTGATCAATTAATTCAATGAATGATTGATTGATAGGTTGTTTAGTGTATTGATTGATTGCTTGACTTGATTAAACATAAATGAAACAGTTGAACAGCTGAGTGTATTGATGTATTTAGCTACAGATATTGATTGATTGACATCTTTCATTATCATTGATCAATTAGTTGATTGATTGAGTTTATAGAACCATATATACCTCATAAATATGGTAAAATTAATTGATTGTAGGATTAAGGTATATATAGATTGACATCACATCAATCATATCAGGCTTCTACTATTTTGTGCAGTCCACCAAACTAAACTTGGAATAGAGTATGCTAGGGTCGTTAGTTTTTCCTAGCAAATATTCCTATTGGATTTTATTTTTCTGTTTGGCTTGTGCTCTTTACCTTTTCTTGTGCTTCTTCTTGCTTAAACACACACACCCACACACACTTACGGAAATGGCTCGTTGGGGAAATTTTGTTTTCTTGGGAAACTTTTCTCTTTGTTTTTTTATTTATTTTTTTTTTTTATTGGTCTAGTGGCTGGAGGCGCCTCCTCTACAAGTAGGCGCAGTTCCCACGGTTCCCACAATTTTCGCAATTCCCACAGTTGCTGAACGCGCTCAAAGTTTTTTCGGCTCTTCGCAGTTGCAGTTGGTCGTATTTGGAATGCTTTTTGCTTGATTCGCCTCTAAATCACTTTTGTTTTTTTCTGCTCGAGCAGAGGAGGAGCGAGAGAGAGGCAGAGTGAGAGTGAGAGTGAGAGTGAGAGTGAGAGTGAGAGAGGCGGTTCGGGTTGGGTGTGTGTGCATATCTTTAAAGTCTGTGTGGGGCCTCATTAGGCGGCTGCGATCTAACCCTCAATTGTTGTGGGCAGCATTATTGATGACTCCTGCGTTGGCCATTAGGCAGCATTCACAATTGGGTCAGGGGCTAGCTGAATGTGTGTGTGTGTGTGTGTGTGTGTGTGTGTGTGTGTGTGTGTGTGTGGGTCTTAATGAATTTCATGGTCAGACCACGCACCCACCCCCCACACACCCACCCGGCATCACCTCATTTTATTCTATTTCTCTATTTGCTTTTTTTTCGTGCTCTGCTTCGCTCATCATTTATCATCACAAACAATTGCCGCTGGCTTAACATGGTCCATAATTACAACACACACACACACACACACACACACTCGCTCACACATTGACAAGCATGCATGTGCCACGCCCCCTTTGGGGCGAATGATAAAAGGATTCCTTTGGCCACACATAACTGACAGACATCAATCAGAGATTCTTTCACAATCGGCCTCAGCTGACGCTGAAACAGAAGGCGGGGCAAGGGCAGGGACAGGGACAGGGGCAGGGGCAGGGGCAGGGGCAGGGCAAGGGGTGTAACAGTGGGCGTGAGGGGGGCGTGAGGGGGGCGTGAGGGGGGCGTGGAGTCTGCTGCGCCTTTAATCTACTTTCACGTATTTTATCTCTGTGCGCATCGCATGATAAGGCCAGCATCAATATGCAAAGTTTCAGCTGCTCGACAGGAGGTTTTCCAAAACTTTTCTGTCTTCCTTCCATTTTGTTCTTCTTCTTCTTCTTCTTATTTTTTTGCAGCAACAGCAGCTAGAGCTAAGGCTGATTGCGTGGGCGGCCTTTTGGGTGGCTGCACGCCAAATTGTTAAGCATAAGCATTAAAATAAATTTATGCTATAAAAAAATGGATCGGAGAAGGGGGCGAGAGCGAGAGGGAGAGGGGGAGGGGGAGGGGGAGGGGGAGAGAAACAAAGAGAGAGGGAGATAGCAACAGCAAGTAGGCGTGGCATGGTGGCTAGAATAGAGGGCGGACGTTGGAAAATTGTTTATCGCCATGAAAAAGTTTTCAGTTTGCAGCAGCAGCAGCAGAAGCAGAAGCAGCAGCAGTTGTTTGTTTGCCGTTGTTTGTTTATTTTTCATTGCATATGTGTTGTGTGTGTGTGTGTGTCTCTGTGTGTGTGTGTATCTCTGTGTGTGTGTGTGTGTGCCTTGTCTGTTTTGAGTTTTGAGTTAATCGAAAAAGTTAATCATCGAAGTTTTGCAACACGCTAAGCAAAATGTAAGAGCCAAACGCCTCCTCCCCCTCCCCCTCCAACTCCAACTCCCCCTCCCCCTCCCCCCTTTGGCGACCCCATTCAAGCTGTGCGCCACGCGCCCCAGCTGGACAGCGGGCGTGGCCTGTCAAATGTGCATGGCCATTGGAGAGCTCGACAAATGCAAAAAGAAAATAAAAGAAAAGCAAATAAATGAAATATTGCTGCGAGTCGAATAATACTCGAAGAACTAATAAAAAAAGCAAAGACAAAAGTTGAGCTCAAAATGAGGTTCAATAAATTACTCAGAATTGAGCAATTCAAGATTTTAAAGACTGCACTGCATTATAGCTGGACATGTCTATTTAGCTGATGCACACGAAATCCTTGGAGAGTTGACTAGAAAGACAGAAAGTTGGTCCAATCAGTAGCAATTGAGTCCTGTTCATGAGCATGAAATATTAAAAGTGTGGGAACATACGCTCTAAGTACTCAACAGCTAAATAGCTTACATAAAATACATAACATATGTGACAAGTGTGAACTGTCAAAGTAGACATCATATATGATCCTGATAGGATAAGAATAGCTAATAGACCAACAAACTCAGCGATAAGACAAGAATATGTAATGGACCAATGCTGAGCCTTACACACTCAGCAATAGACTCGCTAGACTTAAGCGTTGAAAATATGCATGAGTCTGGGTATCAGTGATGCCAATTTTATTTTGTAAAAAAAAAGGCAAAAATGTTCGCAAAATCCGGAAAAAAAGGCTGAAAATCTAAAAAAAAAAGGACAAACAGGACAACAATTTTGTTTCTATATGCGGGCGAATTTGGTCGATTTTGCAATTTATACTGCCTCTGCAGTGTCTGCAGTATGCCTTATTTGTGTCGTCTTCCCCCCGAGCTATCCATGACTTGAAATCTGACTGCTGTAGCCGGCAATCCCGAAATTTGTGCTTATAAATGTCCTTGGGCATTTCAACACTCTTTTCACATTGCAAGCACCTACACAATTGAGTTTAGCACTGTTATACTCATTTTGACAATGTTCTTAACCAAATATCGGAACACAATTTGGTATATTTGATGCTAAAGTTCTGTTCAACTGTTCTGCAATGTTAATTAATAGAGCTATGCTGCATCCACAACCGATCAACTGGGAAAACAACCAACCAACTGGGAAAATCTTAACACGATTCGCATTCACAAAAAAAGGACAGACTTCCGGATAAGGGATGCTTGATATTTTTTCCGGACAAAGCCCGTAGAAACAGGACAGATCTGTCCGGAAAAAGGACAAATTGGCATCACTGCCAGTGGGTATATAAGCCCGGGCTGAGCAGAATAAAGAATCAATACTAAACTAAACACCATTGTAGCTTCATGTCTTCTGGTCTTACAAACCAAAGTCAGAGTATTCGTTCAGTCCTTTCTCACTGGGCCATTAAGATTGTCAGCGACTGGAAAAGGCTTTATGGGAAAAGCACTATACGAAGGACAACGGGAGTTCCTTATATACTAATGTATACATACATACATATACATTAGCTTCTCTCACAACTCTTAAGATTTAGCTTGCAAGCTGTCAAAGTTATCTTTCAGTAACAAAACTCTAATTGAGTCCATGTTTGCTTTCATATATTTGACTTGTACTTATGCTCTATCTCTCTCACTCGCTCTCTGTCTCTATCCCCATTCCGACTTTCAATTTTTCTATAGAGCTTGCCATAATCCTGACAGCATAAAATAATTGACTTGGATACGAATGCGGACTCGTTGTTTCACTTCAAGACATTTGTCTAGTCACCTCTACACTTGAGCCTCCCACTCTCTCCCTCTCTCCCACTCTCTCCCTCTCTCACTCTCGCCCACCGACAATGACATGGCAATAAGAGGCCCGCAGAAGTCGCTCTGACACTCTCAGCGCCTTCACGCAACACAATTACTTAGTCAGTCTGACAAATATTATTTTCTCCTTGACTAAATTGACTGCTCGGCGCGCCCCGCGGCCCGCTCTCGAGTCGGCCGCTTTGGCTACAGTTTGGCTACAGCCGGGCAAACATTATGGACACTTACAAAATTTTCAATGCACATTATTTGCTGATTGATTGAGTGATTGATTACTGACTGAGCCCGGGCAGCCCTGCCGCCTGCCGCCTGCCGCCTGCTGCCAGTCACAGCCAGCCAAAGTGGCTGTCATTTGTGTGCGTCTGTCACAGGCTCCGTCTGCTTCAGCTCTCTCTCTCTCTCTCTCTCTCTTTGTGTGTGTGTGCCTTGGCATCATTTTATAGGCCGCCTTCTTCAATGAAAGCTTTACAAATTGTCAGTTGAGCACACAAAGCGTCGGAGCATCCAAACTGATGCGTCGAGTTACGAGTATTAAGTGCAGCTACCCTTACCCAACCCACCCGCCGTGTACTCCTGCTCCTCCTCCTCCTCCTCGTCCTCCTCCTCTTCTTCTTCTTCTTCTAGCCAAATACATTTTCCATTTTGCCAAAGCGACGGCCATTAGTTTGCCATTGTCTGTTGCCAACAGCCTCGACTTTGAGCGTCAATAATTGAGCGTTAAATATGATTTAAAAACGTATAACAAAATTGGGCGGGGGCGTGCGTGTGTTTAGGGGGTGTGGGGCGTGGGGCATGGCTGTGGCTAAAAGCGACTGTCGGAGGAATGACTAGCGTCTGCACTTGGCTTGATTGCCGATGCTTGACGCGGCAATATCAGCAGCTAAAAGACGCAGCAAAGCAAGTATATGACAAACAGCAAATGTGACACTACAAGATACCCTGTAGAAAAATGAAAACTGCCCCGAATGTTGAATATATGAAGTGATTTTATGATTTTATACAAGAGTGATTTAATCTGGTCACTTATACCAAATAAAGGCTGTGCAAATTATTGCTTAGTATGAAACAAGACAGCTAGTTCTCAATGAATTAAAGTGGAACCTAGAAGTCGCCAAAAAAAAATCAAGTAATCTTGGAGGCAATGAATAATAATAAATTGAATTGAGTAAAGCTTGAACTTATTGAAAGACAAATTTTGTAATTGCAAAAATTTACTTGATGGTCTTTATGGTCTTTATGTGAGACGACCAAAGAAAGAGTCAAGAGTCAAAAAGCTGAATGAGCTTGGAGCTCAAATAAAAATAGAGTAGAAAATGATATAAAAATCTGTTGGAAGCTTAAACTGACCTCAGAACTGAAATAAAAATTTAGCGAACAACAAAAATGTATAAAAAACAGTTTCAAGGCAGACAGACTTCAGACTGCTGCCATGCGAGCCTCTGTGGCTTAAGCACAGGGTATTCCAACAATATTGTCGCGCATATTTCAAGCTGCTGTTCAATTTCCAAATGTGCACGGTTCATGCTGCGAGCTAGCTGAGGCTGGGGACTGCAATTGCAGCTGCAGCAGGAGGCGGGAGGCAGGAGGACAAGGGGGGGGGGGGGGATGAAAGTCGTGGCGCTGCTTGACTGCGCTTTCAATCTGTGCAAAAGGGCAACCTGCTGCCAAAGCAGAGAGAAAGAGAGTGACAGAGAGAGGGAGAGAGAGAGAGAGAGGAGTGAAATTAAGAATATATTCGCTGCTGTGAGAGAAATAAGAAATGTATATATACATTCATATACATATACATATACATATACATATATGTATATATAACACATACATACATACATCTATAATAAATGTAATGAAAATTGTGGCTGGGGCCAACGACGAGAGGCACAGGGCAAAGGGCAAATGCCCGAATGATGCAACTTGCACTTGGCCAATAAATCAAGACGTGCCCGCAGAGTCGCTGCAGAGGGCCAAAGCGACAGGATATTAAACAGGCAACGCCCTGTCGCCTCTCTCACATCAGCTGCCTTGTGGACGTCAAACAAATTGAGCGCCGCTCGCTGAGTTTAATGTCGATTTCCATAGGATCCAATGCAGATTTGTTATCGATTGTAACTATCGCTTGGCTTGGCATTGCCAATCAGTTCAACCGATTGGCTAAAGTGGGTGAAAGCAAACTGATTTTGTTCTTAGCCAACCCTAAAACAGCTAAAAGTATAAGCTATCGATAGTTATCGTAATATGTGCACTTGATGCTCTATTCAACAAAGTGTCTATAAATGACTGCTGGGAGGAATCACGACTAAAGGTAAGAGATCAGATCAATTAGCTGGTTTACTGTCTCTGAACTTAGGCTACTTAGTCCAGACCCTTATCATTATTTATTTACATATATTCAGGTCACTTCTCAAGAGTGCCATATATTCCTCTGTATATGTTTAGGCATGAGCCTTTAGTTCCTTTCTCAATTAATAGTCGCTATGCGCGCTATCTCTGGCTTTATATTAGAGGCTTACAATAATACAATTTTAAATAAAATATTCACAGATCCTGCTATCGTCTCTAGACAACCTAATCTAAACAGAAATGAATTAATAAATAGGAACTTACAGTACAGTACGTATAGTACCTAAAGTACCTATAGTACCTACAGTACGTATAGTACCTACAACACGTATAGTACCTACAGTACGTATAGTACCTACAACACGTATAGTACCTACAGTACGTATAGTACCTACAGTACGTATGGTACCTACAGTACGTGTGGTACCTACAACACGTATAGTACCTACAGTACGTATAGTACCTACAGTACGTATGGTACCTACAGTACGTGTGGTACCTATAGTACCTATAGTACCTATAGTACCTATAGTACCTACAGTACGTATAGTACCTAAAGTACCTACAGTACGTATAGTACCTAAAGTACCTACAGTACGTATAGTACCTAAAGTACCTACAGTACGTATAGTACCTAAAGTACCTACAGTACGTATAGTACCTAAAGTACCTACAGTACGTATAGTACCTATAGTACCTACGGGTCCTACAGTACCTACAGTGCCTATAGTACCTACAGCACCTACAGTACCTAAACTACCTATCGTGTATATAATACGTACAGTACCTAAACTACCTATCGTGTATATAATACGTACAGTACCTAGAGTACCTTAAGTACCCAAAGTCCCTAGAGTACCTTTAGTACCTACAATTCCTAGAGTACCTTTAGCACGTAGAGCAAACACTGTATACCTAGAGAATCTATAATATTTCAGTACCTATATACCTATAGTACCTATGGTACCTAGAGTATCTACTATAGGTACATAGCTAGCTACTCGCTAGAATATCTATTCCTCAGGCCATGTTGAGTCTTAGAGAATACGGAGAGGACTAAGTCTTAGGCAACAAGACTTGAGTCAAAACCAACTCTGGCACAGACTGCGCTCTGCTAAAGAGCTAGGTAGAAAGTTTATATAAAATGTCAATGCAACGTGAAGTTACGTCAAAATTGTGACCTTCTCATTCCCCTTCTCTCGATACATATTGATAGTGTACCCAAATATTTCGAGCAGCATTTGCAATGCATAGAATCAAGAAACATTCAAAGGGGCATTACAAAGAGGTGAAATTTCCAGCTGGAATGCATTCAAAGCATGCCTCATGCAGACAAGAAGTTAATGCACGCAAAGTTCGGGCAAGGCACACAAATGTTGCATACTTTCAGGCGCAGCCAGGCAAATGTTGCTGCCAGCTGCAGCAGCAATTGCTGTTGCTGTTGCTGTTGCAGTTGTTGTTGCTGTTGCTGCTGTTGCAACTACAACTCAGAAAGTAGTTAACACAAAAGGCAGCGCCAAAGAAATTAAATATTTGATGCCAGCCGCAGAGCTACTAAAACGAAAGAGACGGAGGAAGTGGCAGAGATAGAGAATGCTGAATAGATAGCTTGTCCGTCGGTCTGTCTGCCAGGCTGGCTGTTAACTTGAGCTGATGTGGGCGAGCGCCCTCATAAATGGCAACGACCTGAAGCCGTCACTTAAGCGAAATTAGACAAAATTAGCAAAAATGCAGAGCATCCAAAGGGTTAGGCAGGATGAACGTGGCCGCTTGACATCGGCATGGGCATGGGCGAGGGCGTGGGCGTGGGCATGGGCGTGGCTACGTGGCCAGGCCGTGTTAGCCAAAAGCAAAAGCAGTGCACGAAGCCAAAAAACCAAAGCGCTGACAGCAACTTGGCCAGCCACTTTGCTTAATTAAACGCGTCCACTGTTGTTGTTGTTGTTGTTGTTGTTGTTGTTGTTGTTGTCGTTGCAACTAAGCATAAGAAAGTTGGCAAATAAACAGAGTGAAGAACCAACTGCCACATGCTCTGTTTGCAGTCTCTGCTAAATGCTGCCAGACTGTGGAGCTGAAATTTTCAAGCTGAGCTAAGAGATTTGCACAAATTCGCTTTGATATAAAGTTGACAGCTGTGCTGGGCTTGCAAAACTCTTTTAGCTTGCAGGGGAATGCAGCTCTATAGCTGTATTCAAAATATGGCTTGCTCTTAGATGACTCAAATTGTATTTATGTGACTGCAACTATGTATGAACTAATGTTGTCTGCTCTCTAAAATGTCTGTGATTGAAACTTTGAGCTGAGCTTCTTCAATTCTTCAATTGACTGAAGAAAAGAGAAGAGCAGTAGAGTAAAAGAGAGAAGAGAGATACGGCGTAAGGTGTCATCATGTTTATAAGTGTGACTGAGCAAATCAACACTGTTACTCAAGCAGTGACTGGCGAAGCTGCTTCTCTCTGTTCATAACTGTGACTTTCAAACAGTAACTGTCTAAGCTGTCTCTCTCTCTCTCTCTCTCTCTCTCTCTCTCTCTCTCCAAACTGTGACTCTCAAACAGTGACTGGCGAAGCTGCTTCTCTCTGTTCATAACTGTGACTGATCAACAAAACTGTGACTATCGGATTTTCCCCTCTCAGTTTATAACTGTGATTGACCAAACAAAACTGTGACTGTCGAAGCTGTTGCATTTGGCTCACATGTGACTAAACAACCAAACTGTGACTCTATAAACAGCGACTATCGCAATTTCCTCTCTCTGTTCACAACAGTGACAGGCCAAAAGCGTGACTCTATAAACAGTGACTATCTAAGTTGTTTATTAAGTGACTATCTAAATGTTTATTAATAGTATTAATTATTAATGTGACTGGCCAGCAAATCTGTGATTCCAAAAACAGTGACTGCCTGAGCAGCTACTCTTTGTTCACAAAACAATGACTGTGTACATATATCACTGTGAGTTCCTTAAAAAAAACTGTGACTCCAAAAGAGTGACTGGCTGTGAAACCACCAAAAATCACAGATAAAACTCTGGTTCCTTTCAGTCAGTCTCAGATCTTAGTTCAGCATTTCGGTGACTGTCAAACTCAAACTTCAGCTTGACTGCTCAGCTTGCTTGCGCCTTGCAAGCCAATATACTCGCTCTGGATTAGCCAGCGTATGCAGCGTCGAGATGGCAAAAGATTGAAAACTATGCCAAGTGCCAGACACTTGAGCGGCTCAGCTCAGGCCACGAAGTCGCAAAGTTTTGTGGCAATTTTTAATTTAAATAATTAAAGCAAGAGGCGAGAGCAGGACAGCACTAGCGGAAACAGCATCGGAGAGCGTGAGTGCGAGTGCGAGTGCGAGAGCGAGAGCGAGATAGCGAGTGTGTGGCTATGGCACTATCGAGGCAACATCATACTCAACATCCTTAATATCCTTAACATCCTTGGCATCCTTGGCATCCTTAGCATCAGCATCAGCACTTTTGCATTTTTAGCACCTTTCAGCAATAAAATTTTTGCAAAACTCGACAATTTTGCGCTTTAGACAAAGGTAACAAAAGTCAAAGCACACAGCGAGTGTGCGAGCGAGAGAGAGAGAGAGAGAGAGAGAGAGAGAGAGAGAGAGGATGGGAGGGAGGTATAGAGTTGAACTAGTCGCCTAGTCAAGAGATCTGCTTGGCCAGATAGGCGCGCACAATTTTAATGAAAAGCCAGCGACAACAGACAAAAAGATAAAGGGGAAAAAAACACGAACAAAAAATACAAAAAAAAAAAAAAACTAAATCACAAAAAGAAAACCCCAAAAAGGCATCACAAAGTTTTCTTCACTTGCTGCTGCTCCGGCTGCTTCTTCTCCTTCTCCTTCTTCTTCTTCTTCTTCTTCATCTTCTTCTTCTTTGGACGCGTGTCCTGGATAAATGCAAGCCGTGTGCGATGTGTGCTTTAGATAACAGCCAAGCCAATGCATAAAAGCGGAAACGATGGCGTTGCCAGATAGCGCATGGACTCCAAGACGCCAGTTGGCAGCGTCCGCTTATCGCACGCTTAAGTGCCTGGCAACTGCGAGCGAAGCCTTTAAAGGCACCAAAGGCACGTTATTAAAGCACACACACACACGTACACAAAAGCCCTGCACAGATCTGGCAACACTGATAGCTGATAGCTGATAGCTGCCCAGGCTTTGGCTAGAAAATATGGCAGCACTTGTCAAGAACTGGAGCAACTGGCCAAAGACACGAATCTCGTTTGAGAAGTGCTTGAAATAATCATTTGAGAATTATATGCAATTGAGACATTTGAAGAAAAATGATCACAGTTATTGAATATAATATGTGTATACACTGTGGATTATAGTGAAATTTTGGAGCATCTGAATCAGAAGTTGCAGGCGTATAAGGCTATCAGTTAATATAAAACGATCGATTACTGTACATTAAACGATTACTTTAAAGATATCGATTATTATATAGCTATTGATTATATGAGCAAAACCATGTACATTTATGGATTCATATCAAGTAATCGATTGCTTTAAAGTTATCGATAAGTATACCGCTATCGATGACTTAAGTTTAAGCCTATGCAGCCATCGATTACTCAAAAGATACAGATTACTACATGGTTATTGATTATGATGCGTTTATTGATTTCTATATAGCTATCGATTAATATGCAGCTAACGATTTTTACAATATGTTCGGTTACTATAAACTTTTCGATTCATTCATAGTAACTTTATCATTACTTTAAAGTTATCGATATTTAGAAGACTATCGTCTACTATTAAGTTATCGTTCACTCTATTCTGATTGCACTCGAGAAAATATGTATGAACCCCATGGAATCTATCATGCCTTCTGCAGAAGGACAAACCAATGCCAGAACCAACGACTTTGCTTTTGCTGTACCGTAACTATTTGGGAATTCTAAATGGAATTCAAAATACATCTACATACCCACATATATACTCAGAAAATAATCAAATTATTGGTCATGAATATATTCAAACTTTAATTTAACAATAGTACAGTCAATCTACTATTGTTAAATTAAATTTTCAATATATTCACGTACATACACACTTATATATTCACATACAAATATATATATCTATGTCCGCATTGCCAGCCACATTATCGAATTGGTGTATTAATAATTCATTTGCGCTTTTATTTGTTTACTAATTTCATTGCAAATTTAGCAGTCGTATTGATAGCCCCATATCACTAGCTCGTTCCGAACTGACCTGCTGACCATGCCATAAATATATTGGTATATTTATATACATATATAGATGGATAGATATATATACATTTATCTACATAATAAGCGACATTATGGCCATCTAATGCTGTATATTTACATATAGATTGTGTATTATAATTTCGAAATGCCACACTCAATGATCTAACGCATATCATCAACTGAATGAATGCTAATGACATTCCCAGCAACCGCAGGATACGGGATACGAGATACGGGATACGGGATACGAGATACGGGATACGGGATACGCAGTGCGACGTGCCGGGCAAAAGATTTCCACTTGGGAACGTGGCCATATCACGAGTTAATTGCAGGAGCTGAGATGAGCTCAACGAATGCCTTTTGCATTCAACTCACTGAAGCGCAAACAAAGTAAATATACTAAATGTATAGATACACACAGCGAGAGGGACAGTGTGAAAGAGAGAGAGAGAGAACTAGAGAGAGAGAGAGGGGCAGTAAATTGACTAATTGAATGCGTTGAAAGGCAAAACGTATTTTCACAGTTGAAATGTGTTTGTGAATCGAGTTAAGAGCGAGGCCAAAATCGTCCCCTGAGCAAACCAAAAGCCAACAGAAAAACAGTTGACAAAAGCCGAATATTAAATGTCCTCAAATGATTAAGAGAAGCGAAAGAAAAAAGTTGAGTTTTTAGAAGTTTATTTATATGAAAACTATTTGTAATATAATTATTGCTAATGTCATGGCAGATAAACAATTTGAGTCATTAAACTCTAATTGAGAATTAATTATGATCGATTGTTGCTAATGTCACAATTATCGATAACATTTTAGTTGAATAAATAGTCAAGCAGAGTCTTAAAACTGTAATTGAGAACTATTTATAATCGATTGCTGCTAATGTCACATTTATCGAATACTGTCGATAATATGTTAGTTGGGTATATATTTAAGCTAAGTCTTAAAACTTTTATGGAAACTATTTATAATCGATTGCTTCTAATGGAATAGTTATCGATAATTATCGATAACATGTTAATTGGCTAGATGGTCAAGCAGAGTCATAAAATCTAATTGATAACTATTTACAATCGATTATTGCTAATCCAATTACCGATTATTATCGACAGCATGTTTGTTAGGTAAATATATAATTTGAGTCTTAAAACTCTAAGGAAAACTATTTATAATCGATTGTTTTTAATGCCACATTTATCGAATACTGTCGATAATACATTAGTTGGATATATATTGTCAAGCTGAGTCTTGAAACGAAGGTCGAATATTCTGATAAGTAAAACGAGAAAACCTAAGAGAAACTTAAGTTCTAGATAAAAGTAACCAAGTTTGCATGTATGTGTGTGTGTGTGTGTGTGTGTGTGTGTGTGTGTGTGTGTGTGCTAGCTAATTAGGTGGCCAAAACGTGCAGCTAGAATATAATGCTGGAATATGTAGCATAACATTTGCTAAATATATGTTGCAAGAGCAGAGGGCAGAGAGTAGAGAGGGCGTTGGGGGCATTGGCTGCAGCTGGGATGAAGTCAGCGATTAGCCAAGACTATGGCAATTGCAGATTGAAGGAAACCGTCGATGCCGATGACAAAACTTTTGGCTTTGGCCACTTTGTGAAATTGTTAGCCATATTTGCTGCCAAAAAACTTTACGCACACGCACACTAATCAAATAAATGAACGCAAAAGGAATGCGACGTTACATGTGATTGACTGAGGGGGTGAGTGAGGTGGGCTGTGGTGGGGTGTGGCAAGGCACACGCGCATTGAATATGGAATATGGCTGTCAAAATATACAGAGCAACAACAACAACAACAACAACAACAATAACAACAGCAACAACAACAAGAGCAACAAGAAGTTTGCCTTTTTATTAAGTAAGCAGACGATATCAAGTTACATAAATGTATGTATATACACTGCTGCCACAGCTGCTATGTGTGTGTGCGTGTGTGCTCGTGTGTGTGTTCCTGTGTGTGTGTTGGCTAATTAATGAATTGGCATAACTTTCTTACTAACTCGCCGGGCAGCCAGTTCTCTTTAGCACTCAATCGTCCTTTCAATTTACGCTTCACCCCAAACAGCCCAACTCTCATTGCCCCGCATCTCTCCTCTCATTCCCTCTCTCTCACACACTCACACACTCACACACACACCCACAGCAGCTGTCTTTGTCTGTGTTGCTTAGTTGCGCATAGTTTGCCAAATTGCTTTGGCTTTTGTTGACTTGTTCTGTCGTTGGTTGCTTCATTTATAGTTTTCTTAAGCAACAACAGCAACAATGTGAATGGCAAACATAACGACGAAGCATAAATGTCATTTGCCAATAATAACAACAACAACAACAACAACAGCAACAAACAGCTAAAAGGCAAAGTAAAAAAAACAAAAAAAAAAAACAAAAATAGAAGTAAGGGAAAAATAGCTTTGAGAAGTTAACCAACTTTTTAGCCAAAGTTGTTTAACCACAATTATTATTATTGTGGTTGGTTCTCTTCTTCTCTTCTGCTTTACACTGCTTCTACTTCAGCTTCTTCTTCTTCTTCATTTTCTATTTATTACCAACAGCAGAGCACAAATGAAGCCAACTAGCAAAAGTATTTTCACAGCACAGTTTGCTTGAACTATAAAAAAATAAAATGAAGTGAACATTGAGGTGACACAAATCTGAATAACTTATATAATTGACAAGCTCGTTAGCACATGCATAGAGTGAAGGGTCTGCAAAATATGTAAACAGTAAACTTTCAAGTGGTTGAATTTCACAGTTCACAAACCAAATGTGGAGCATAAAATGTTGGAAATTGTTTAGATATACATTTATGCATTTACAAAGAGACAAGCTTAATAGAGTGGCCAAAGTGAAGGAGAGATACTCCAATGCATGTTACATAGAAGCTGGCAAGAGCTGCATTGCTTCCATGCAAATTAGATTTACTATATATAGAAGAGATAGAGATTAGAGGGCATTGGGGGGGATAGCAATACAGTTAATTATGGATACCTAACTGTAAATCTATCGATGCTGAACTGTAGTGCCATCGATAATCCAGAGGATGGCATTAGGAGAAGGGCAAGAACCTTCCTGGAGCTCGAAAGGCACAGCATTAGAGTCGTACAATGATTTAAGATTAAATTGAAATAAAGCTTTGACCAAACAAGATTATATCGATAGCGATAGTAGTATCGATAGCACTACTTTAGCAGCTGCAATATTATAGTATCGATAACGATAGTAGTATCGATAGCACAACTTAAGCAGCTGCAAGATTGTAGTATCGATAACGATAATAGTATCGATAGCACTACCTTAGCAGCTGCATGATTGTAGTATCGATAACGATAGTAGTATCGATAGCACTGCTTTAGCAGCTGCAAGATTATAGTATCGATAACGATAGAAGTATCGATAGCACTACTTAAGCAGCTGCAAGATTGTAGTATCGATAACGATAGTAGTATCGATAGCACTACTTTAGCAGCTGCAAGATTATAGTATCGATAACGATAGTAGTATCGATAGCGCTACTTTAGCAGCTGCTTTTGCTATCGATATCATTTTAGTTTTTAATATACCAAATAAGATTCGCCCTTTTGTTGCAAATTTATTGAAAGCTACCGATCATTGAACAATTGAAAAATATTTACTAAAATCGAAGCCATAAAAAGTTGCATATGATTAGCAAGGTTACGGAATGAAGTAAAGAAGAAGAAGCAGCTGCAGCATGCTTAGAAGACCCATGCTCAACTAACTTATCGAAAATTTTCACATAAACACAATCCCTAAATAAGTCTGACTTCAGAGTATAATAAAAATAAAAACAACATTTAAAAAACCTTTTAATTTTACTTGAATTTCTTTTATTTTATATATCTATTTCTATCATTTATTCTGCCTCAGAGTTGAGCAGAAAGTGTCGAATATTTCCAGGGAAACCTTGAAAACTTGCAAAGCGGCAGCCACTACTCAGATAGCTAAATAGATTGACTTTTGGCCATAAGCTAATCATTGCTAATTGAGACGAAAAACCATCAGAGCTAAAAGCAATAGTTGAATTCCAGGCAACGGCGCAGGCAACTCGAGATAAGCCCAACGAAAGATAACAACGAAAATGGCTGGAAAATGCCCTGGGGGGCGCCCAGCTAGTTGGCTGGCCAGAAACTTTTGTCAAACCATTTAAGAAACTTGCCAAAAATTCAATTGAGACTTCAAGCGAAGGGCCCCGAAACAAATGGCAAACAATTAGCGTGACACAAGACGGCGTGTGGGTGTGGGTGTGGGTGTGGGCGCCAGCGTGGGCGTGGCCTTAGCAAAAACGAAAAAAAAAACCAAATGCTTGGCAATAACTGGGCACTCAACCACTCAGCCGCCTTTGCAACGTATACGTAATATGCGCTCAATGAAAATTATGCGAAGCAAAACAAAAAACGTAGCATACTTTTCAGCGCAGGCCTTTTTTTTTGTTTGGTCTGGCGAGGCAACTGCTCAACTACAGACGCTATCAAATACTTGTACATATGAGCGAATATCATAAAAGCTTGAGACGAAGAATTGCACACACACACACACACACACATGTATAGATATCAGTGAAGGCAGCAGAAAGCGTTGCCCTGCCAGCAACAACATTTCACGTTGTATTGTAAATCTAAACCAAAAAAAAAGAGAAACATTAGCCGCATTTTGTCTTGGCAACCAGACACACTCACACACACACACACACACACTCACACATATACAACTCTTAGCACTTGTGCATGCATTGCACGTAGCGCAACGACGCTTTTCCACCTTGACTGCGGCCTGGCTATGGCTATGGGCTGCAGGAGCTGATTTGGGCTGCGGTAGGGGTTTGTGGGTGGTCCGTGATGGCTGTGATGGCTGTGATGGCTGTGCTGGTGTGGAGAGTGGGAGGCGTGGCTGTTGTATTAGAGTGTTGCGATTCATAGCTGATGTTTTGTAGCTAGTTTAAATGCTCAACGCCATGCCAGGCTCATTTTTTAGTGAAGTTTTAGCCGAGGCTGAACAAAAAGTCTACGACACGTACGTGCAACAATACAACAGACGGACAGATAGGGACAGACGTGAGCAAAACAGAGCGAGCGAACGAACGGACGGACGGGGGAACGGGGGGACGGACGGAAGGACAGACAGACAGACGCCAAACGTGAGCATGTGCTCAAGATAACGCTCTTTGTTATTGTTGTTGTTGTTGTTGTTGTTGTTGCAGTTGTCGTTTGTTGTCTCTTGGAAAGCGCGATATCCATTTAGATAGATGATGCTGCAAACTGAAAGGCGACACACATGAGCATACACACACACACACACACACACACACACACACACACAGACAGACAGAGACAGACGCCTATAGAGGCCTAGACAGTTGCCTAACTAGATGGCAGCGAAATTGTCAGGTTCCTGGACAACCGTGTGCGGCATACGAAACTATGCCAACAACAACAACAACAACAACACACAAACAACAAGAGCACGAAAATGTTTTGCCTTTACACGAGTTCACTCGCCTTCCCTCTCTCCCACTCTCCCACTCTCCCTCTCTCCCTCTCTCCCACTCTCTCTCTCTGTCTCTCCCCTCACAGGCAATGAATTTCAAGTGCCAAAAATGTTGAATATATCGTTCAGCTAATGCGATTAACAAACATTTTGAGATCGATATTTAAGCGCGCACAAAGGTGAATAGAGTGGAACGAAATGGAATTAAAATTACATGCAACGAAGCATATGTGCTCTAAGCTAAATATGTTCACATAATTGACTTATCGGAAACGGCGTTTATTGTTGCTATGCAGGGCTGTGTGGTTAGATATTTATAGAGGAAAACAAATAGTAAATGGAACGATTTAAGATAGAACAGAATGAAATTGAGACTGCGAATTATTATTCTATATAAAAGAATGGATTTCAAATATTATTAAATGAACTATATAGGAACCGGAATGAAATGGAAGTGGAACGAGTGAAATAGAATGGAATGGAACAAAATAATATTTAGTCATAATAGAGAGCAGCAAGCTAAGAATTATTGAAATCCAACTGATTAAAATATCAAGTAAAATGGAATGGAATGGAATAGAGCACTTTCGAAAAATATGCAACATTTTTTGTAAAATATATATGAAAAGTTAGATGACTGTCTTAAGAACAATCTGCATTTGGCATAAAACGGAAATGGAAACTAAGTGGTCTTTAGAAGAACGGAATGGAATGGAATTGAATGGAATGGAACAGATCATTTATGGTATATTTACTTACACTTACATTAATAAAAGACTAATTTAAAATAGAAATAGAGCAAATTTGCACTTTGAAACGAAATGAAATTGGAGCACATTTATCAAATCAATTATTCTTAAGAATTCAATTTTTCATATGAAATATAAAAGAAACTTAAGAATTTCAATTAAATTGATTTCACATTTCAGCTCCAACTACTTCACATTCAATTGAAATACAAAATAAAAATGCTTAGATAAAACTAAAATATAAAATACGATTTATTGGAGGCAAATTGAATGATAAGAAAAATTGAGATGATGAAAATAAGTAATAACAGAATCGAGCACAAAGGAAATTCTGGAAAGTTTTCCGATTGGAATTCTAATTAACTCAGCTGAGAGGGATAAGACCAGAGAGAGAGAGAGAGAGAGAGAGAGAGAGAGAGAGAGGGGGGTGTACAGAGAGTGTAAGAGTGAAACTGCATGAGTAGGACATAGAGTTGCCAGTTAAAAGTACAGTCACGCCTCCGGCTTTAGCACATTTGAAATGAATGCAAATGCAGGCCGCTCGACTGCGGGAATGCATCTCTGTGAATGCTCAGCTGGGCCGCAAAGTGACAGCAACAGAAAGAAAACAAAAACAAACACACACAAGCACAAAAAAACGCACGCACACACACACACACACACACACACACACACAGCTAGGCACACAGCCGAAGGGCAAGTCGATTGTGTGTTCAGTCGACTGTCCCATGGCCGGGCAATAAGCTAATCCTCAAAGAGCAAGCCAACTCCTTTGTCAACATGTCCGGCTGAACTGTTTATGCGAACAACAACAACAACAACAACAACAACAACAACAACTACAGCAACTGCATTTTCTTTCAATTTTCTTTCAATGAATATATATTTACAGTTATCTATTTATATAAAATATGGATATTTATATTTGTATGTATATCTGAATATTTGTTTGGATGAAACCAACAAAAGTTTGTCAAACGAGCATCGATTTCTTTTGTGTGCCATTTTATTTATCTCTCTTTATCTCAATGTCTCAGTTTCAGTCAATTTTGAATACTTTAAAGGTTTTTTCCTCTTCTCATCTGGTATAAGAATTTCTCAGATGTGAGTTGCATCTGAAGTCTGCCTTTTTTGTTCAGCTTTTCAAGTTTTTTTTTTTTTTTTTTTTTTTTTGCGATTGCAATTGAAGTTGAGCTGCAGCTAAAACTGTGCAATTGATGCAGATGCAGACGCCAACTGCTGTTGGCCAAGTTATTGCTTAAAGTGTGCCACACACACACGCACACACACATAGACACAAGCAAATCTCATGAAATGCGTTGAGACGTGCCTGCATCTCAATCAAGTGCAGCTGCGTGTTTGCGCACACACACACACACACACACACACACACACACAGAGCAAATGTACATATGGCACCATGCGGCAGCAGCTGCACAGTGTGACAAAATTGTAGTCAAATTATTGTAGTTAGGCAAGAGCGACAATACGAATTTCAATTCCGCATTCCAAATGGCCGTTGAATATGTCAATGACAGCTCCAAAATGTTAATTATAGATATACGAATGATTGATTAACTGAATGGTTGACTGATTGAAGTAAGATGTAAGCATGATCAACTGATTGACTGAATGATTTAGTGTATAAATGACTGAATGACTGATTGGTTGATCATTCAGTCAATCATGCATACATCTGTAGCATGATTGGCTGACGGAATGACTAAAAGACTGATTGGCTGATTTAATTAAATATGCATGCATAATTGACTGAATGACTGATTGACTGCATGACTGATTGACTGATTTGATTGTATTACTATTAGATTGTCTGATTGACTGAGTTATTCACTAATTCGCTGATTTAATTAGAAATGTACGAATGATTGACTGAATAACTGATTGACTAAATGATTGAAGGACTGATTGACTGGTTAGATGACTGTTTAATTATAGATGTATGCATAATTGACTGAATGACTGAGTGACTGAAAAACTGACTGTCTGGTTTAGATAAAGATGTATGCATGCTTAACTGAATAACGGATTGAATGACTGATGGATGATACATACATAATATAAATCTATGCATGATTGACTGAATGACTAATTGACTAAATGACTGAAGGACTGATTGACTGATTAGATGACTGTTTAATTATAGATGTATACATGATTGTCTGATTGGCTGAACGACCGATAGACTGATTGAATCAAAGATGTATGCATGATTGACCAAATGACTGATGAATGAACAGCTAAAGAGCTGATTAACTGACTGGCTGATTTAATCATAGATGTATGCATAAATCACTGATTCATTTATTGCTTGAATGACCAAAGCATTGAATGACTAATTAACTGAATGAACTATAGATATATACATAATTGACAGGTTTACTGACTCTTAGACTTAAATATTAACCATCCCACACAATTTCAAAGCGTTTGCATATTCAGTGACTGACAACTTGATTGACTAACTGACAGACATCAATTTCGCCATAAGAGAACTGACAAACAGATGTATGTAAAGCCAGTTCCAAATGAAATGAGTTTATCATATGCAGATAGGAAAGCAAGGCCAATAGAGCCATGGCCAAATGTAGCCATAGCAAAGCAAGGCGGGCAATGAAAAGATATTAGATATCTGTAAGAATGGAAATTTCACAATCAAACCTTAAATGAGCAAATAGTGTGGATAGCTATGATCAGAGCAAAAATCCAATTAACATCTGAGTCTTTAAGCTGTAGATAGATAGATCTGCTTGTTGCGGATCCCATCTACATCCTTTTTGCTGGTGGCCGTTTAATTGCAGACTCAACTAATCAACGTTGAGTATACGCCACTTTGGCCAGCAACAGGATATGCGAGCGCAACTACTTTAATGAGTCCTATTTAAATCAGAGCGAATGTTTGTTGTTAGGGAATAAACTGCGTAGCATTGCTAAAAGCGAGAAAGGGGAAGGGAAATACAAAGAGAAAGGGTAAGGGAAGGGGGAAGAGAGACAGTGGCTTTGCTTCATACAGTCCACAGCTCTGCAGCGTCATAATTATGGAGACACTTGAGCTGCAAATTAATTACACAATTTTCAGCACAAATCGAAGGGGGACGCGCTGCGCTGCGTTGCGTGAACTGAGGTAAATAGGTAATGGGCGGCCAGGGGGTGGTAAAGGGGGTAGGCAGGGGGTGCAGTCGATGCCTGGACAGCCACATTAATTAGCGTTCATCAATCATGTTTGACCGTCGCCGTAGACGTGGATGGCACTTACAAGGACACACGACAGCAGCAGGAGCAGCAGCAGGAGTAGCAGCAGGAGCAGCAGGAGCAGCAGCACTCAGCAGCAGTCAACAATGTCTCTACATACAACTCGCTCTCTCCCTCTCCCCTCTCCCCACTCCCTCTCTCTCTCTCACCCTCACTCTCCGCCCCCTTTTGCTATCTGGTGCCAGCGACTTGGTGCAAATATTGCGCAATTTGTCGTCATTATCCAGGATATTGAACCTCATAATATGCGCAGACATCATCAATTCCAAAATGTTGACGGATGCACGGACCCCCACAGCCCCCACCACCCCCGCCCCACCAACGGACGCCAAAGGGACGCTGCACCAAGCGAAGAGCCTGTCGAATCAAGGGCGCAGATAAATTAAGAGAAACACTGAGTGGAGATGAGAAGGAAAGCAGAGGAGGAGGAGAGGAGGCGAGAAGGCATGCGTGGGGCGTGAGCAAGCATTAGGTACATGGCCAAGCTGAAGTGTCTCGCAATCTACTTAGTTGAAAATGATGAAAAATCGTAGAGCAGCGTGTGACACGATGACATATTTATCGATAGCAATAATAGTAAAAGGCTCGATTACATTTTACGGCGACGCAGATAGCGCAGAAAGTTTTCAAAAGTTTTCCTTTCCTTCTGCTCAAGAGCAATGAATTAACGTCAAAGCTAATGGTCATATATGTAGTGTTTATCGATAACACATCATTAAGTGTATAGGTATATGAAAGCAACCAATGAGTGTAATACAGAACGACAGCGAATGATAAGAACAAGTGTGATACAGTTATCGATAAGTAGTTCTAAGATATCGATAGAAAGCCAGTGAATCATAGTATCGATAGAACACTAAGAAGTAGTAGCTATGGATAAACCAAATGCAATATCGATAAAAAGCAATCAAGCCCAATATAAATGTGATAAGACTGTCGATAACTCGAGTGATATATCAATATTATAGTACCAAGTAGCAGTAATCGATATATTCCTAGTCTTACGAAGCTCTACAATAATGTATTCAAGCCGTCAATTAATAAAGCAATCGATAATAAGCTAACTAACCATTACCAGTTATCGATATATTGTTAGTCTACCGACTCATTCATCTACTATATATAGACTATGGCCAGCGATCCATGTTTACCAACTCCCCACGATTTCACAGTTGCCTGAGCCACAGCCTTGTGGCTCCGTGGCTCCGTGGTTCGCTTGGCCCGCTGTGGCGACGAGCAGGCGGCGCATGGGTGGGGCATGCTCCACAGGCTCTACAGCGGGCAGACAGCATTGACAATCATTTTACACTTGGCAGGATATTATGTAAATTGCTTTTCATATTTGTGCAACATTTAAATTTACACCCAGCGAGATAGGCAGACCAACAACAGAGAGAGAGCGAGAGAGAGCGAGAGAGAGAGGTGGTTGGGTGGTGCGACAGTAAGTAAATCACAGCAGCAGCCGCTACTGCGGTGGTTGCTTGCGCTGTTGGTGTTGATGTCAAAGTAAAATGTAAAGGCCTAACAGGCAGACATCATTATAATGGCAGACAGCGCCAATGGCTGATTGAGTGAAAGAGTGACAAACTGACTGAATGAGCGACACAGCCAGAGACAGAGCCAGAGACAGAGCCAGAGACAGATACAGAGCAAATGCGAATGGAGGAACAGATAGTGACAGGCGATGGGTGGGTATCGGTGGGCGGGGCAAAGGCACAGAATTGTCGCTGAGCGTCGAGATGCGTCTACGGGGAAAAATTAACGATGCGTAAAAAGTCCTCACTGTGGTTTTTATTTATATGAATGTCTCCCCTTCTCACTCTCTCTCTCTCTATGTATCTCTCTCTCTCTCTGTGTGTGTGTGTGTGCGAATTTTTTGAGTCTTGGCGGAATTATTTGATAGCCCCAGTGAAATGAAATTGCAATGTGTCAGTTTTAATGGCGCTGCAATTGCTCCCAGCGCTTAATATACAAATAAATCTGTGTGTAAGTGTGTGCGTGTGTGCGTGTGTGTGAGCCGTAAAATGCACAAAATGAAATGTTAAAACCCTGACAGGAGCCGCTTGGGACAGTAATGCATAGAGAAAAGCCATTGAGTGCTAAGTACAGTTTAACAAACACATAAAGAAAACCAAAACAATCAAAGATAACACAAAGTAGCGAGTAGAGAGTAGAGTGAGTAACGAGTAGAGAGTAGAGTGAGTAACGAGTAGAGAGTAGAGTGAGTAACGAGTAGAGAGTAGAGTGAGTAACGAGTAGAGTGAGTAACGAGTAACGAGTAGAGTGTGTAACAAGCACCGAGTATAGTGAGTAAGCATTAAAAATTAGACGAAGTAGCGAGTAGCGTATAAAGAGAGTAACGAGAAGCGTATAGAGGGAGTAACGAGTAGCGAGAGTGAGTAACAAGCAGCGAGTAGAGTGAGCAACGAGTGGCAAAAAAACAAGTAACGAGTAAAGTGAGCTGCGAGTTGAAATAATAACGAGTATACACCTTAGAGAGACATTACCGAGTGAAGCATATAACATGTTATGAATAACGAGAAAATCGACTAACGGATGACGAATAGAAAAGCTAGTAATGAAGAAAGAAGAGGGAGTAATGAGTGAAAATTATAATAAATAGTTACCTTTATCGTTACTTGGACTAATGACTAAGTAACTAATGATTTAAATAAGTAACGGGTAGAGTGCATAGCGAGTAGAAAGAGTGTCGAATACAACTTTTAAAAAGAAAACGACAGCGAAATACTAAAAAATAACGAGTGCAAGCTGCTGTTAACAACTGTAATATAGTGTCATTACTCATTACTCATTACTCATTACTCATTACTCATTACTCATTACTCATTACTCATTACTCATTACTCATTACTCATTACTCATTACTCATTACTCATTACTCATTACTCATTACTCATTACTCATTACTCATTACTCATTACTCATTACTCATTACTCATTACTCATTACTCATTACTCATTACTCATTACTCATTACTCATTACTCATTACTCATTACTCATTACTCATTACTCATTACTCATTAGTCATTACTCATCACTCATTACTCATTATTCATTAATCGCTGCTTGCCTCAAAAGCCAATAAAACCTCGCTAAAGGAGCAACAAGTGACGATAAAGAAAAGTCAAAGAGTCAACGGGTAGCTGCAAATGTGAAAGGCTCGATTTAAATGCCACAGCGTATTAAATATTGAAACAAGTTGCTTCAGCTGCACCGAGTAGCGAGATGCCAAAAGAGAATAAAAAAACAGATGGAGTCAGCGTGAGAAAAAGAGAGAGAGAGAGAGAGAGAGGGAGATGGGCGTGGAAGTGGGAAGTGGGAAGTGAAATGCTTGCAATTAAGTTCGAGGAATAAATGCCAAAGGCTAAAGGAAATGAAGTTGTCAGTACAGACTGAAAAGCGAATGCAAATAAATATTAAAACAGTCGGTAGAGAATTGAAACGAAGTCAAACTTAATTAAG
The DNA here is from genome assembly GCA_035045345.1 of Drosophila hamatofila. Taxonomy (NCBI): domain Eukaryota; kingdom Metazoa; phylum Arthropoda; class Insecta; order Diptera; family Drosophilidae; genus Drosophila; species Drosophila hamatofila. Next base: position 20,296,323 of record JAWNPA010000039.1, on the reverse strand, counting down.
AAGTCCCATGAAAAAGACGAGAGGCCAGATAAATCAATCAAATTTCGCCAACCAACCGGCAACGGCAACGCGTTGCCAAGGAAATTGAGTTATAAACATGCGACGATTAAACTGACTCCAACCAGCTCCTGCTCCATATCAAAGCAACCCAGCTCAATTGATATTGATACATTGATAAAAATGAAAAAAAGACAAGAAAAGAGAATGCCTGACAGATAATGCTATTGATTCTATTAAATATATACATATACATACATATGCATGCATGTATGTGTATAGCAATCAGACTTTTAGTTGGGTAAACTTTAACGGAAAACATTTTGCTTGGATTATTGTGCTATGAAGAGTTAATTCTCAAAGGTATTTAATAAAACTCTGCTACAGCTGCAATGCCAAGAAAACAATTTGAAACGAGTATTTAGACTGAGGATTTACCTAAATACTTTTAAGTTTTATCTCTACAGATATTTTGATCATAGCCCGCAATTAACTATTGCCCGTTTCTCGATGTCTGCAAAAATGTCCCTTTCACTCACGCTCTGAGAGAAAATTCAAAGCGCACGATTCAGTGATGGTCTTTAAACAGTGCTCAGAGAGCAACCAATTGCATCGCTTCTTCAACGAGCTCGTTCGCGATCGGCTAGCAATCGTTGTTGTTGTCGTTGATGCTCTTGTTGCTTTGCTTCGCTCTGGTTGGTCCGTTCGGAGTGAAATGTGTGAATGTATTGGTAGGTATGCAATTTTAACGTACGTGAATTTAGTGTGTGTATGCTGTATGATGACCGTTTGCATTGGCTTTTTGAGTTTTACCCACTTGCTGCGTTTCATTGTGCAAGCGCCAATCGTACTTTCTCTCTCTAACCAATGTTCGTTAATCTAGCGTCACACGAATAGTTCAATGAAAAGTACGAAAGACTCTTGCAGAGAGTGAGAGCGAGAGCGACTGAGTATGATATTTTTGAGTTGATTTCGCGAATGGAGCGTAAAGAGAGCAACGGCTAAGAGTTATTTAAGAATTCTGATTTTGAAAGGCTTTAATTATTGTAATTAATTTATTTTTAATCATTAAATATGTTCATATTTATTTTTAACTATTTAAATGATAACGTAAATATTTTGTTAGTTTTTTTTTATTTATGTACGCATATAGTAATGATTTATTATTTTGAATTTTTATATTTTATGTATATAATTTTGTATTTATTTATTTTTGAATATTTAAATAAAAAATGTTTTTTCTTTTTAAAAATATTATTTTTCTATTTCAAATCGTATACGTTATAATTTTTATTTTTAAATATTTTTTGTTAATATAATATTATTATAATAATTTATATTTTTGTATTTATGAATATTTAAATATAAAATGTTTTTTCTTTTTGAAAATATTATTTTTAATTTTTCTATTTTAAATTGTATACGTTATAATTTTTGTTTAAAATATTTATTATTAATTATTTATTATTTTTTATTTATTAGTAATTATTATTATTTTTTTTATTAAGTTTAAAGCTTAAGTCTTAAGCTTAAAGTCCTATTTGCAGGACAAAGCCAATTATGATGGAAAAATTTCAGGGAATTTGCATACTGTCAACAGTGCAAAGCTAACACACACACACACACACACAAACACTTTTGCATTAAGAAATTTGCCAAGCCAAAATCTCGAATTCAAATTGTGTGGCCAAACTTGTGTGTGTGTGTGTGTGTGTTTGTGTGTGTATTTTGGCCAAGTTAAGCATTTGCTTTTAATTAACTTGAATGCTGTACTCACAAAAAGCCAGCAGCAGGTGTTGCTGTAAGGGGCGTGCATTAAGTGGGCGTCACTGGACTCAACTCACCTGCAAAGATACCAAAAGAGAACGAAAAGAGAGAAGAAAATGTGTTAGAAAATATGCAGACAAGTTAAATTATATTATATGAATATCGGCTTATGGCACATGGTCAGTATTATGCGGGCACAAGGATTGCTCTACCTTACTCCCTCTCTCTCTCTCTCTCTCTGCCTCTCTCTCCCTCTCCCTCACTCTCACTCTACCTTTCCCGCTTATGCTGTCACTGTAAATGTAGTTATAAAATTCATATCAAAGTGAGCTCACAAGCCGAAATCCTAAAATCAGCTCTCTCACACACACACACATATACAGACACTCTCTCTGTGTGCGTGTGTGTGTGTGAAATGTATTTGCCTATTTACAGCCTATTGCACATTTTGATGGCTCGTTAAGGTGGGTTGGGGATGTGTGTGGATGTGTGTATGTGTGTGTGAGGGTAGTAAAAAAAACTTAGTCAAGCGCAAACCAAAAACTAAATTGAATTTTCTGCTGGACGAAATATGAGACACAGATTAAGATTGAAGCCCAGTCTCACTCTCTCTCTTTCTTTCACTCTCTCTCTCTTTCACTCTCTCTCTCTCTGTCTGTCTGTCTCTGCTTTCCACTTACCGAGAATGCTTTGAGAAATACCAAACACTGTATGATGCCCTCCATGGTATCGCCGGTCAGGCAAAATGTCCCGGTCAGATGGCGTCCCTTGCGTCCAACTGTGGCTGCGGCCAGCGAGGCATGGACCAGGGCGCGCTGCTGCTGCTGCTGCTGCTGGCCAGCGATGCCGACGACGCCCTTGACGCCAGCAGCGGTGCTGGCAGCGGCAGCGGCGGCCGTTGCCACCACCCCGCTGGTTAGCATGCGGGGCAGTGGGGCGGCTCGCATTAGACGCTCCAGCGAGTCCATCACTGGTCTGCGTCTGTGTGCGTGTGTGTGTGTGTGTGTGGAGGTGGGGCGGTCTGTCTGTCTGTGTGTTGATTGTTATCGATAATTTATCGATTGGCCGTTTACGATTTGCGATTAACAGTTATCGATTATCGGCGATGGAACGTTTTTTTATTGTTGTTTTGCTGTTGTTTTTTTGTTTGTAACTTTTTAATTTTTTCGCATTTTTGGTATTTTTTTATTGCACTAGTTTTGCGGTATTTTTTTGTTTGTCGTTTGTTTTTATTGTTGTTGTTGGTCTTTACAAGTTTTTGATTGATTGCTGCTCACACATTTGTTTAACTGAAAATGTGGTTTTTTTTAAATATTTTTTTTTAGTATTTTTCATTAGAATTTGCCAACGGATCAAGAACTGAAATCAAACCGGGAGTAAAGAAAAATGTACAACTGTCTGGCTGAATCGACGGCCAGTGAGCAACTGCACCAGTTCCAGTTCCCGTTCCAGTTCCAGTTCCAACTCAGCAGCGAAACAAAGTGAAACGAAACCAAGACGAAAGTGGAACACAACTAAGGCGACCCAAAAAAAAAAAAAGAAAAAGGAAAACAGTCAAGAAATTGTCATTATGATGACTTCGTACCAAAAGGAAACCAAAAGACAGACAGCGAGACAGACAGGACAGATAGAGAGAGAAACAGCGGCCCTCTCCCCCTCTCTCTATCTCTCTCTCTCTCTCTCTCTCACACTGTCTGACAGCTAGTAACTCTTCTGCTCCGCTGACTGGGGACTAATAAAATGCAAGTTAAATGTTTGTTAAAAATTTATTGCCAAGAACTGAGCTCAGATATGTTCAAAGGCAGCCAAAAGACAGAAATAGAAACAGAGCAAGAGAGGGAGAGAGAGAGAGAGAGAGAGAGAGAGAGAGAGGGAAAAAGATATGAGGAAATGGCGAGTAGAACAAAAGTAAACTGACATCTGTTGGCAGCTGCCCAGGCGACAAAAATGCATGCTTCAGACTCTGTGAGAGCAATGCAAGATAAGTCTAACAATGGGGTAAAGTTTCGGAATGTTTTTACTTATATTCTTTCGTCTTAGAAGAGTATTCAAACTTGAAACAAGTTATAAAAATAATTGTAAAATAAAAAGTTATAAATTGCAGAGATCTTAGCAAGATTGATAAAAGATAAAGAAAAAAAATTTTTAGCAAATCCCAATCAGCGAGCTGTTTTAGACTCTAACTGAAACAACTTTCAAACATTTAGAATTGGTTTGCTGATGTTGTTTTTGACCAAACTTTAAGCTAAAAAGAAATTTGTTTTTAAATTTTATATTAGGTTTTAGATTGGAGCTTGGAACTTGCAGCTTGAACCACTTTAAAAACCAGTTCGAAACATAGCCATAAATAGAAATTTAACTTGCTAACTGCAATTCCCATTCTTTAGCTTATGCGACAGCTCGTACTATATTTAATACTGTGAAGGGCTTGCAATTTCAATTTTATCTTAAACATTTGATCTTAACTGACTCTATACTCTTCTTCTTCTGCTGAAGAGTCTGTAGTAGGTATAGAGTAGAATAGTAGGCCAATAGGAATTAGAGGGGATAGCATTATAGTAAACTATCGATACCTGACTATAGGGCTATCGATACTTAGCTATAGTGCCATCGAGACTCAACTAGAATGGGATTTGAAGAAGAAGAAGTTCGTTAGCATTAAAGGCGTGTGAATAATAATGATTAAATTGAAATAAACTCATTCACAATAGTGATGTATCGATAACATTTTATTTAAGCATAGATAATTTACTATAGTAATGTATTGATAACATTATAGTTAGGCATCGATAGTTTTAACTATAGGGCTATCACCTCTCATTGCTATTGACCTACTAGAATACATACTATAAAAAACAATTTGAACAACTTGAACTAAGTCCATAAAAATCTTCAGCTACATCTTTCAAGGCAGTGCAAAAACTGAGCAAAAAATTGTTGGCCAAAATTATTTTTGTTACTTTTGTCGCCTGCCAGGCTATCTCTGCGTGTGTGTGTGTGTGTTTGTTGTCTGCGTTTACAGTTAAAGAAAAATAAGCATACAGAGAGAGAGAGAGAGAGAGAGAGAGAGAGAGAGATTCGCTTGACAGTCGTCAGCGCGTGGTCCAGTCTGCAGTCTATAGACCTTAGGATGGTGTACTTTATGCACTGTTGCTCCAGCCTCGCCCCCCTACCCCCTCCCCCCTTCCACCGCTCGATCTGCCTTGCCTCTCCTCATCTTCTTCTCCTCGGCTCATCTTCGGTCCGAGCTGTTGGCTCTTCCGCTTCCATACGCCTGATGCTTCAAGCGTAATTTATCTGCTAGCAAAATGTGTGGCTGCGACTGTCAGCAGGACTCCGGGCAGGGGCAGGACTCCAGATAGGGGCAGGGGCAGGGGCAGAGCAGGGCCAACTGCCAGCAAAATTTATGCAGGCCGACGTATGGCCAACAGTTGCCAACACACACACACACACACACACACACACACGCATACGCACATAAGTTCTTATTGAGAGAGAGAGAGAGAGGGGTGGGAGGGAGGTAGATAGACTGTGTATTAACTGCAGCTAAATCAAACTTTTGAACCAAGTTATGAATTATTTGCCATTGTGCAGCATGCGAAACATTTCTTTGTCGCTTTGTGTCCGGGACGAGCTCTGGAAAGGAAACGACAACGGGGCAACCTTTAGCCCCAATTCAACCGGGTCCCCCTGCCGCCTGCCGCCTGCCGCCTACCGCCTGCCGCCTGCCGCCTACCGCCTACCGCCTCGTGCCCCCGTAGCACTCTGGTTTCCTGCGCCTGCGACGAGGCTATCCGGCGGATGGGCCCCTCCCTTAATACCTTTTGCTACCTGCACTGTCATTCTGGCCTGGCCCGGCCCGGTCTGGCCTGGTCTCGTCAGGCTTTGCCTTTCTACAACATTTTTGTGGGCCAAGTTAATTTGAACATAAGCAACAACAACAACAACAACAACAACAACAACAACAACAACAACAACAGCTAGCTGTGGCTTCATTTTTTCAGTAGGAGGAGCAGACTAACAAATTTGTATAAAAATAAATAACAAATAGCAACAAAATAAAAAATAAAAGCAAAAAAGAGAAGCGAAATGAAATGGCAAAAAATACAAAAATGAAGAAGGTTTTCGCTCTTCTTCTTTTTCGCTTTTTTCTCTTGAGCTGAGATGATGCGGCATTTGACTTTCTGGGACAGTCGAGACACGTCAATTTCACAGACGACCCAAAAAAACAGCTAAAATTATTGTTGGGGTCAACAACAAAAAAATAAAAAACGAAAGAGCAAAAAAAAAATAAATAAAAAAAATTAAATGAAGCACAAATTAAGTGAAAATAATAAACCCCTCGGCAGCAAAACAAAACACACACACACACACACACACGCACACATAAACATGGCCAAAAGGGCGTGACTCTGTGGAGCACGCTTCAAGAAAATGAAGCACTACAGTTAATTAAAGCTTGACCGCGCACAGTGGGGCAAAGACAACAAAAGCGCCAACAGATTTTAGTGAAAACTCATAATTACTAAAGGTGAAGTGATTGATCAATTGATTGACTGGCTGAACATATGACCATGCTACAAAGTACTTAAATATGTGAGCAAAAAGCCTATCGATACATTTCAAACTTATATCGATTTGATTTTGTATCGAAATATTGAAAAGTTTTTTCATGAATTTGCAAACTTATGGCATACTGCCAATTATAGAATTTATAGAATTTGCATACAAATATCGATAGTTATTTAGCACTCGATAGGTTTTTAGAATCTATCGATTATTAAAGCACATCGATATAAATAATGATCGACAGCTTTTGCGATTATTAAAGTTCATCGACAGATATTATCGACTTATTTATAATTATCGATATGGTCGATAGATATGATCGACTGAGTCAACTTTCTATATATAATAACTAAAACATCACTTGATAATCGGTTTTTAAAGCATATAGAATCTTAAACTAAAATCGATAGATAAAATCGATAACATTAATCTTCAGAGTATATAAGCCATATCACTGAACTATGTATATCTATATAAATATATTGCTGTGTATCTAAATAAATTTCACATGCTATCGATAGACGATAGCAAAATGATGTAAGGAAAAATGAACACAGCCCGAAAAGAGACACAAAGAACAGAGAGCAGAAAGGAGAGAGAACTTGCCTCAGGCTTAGATGCCTTCTCTTAGAGCTATCAAAAATCTGTGACATTCGAGCATCTCCAGTGTGAAAAACTAGAAAACTTATCGGACACAGGCACAGTTTTCGCTTTGACTCTACTCATGTGTGAGTGTGTGTGGGAGAGGGAAGGGATAGGGCTATGACTAGGGCTTAGGCTTATGGGGTCATGTGTCTTTGGTCAAGGCTAGAGTGCCTAGAATCCCAGCAAATGAATGGCTACGCATTGATATAATGAGCTGTATTTACATTTCAAAGCAGCAGAAGCAGTTGAAATGGGAGTAGAGAAAGAGAATGTGAATTGTAGAGCTGAAGTATCCGAGAATTGTGAGAGTGTGAGTGCGTGAGGAGAGGAACATTGACAAGGGGCCGATTGCATGCAATTTGTTTTATGGCCGGGCATGCACATTAAACGCGCAGTTAATCACACGCAATGGGCGTGGCCAGACGCCTAGGCTCAGAGCCCAGCATACCCGGCGACAAATCAAATTGATTTTGCAGTGCGCTTAATACACTGAAACAACGAGAGCTAATACAACCGGAGCATGAACGCTGTGAAAGTCGTAAGTCAAGCATTGAGTGTTGGATAATGCTATAAACTGGAAAGTTTCGTTGATTATTGAGTGTTGGCAAACGATATAATCTAGAAATCATCTATGGGACTTAAGCTAACATTATCTTTAAAAGTTATCTAAGCATTGTAGTCTCAAAATGAAAATTGAGATTTGAGTGTTGGATAATGCTATATGCTGGAAATGTTCTGTAGGAACTGAGTATTGGCTTACACTATAATCTAAAAATATTCAAAAGAAATGGAGTGCTTTCTAGCGCCAAATTCCTGAAAAAGTTATCCAAGAATTTATTGTTGACTAACACTGTAATTTCAAAATATTATGTAAGAATTGAGTCCCTATATAATTGAGTCCCTATATAATTGAGTCCCTATATAATTGGTCCCTAATAATTGAGTGTTGGCTAACGCTATAAACAGGAAATGTTCACTGAGAATTGAGTGTTGGCCAACGCTGGAATCAGTTACTGGGAATTGAGTGTTGGCTAACGCTATAATATCAAAATATTTTCTCTGGCGATATAATCTAGAAGTTTTCTCAGAGATTTGACTAATTCTAATGCTATAAAAAAAAGAAGTTATTTAAGAACTCAGTGTTGGCTAACGTCATGATTTAGACCCCCGGTACAGCTACTGCTGCTGCTGCTGCTTTAAGAGCAACCTATAATGGTCATAGGTCAACTCATATGAGTGTACAAGAACTACATATACAGCTTAGTCAATATTTAAATGAAACAATTGTTCTATTGATAGAATGCCTCCATTTTGCTAGGGCATCAGAGCTGCGGCTTTAGTCTAGAACTTTCGGTTTCTTACTTTTTTGTAAGAGGTTTTTTGGTGTTGCTGTTATTGCTGGCGCTGCTGTCGTTTGGGGCTTTAACGCAGCATTATTAAATCACTTTTATTGCCATTGAAATGTGCAAAAGTTTTTGTGCGTTGCCACGCGGCCGCGCCCATCGCCTGCCCTCCAGCCCCTCGCGTGGGCCAAGGAGGCGGTACTATGTGGCGTATGCGTAATATGAGAGGCAAAGCGTTACTCATATTTTGTGCCTGTCGGCGGCCAGCTAGGCGACTCGAATCAGCTCATTGACAGTCACAGAGAGAGAGAGGGAGAGGGAGAGAGAGGGAGAGGGAGAGGGAGAGTGAGCGAGGTAAACAAAGAGGCAAGTGAATTATAGATTTGTTGTCTGCTGCTGCTGCTTCTAGCCATTGACATGTGTGACTGGCAAGAACAACAGCAGCAACAACAGCTACAACAATAACAATAACAATAACAACAATAACAAATCAACAGAAACAGAACAGAAACAACACACAATGGGTCTTTGGGCACTTGAGGCGCCACAAACAAGACACGACACGAACAACTTGATATAGAAGCAGAAAAAGCGTCTGCCTCGCAGCCATCTAAGGCCTAGACTCTGCGTGGGTGCAGAGACACACACACATGTATGTGTGTGTGTGTGTGTGTATATGTGTGTGTGTGTATATTTCTGTTTGTGTGGGCTTTCGCAACACAGAGGAAAACAAGTCTGAAGTAACTCGAATAGCAAATGACGTCAGTTGAATTCAAAACAGCATTCGCTACAATTCAATTTTGTGTCCAGGAAAAGTACAAAGAATTTCATAAGTTCTAAACGTTGGCAATGGGGGCTGAAATACGTTCAAGTCGAAGGGGGATGATGGCTGAGGGAGGGTGCTGGGCTGTTGAAGAGGCGGTTGACAATGCAGAAATCTCAATGTGCCGAACATATTTCAATTGAAGTAACAATCAATTGGCTGCTGGGCCAGCATATGCGTTCATTAGACATTATGAGATGCAGACAGAGAGGGAGGGAGATAGAGATAGGGCGGATAAAGATATCTAAAGATAGATATAGAGATAGAGAATCGATGGAAATGTCCCTTGGCGTACTTTATTAACGTTGCTGTCTCAGTTCGGCCAAAATTGACAAATTTTCGCTCATATTTAGCATTGACTTCACACGGGTCCTGTCGTCCTGCATGTTCAGTTTTCTCTGGGCTTTTGAATTTTCAATAACTCAGCTCACAGTTACTTGCATATTCCCCAACTCATTAGGTTTAGCTTCATATTGGCATCAACTCCTGTGCCTTGGACTCTTTCCACGATATCTGCAGTTCCATTTAAGTAATCTAATATAATTTCTTCAGGCACATATATTTAGCTGAATTTCTGTACTAAGTATTAGCAGTTTTGAAGTTTTACGTATTTACTTTTTATTTAGCTCTCAATTGTAAATTTTAATACCTAATGCTTAGAGAGCTGACTTTTGTTCTGTTGCTAATATCTGATATTATTGTGACTTTAAAATCAAATTTCGGTTCCTCTATTGAGAATTAAATTTTCTTCTTCTCAGCTATTACCTTATATAGAAACTCAGTTTGACCTCTGCAAAAGTCAATGTCTTCCAGGTTAATCGATATTTAAACGATAGTGCTTAGTAGTGCTACCGATAGTTTCTTTTCATGACTGTTCTCAAGGCTTTTGACCAGACCAAAAGTTTACTTCTGCTAGATTAATCGATAGTTAAGCGTTAGTGCCAGTGACAAAAGCCAATACGTAGCTGTGTGGTCGATAGTTATTCGATAGTTGCGAATAAGCACTATTCTCAATATTTTTGATCTGACCAAAATCAAAGTTCTTCTAAGGTACTCGATATTTAAGCGATAGTACCTAGTAGAGTTGTCGATAGTTATTCGATATGGCATGACCAAAAGTTTACTTCTAGGTTAATCGATAGTTAAGCGATAGTACCCAATGACTCAACCCAATACTCAGTAGTATTTTTTATAGGTAATCTATTTGCAGTATCCTAATGACTAGTTCTATTCTACAAACTCTCTAGTGTCAAAACCCCCTATCTAGTAGACTTATCGATAGTCATTCAATAGTCGAACTCCATTCGAACTCTAAAGTAGGCCAGGAGTGAACTGTTCAGTTGATTGCTGCCAAGCTGAAGTCTAAACTACTTCCAGACTCGAGCGCCCGCACACACGCATAGATCTCTCTCTCTCGCTCTCTCTCTCACTCTCCCTCACTGACTCTGTCTGAAGCTGAACAAAAAACAACAACAAAGAAAAACTCGACAAACGCGAAAGCCGTTCACAACAAACAAACAAATTCAAAATACAATAAAATACAAAAAACTTAAGTATATTTTGATAGATTTGCATTTCGGAGTGGTGAACAGAAGAGTCCCTCGCCAAGATGCCGACCATGATGCCGTGCGTGACAGGAAGGGGTCGGCCGCTGCACGCGGACTGCTACGATCGACGGGGACGCAAGATTGGGCTGGAGCTGGAGAAGCCCATTCGGCTGCCCAAGCCGGAGCCCACCGAGCTGGCCTTCAAGCGCCAGCCACGCGTCTCCATCTGCGAGAAGCAGCTGGCCGAGGGCCTGCTCCAGCAGCGTGCCGGCTTCCTCATGGGCGGCAAAAAGTCGAGCAAGCACCGGCTGCAGCCGGGACTGCCGCCGGGCACATTGCCACCGGGCACAGTGGCACCGAAGCCCGTGCGGCTCTTTCCGCAGCCGAAGCCCACGAAACGCAAGGGACTCGGCGGCGAGGCGACCTATTTCCATGTGCAAGGCCGGCCATGGGAGTCGATCGGATATGCGACCCTGGCGAAGGAGCATGTCGATCGCCTGAAGTCATCGCGTCCGCCCACCGCCGAGGAGATCCAGGCCGAGGTGGAGCAGCTGAGGGAGGAGGAGCGCCAAAACAAAGAGGAGGAGAATCGCGTGCGCAGCTACTACCATGAGATTGATGAGGCGCGCCGCGAACGGGAGCTCGAGGTCCAGCGACAGATCGACGCTGAGGCCGAGGACGACGATGCAGAGAAGGCGGCTGAAGCCAAGCGACTGATGGTGCTGCACAAGTCACTGCAGGTGGGTGGTACCAACAAAGTGATCGATAGCAAAAATCGATAACACAATTCGAAAAGAATTATCGATCATTGTAATATATAATTGAATGGGTAATCGATAACAATTACCTATTCTAATGATTCCAGTCATCGACAGCAAATATCGATAACACAATTTGTATACAATAATCGATCATTGTGATATATAATTGAATTGGTATTCGATAACAATTACCTATTCCAATGATTCATGAATATGACTGATAGCAGTCACCGATAACAACAAAGTGATCGACAGTAAAGATCGATAACATAATTCGAAAACAATAATCGATAATTGTAATATATAATAATAATTGATAACAATAGTCTATAGCGGTAATCGATAACAATTACCTATTCCAATGATTCATGAATATTACTGATAGCAGTCACCGATAACAGTTTTCGATAATTTAATCGATATGGTTGTTGGCAATAATTAATAACAATAATCGCTAAACATCAATTGTAATCACTTATTAAATGTTAAAATTAATAACATAATCGTCAATAACAGTTACACGTTAGCAGTTATATAATATAGTCTGATGAATTATCGATAAATACAAATTATTAATAGTTAGCGCTCATCAATAATTCAAATAGTTTACAGAAATCGATTATTGTATAAGTAAAATATCTCGATACCAGTTTGACATTTTTCAATCCTACAATGAATAATCGATAAATATACATTTTTATCTGTTGTCGATGGCCAGTCATTAAAATAGATAGCATAAATCGATAATTGCTAAAATTTCAGTAACGTCAATTGATATATTAATCAATAATGTGAATCGATAGTATTAATCGAAAATAGAATTCGATAACAATAAAGAGATAAGAGAAGAGATAGGAGATCAGAGATTAGAGATTATCGATGCGCACACTCCTCAATTTGCATCATATAACTAATCGATACTTATCGATTGTTCGCTTTGCAGGCACGCCATGAAAACGATGTGCGCGTCCAGTCGGCAATTCGCTCGATTGGCGCTGCCAAGTGCAGCGCCATGTGGACTGCCCAGATTGAGGAGCGTGCGATGATGGAGCGCCTGCAGGCCGAGCACGACGTGGAGCAGGCTCGCAAGGATACGGCGTTCAACGATTCCAAGTGGGGCTCGGCGCTGGAACAGGAACTGGCGGCGCACAACAAGCGCCTTGCATTCGGCGACGCTGTGCGCCAGCAGATCAACGACCATCGCCAGTTGCGCCACATGGCCGAGGAACGTCGCCGTGAGGAGTCGCGCCAGATGCGCGATGCCTACGAGGAGTACAAGCGCTTCCAGGCCGATCACGCCGTGGCCACCGGGCAGCGGAAGACGAACTATCGCAACGAGCTCTTCCACTACATCAAGCTGCACCAGGACTTCGGGCGCATCATGTGCGAGCAGGAGCAGCGCGACGAGCTGCGCGCCAACAAATATGTGATCGAGAAGGAGGCGAAGCGCCTGGAGCAGCGTCAGCAGAAGGCGGCCATCGATCTGGCCAAGGAGCGCAAACGCGAGGCGCTCTACGTGATGCAGCAGAAGATTCTCGATGCCAACGACAATCGGGAGGAGATGCGTCTGCTGGCCGAGCACGAGCGGCTCGAGCGCAAGTATCGCCTGGAGGAGCGCCAGTCTGTTGAGAGGCGCCGTCGCCAGGCCGAAGAGCTGCGCCAGGGCAATCTGGAGGCGATGGCCCACATCAATAAGCTGCGCGCCTGCTACTACGCCCAGCGCCAGCACGAAATGGACGAGATGAAGGTGGATCGGGCCAAGTACGAGGAGCAGCAGAAGCTCGAGCTGGAGAAGAAGCTGGGCCGCAAGCTCGATCTCCACGAGGGCGTCACCGCCCAAATGGAGGAGCACGAGCGCGCCCGCCGTCGCGAAATCGAGAACGAGCGCGTCGAGAGCGAGAAGGCGCGCGCCATGGAGAATCAGCGCCAGAAGGAGATCGACATGGTCATCAGCGTCAAGCTGGACGAGCTGGCCAAGAAGAAGTGCTTGCCGCAGAATGCGCTGCAGTCGCTGACGGGCCGTGTTACTCACACCGGGCAGCCCAAGCTCTCCGCCCACTTCATGCCATAGGCTTGAAGGCGGGGGGGCGTGGCAGTTGTTTAACTCATTTTTGCTTTTCTTGTTTTTTGTTTGTGTTCGATGTGATTGTGACTGGAGTGACAGCTCTTCAAGACAAACACACACACACACACACACACAGAGAGAGATACAGTAGGCAGCGGTACGCATATACACACTAACACACACACACACACACACACACACACTCACACTAGGCTGGCATTAAAACTTGAAGCATACTTTGTGGCGACATTTCCTTCTTTTCTTTTCTTTTCTGTTCTGTGGGGAGCGCTTGTTAGCTGTCAACTGCAGACTTGTTAACTCAACAAGTTTTACAAAACACACACACACACACACACACACACACACATGCAGCTCATTAAAAACAAAATCGAAAACTAAAGCAAATGTCGAGTGCATAAACCAAATGATAAGACCCAGACGAAACCCAAACAAGTCCTGTGGAATCAGTTGAGGCTTTGATTGCCAAACAGAGAGAGAAACGGAGAGAGAGGGAGAGAGAAACAGGGGGAGAGAGAGTGGTTGCTGGTGTGTGTTTTCTGGGGCTTTTGGGCTGGTAATTTGTTTAGCCTTCACCTAAGCCTGTCAGCTGCCGCTGCTGCAGAGGCGAATCTCAAGTCTTTGATAAATTGAATTGGATTTGTCGCATTGCTCGAGAGACAAAGCGCAGCTTTTTAGATAGATTATGGACAATATATAACTAGAGATTATGGAGTGTAGTGCTCAGCAAATAAGAGAGAGAGAGAGAGAGAGGGAGAGGGAGGGGGTGAAATTGAGGTAGGAGCAGAGATAGGAGTCAAGTGACCGTTAAGACCATTTGGTTCAGCTTGCATGTGCAATCAAGTTAAGCCTTAACTGGTTTATCGATTACTCTTATTTATCGATTTATAAAGAAACTGAGTCAACTATATCTTTTTAAAACTATTTTACTCAGCCTCAATTTTGAGATATAAATAAGGAACTTTTATATACGAAAAGATTTTAAAAATAAATTATGAAAAAATAAAAACTTAAGAAAAAATAAAAACAAGAAAAAAAATAAATACAATGAATGAATGGGAATCTAATTAAAAAAATATATATATACAAAAAAATTAATAAATAAATAGAAATAAAAAAATTAAAAATTTAATTTGAAAAATAAATAAATAAATACAAAAAAAAAAATAATACGGAATAAAATTTTTTTTTTAATTTAAAAAATTTAAAAAAAAACAATAATAAAAAATATGAATTTAGGAAACAATATATACAAAAAGTAATAATCATTGTTTTGTAAAAAGAAGAAAAAATAAAAAATAAATAAAAATTACATGCAAAAAAAAAAAAAACAATGAAAAACAAATATAATATTGTGTTTCATTGTATTTTTTTTTTTTTTGCATTCAATTTTGTATTTTAATTTTAAAAATAAAATTATTGCGTAAAAACTATAAAGGTACAACAAAAAGTGTGAATAGCTAAAAAATAGTTTCAATGAATTCCTTTTTCTAATTAAAATAATTTTTTTCTGAAGAAACAGTTGTAGAGTTGTTTCACCTGCCCTAACAGGGTTTTAAAGGTGCCTGTAATGCAAACACAAATGCTGCTGCTTTTGGCCTATAAAGCTAATAAGACTGTTCTGCTGCAAGCTCTCCACTCAGATTCCACTCAGATTCCACTCCGATTCCAAAATGCTGTTGACGCGTGAAATCTATCAGAGTCGAAAGTGAATGGCTGGCATTTCTGGCACTCTATTTGTCAGAAGACAACATTTTCACAGTAGGCAAATGAGGATTTAGATGCGCTCGCAGTTGTCAGCACAAATGAGTTTTGAGTCGACGATAAGACTGCCACTTTATAGAGGGGGTGGGGGAGGGGGTGGGGCCAGTGAATCAAAGTGAATGAATGCAGTTCGCAGTTTGTAGTCGGTGCACAATTCATGAATATACATACATCAAAGGCAGGCAATGCCAATTTCGATACGCTTCGGGCTTTGAATACGAAACAGATGCGAGTGAGACAGTAAGAGATAGAGAGAGAGAGAGAGACGGGTAGTGAGTGGAAACAGAGACTTGGGAATTGTGATTCAGCTTTCATTTCAGTTTGGGTTCATTGCTTCGCTTGTTGTTGTTGCTGTTGCTTAATGTTCTGGAAGAATATTACCCTTGACTGATTTGAGGCAAGTGCAACTCATGCCGCAACGAGAGCGAGACAGAGAGAGAGAGAGAGGATGTGAGTGAGAGGGGGGCGCATGTTGCCTTGGATTTTGCTCTTTTCTATTGTAAATATATATCTTGTAATACTCTGTTGCTATGAGAACGCTTGGAACGCTAGAACAAGCTAAGCTCCGTTACCTAGATAGACATAAATCTATATATATAGACAGAGAGATATATGACTGTATGCATACATATATATATATATATATATATATATATCTACTGCAAGAGCTTCAAAGTCACCGAAGGGAGTGCAGAGGAGATAGCATTGTGGAAAACTCAGAGTATTACGAAACATGCTCAAGAGCAAATAAAAATCTCATAAAAGATTACTACAGTTTGAACGTCATGTATTGGGCTATACAGTTTAAGCAGCACTCTAGACTGCAGATTCAGGCAAAAGCGAGGACTTCAAATATTATCCTTTGCTGAACAATTTGGCACTGTTCGACAGTTTGAGAATCATATATTTTAAAAATGAGTTAAAAGTGTACAGTTTCAGAGTCATATCGTAAAAAAAATTGCATTAGTACAGTTTGTTAGGCACATCCTAAACATGATTTTGAGCTCTACAGTTTGAGAGTCGC
>JAWNPA010000039.1:20247500-20277500 GCA_035045345.1 Drosophila hamatofila | reverse complement strand
TAAACTCAAACTAGACTTAAGCTAGTTTAAGTTGCCAATAAACCTAGTATGAAAACTTTTTTAATCAAATATGCAAATTTATATCAAAAATATATCAACGAAAATGGAAAATCATTTATTGCAATGATATTTCAACAGAATTTTGCTTGAAACAACAAATATATATAAAAACTATTTAAATTCATAACAAAATATATTAATTTTAATTTGTTAATTAAATTTACAAATATTTTGTTTTTCATTTCAAATTGTTTTCCAAACAATGCGATCATCACTAAACCAACATTTTGGTGTTTAGTGGCACTACTATTTTCATGAGCACAGCTATAGCTTTAGTCAATCTCACTCTATATACACACACATAGACACACACATATACACATATGCTTATTTAGGTATATACATCTATTTGCCGCCAGCTTCAACTTCAAGCTTGTGCACTTTGCATAAATTTCAAAAAATCTCAACGAACTTTTAGCTTTGGCTCCAGCAGCTTCAACTTTGCAACGACAATTTGTAAGATATGATAATAATGCGCTATCACAGCAGCAATATACAGAGCACACACACACAGAGAGAGAGATGTACACATGTACATGTGTGTGTGTGTGTGTGTGTGTGTGTGTGTGAGTGGCCAACAATTATATACAATTTACTTTGCATAACAGTCGAGGGAGAGAGCTCGAACAGCGCAGACAGACTCCAGTTGCCTGGCTACAAACAAAAGCAGCTTGCGGCGGCTGAAGCATTCAATGGAGAGCTAACTGGGATGGGGATGGAGATGGGGGTGGGGATGGGGATGGGGAAGGGGATCTGGGAGTGGAGCTTAAGCTAGTTAACATTTTGTTGGCATACAACGAGTGCAAATAGAGAAATCTGTAAAGCAAAACTGAACCATAAACACAATAACCAGAAAACAACAACAACAACAACAACAACAACAGAGCCCAATGAATATTTTTGTTGTTGGAGAAACGCCTTCAATGCTAAACAACAAGTGAACTTTGATTTGCCCAGGGAAAACTAACCAAGATAGAGAGAGAGAAAGAGAGAGAGGAAGAGAGGAGAGAGAGAGAGGGAGGGAGGGAGAGAGAGGGAATATACGCCCTAATTATAAATGGATATATGTTCTATAAATAAATATTGCAAGTTATACAAAAAGATATCCAACAAAGGCCAACTTCTTATTTATATACATATGTTGAGGACAATTTAGAGTGCTCTAGTCGGCAATGACCGAAAAGACGATACCCTGTGCCCAGGCTGAGCTGATGTTTTTGATATAAAATAAAATAAATTATATTAAGATATTAAAACTTATAAAATTCTATGGAAAAACTAAAACAATTTAAAAAAAAAATTATTATTATCAAAGAGTAATTCATAATAAAAAATAAAAATCGATTTAACAAAAAATTTTATTAAGAAACTAAAACTTAAAAAATTAAATTAAAAAAAAAATTCTATACTAAAAAAAAAATATTAAATATAAAAATAATTTGATAAATTAATATTTAGCAAAATTCTATTAAAAATTAAAAAAAAAAATAACAAAAACAACAATTATTATAAAAAAAAATAAAAAAAAATATATAAAAATATAAAAAATTTAAAAAAAAATGTATTAAAAAAAACAAATACAAACAAAAAAAAACTATCGATATATATATAAATATATCGATATATAAATGCTGATTGCTCCAATTTGCAAAAATAAATGCTCAAATAACAAAAGTACATTAACATTTTTAATCGATTTTCTGCAAAGCACAAAAGATTATCGATAACTATAAATATTATTAAAATAACCTTCCGATTGTAACTTAAACTTGACAACTGTAAATGACTAAAGATCGATAAAGATTTGAAATCTTTTTTGTAGAAAGAAGTTAAAGCAATCGATAGCTTAAAAAAATCGATTTCTTTGCAGATGCCAATGGGCTCAGGGCATAGAAAGAGAGAAAACAAAAGGAAACATATGCGCTATAATCAAAAGTTTAGACAGTCTCTTACTAGTGATCGGGCCGCACCATGCAGCTGCTGTGAGGACCCTGTCTGGAAATACGATTATAGAAGAAGTTAGACACTTAAAGGACTAGAGCAGGCATTTGTGAAGTGAGCGATAAACAGATGTGAGAGATGTATCGAGAACGGAAAAGCAAATAACTTGAGTTTGAGAATTGCAGAGTGAGGCTGGTGGCGTGGTGAATAGTGGTGGCAGGTGACAGGTGGCAGGTGACTGGTGTGGTGAATAAGGTGAATACAAAATTATAAATTTTCTTTGGAATGGCAGTGCAAGAAAACAAAATACGAATTTCTATTGGCAAATTTGAGTTGATTGAATTATATTTCTGGAAGCTTTCGATTCGTGTTGAAGTTCGCATCGAGCTTGACTTTTGTTCTCTTTTTGGTTTGTTGTGCTGGAGCATATTTTGCTAACCTTGTGTGGGGTATTTCGCAGATGGAAATTTTGTGATTTAGCTTGCATTGTTCGATTATCGATTATCGATTATTGAATTTGGTATTTTATTTTTGGGGTTATTTTTTTTTTTGTTTTTTTTTGGTTTTTTGTGAGGCGATAGATGATTGCGATTTTGATTTGGATTTGATTGTAAAATTTTTGATTGCTCGATTTGGATCGATTATTATCGATATATATATATTTGAATTAGACTGGTGCAAAGGTGAGTTTAGCGCAAAAAAATGAGTTGAGCTTTGATAAATTTGATTTGATTTTTGGATTCTGTTTTTGTTTTGGTTTTTTTTTTCGATTTTCGATTTGCGATTTGCGATTTGTGGATTGAAAGTTTAGAACTTCTCCGATATGCTATAGATGCGCTTAACGCTCACGCACTTGCGTCGCAGGCGTTCGCATTCGATTTCACGAAAATCGGCGTGCGAACTGGAACTGGAACTAGTGGCCAGGCAGTGAGTCGGCTCGCCACTCGCCGCCGTCAGTCCGATTCCTCCGATCCCTCCGATGCCAATGTCGTCGATGGCGATGTGATGGATGCGTCGCAGCTGCGATGCGGCACAGATATTGGGCTCGCTGTTGGCGCCGCCGGCGTGACAATCCGAAGTGTGCTCCTGGTTGTTCTGTTGCTGTTGCTGTTGCTGTTGTTGCTCCTCTTCTGGCTCGTCGTATGGATGCTGCTGCTGCTGCTGCTGCTGCACTTCCTCCTCAACGCACTGTGGACAAATTGTCTCCAGTTGCGGCTGCTCCTGCTCGTCCTCCTCCTCCTCTTCTTCCTCCTCTTCTTCTTCCTCCTCCTCCTCCTCTTCGTTCTCGTCGATGTGGCAACGCCTCCTGCTCGTCCGCCTCGTCGTCGCCGTCGTCGCCGCCTGCGTGCTAATTATGGCACGCTTCAGCTCCAGAAAGAGCGGCGCCGCCGGCAGCAGTGGCAACAGCTGCGGCTGGCAGTCGAACAGCCCCAAACTGGCCGCCGACTCACCCGCGGGCAGCGGCTGTGTGGTGACAACCGTCGAGCCGTGCGCGCCGAGCACGCCGTGCGCACTGCCCTCCGGATGGATGCGATTATCGGAGTTGGTGGTGGAGAACTTTGACAGCAGCGACTTTGAGCTGGCCTTGTTCTTCAGCTGCTGCTGCTGCAGATAGTAGTAGTCGCGTGGCAGCGACGAGGTGGCATGCAACGGATCCTCCGGATCGTAATAGCCCAGTGCAGCCGGACGGAATAATCCGGGCGTGCTCAACGAATGTGGCTGCTGTGACTGTGACTGTGACTGTGACTGCGAGTGTGACTGCGACTGTGACTGCGAGTGTGATTGTGACTGCGATTGCTCCTGCTCGTAGGAGTCACTGATGACGCTCGCCGTGGAGGCGGTGGGCGTGCTGCTGAGCGTCGACTGAGAGCCAGCGGCAGCGGCAGCTGCAGCAGCTGCGAATTGAGCGCCCAGCAGAGGCGTTAGGCCGGCCAGAAATTGTTCCTGCTGCTGCTGCTGGCGCTGTTCGTCGAGTTCGCGGCGATAGGCCTCGATCTGGTCGCTCGGTGAGGGCGTGTTGCTGTGGATGCAGCCTTGAAAGAAATCCAATGCTTCGTACAGGATAAAACACAGGCCCAGGACAAGAAATGTCTCCATCATAAGGAACAAACAGCCATTGGAAGTGCAGCCGGCAAACGAAACGGGAAACGGGGAAACGGAACGGAAACGCGAAACGGAACGAAACGGAACGGAACGAAACGAAATGAGATGTGAGACGCGTGACAGCCGTTAACCGTTATAGCTTGAACCGCGACGAAAACGTTTTGGCTTTCTCTTTTCTCTCTACTCTCTTTTGCTGTTGTTCTTTGTATGTGTTGCTGTGTGTGTAAGTGTGTGTATGTGTGTGAGAGAGAGTTGTTTTTTTTTCGCGCTTATTGTTTTACTTGACTCTTTTTACACTTCATTTTCGTTTTGGCTTCACATTTTCAACATTTTCGGGTTGTTTTTCTTTTCGGGTTTTCCTTTGTTATGCAACACTTAAATTAATTTCGAATTCGAATTCGAATTGGAGTTGTTGTTGTTGTTGTTGTTGTTGCTGGTGGCTTTTGTGCGTTTATTTATTTGCATAATTTAAAAACTATTTTCATTAGCTTTCATATATAGAGATATATAGGATTATCAGATATATCTAGGATTATCTATATATCTTTATATACCATCTTTCTTTTATTCAAATTTTGTGGTTTTTTTCTTTGCGCTGTGCGTGTGTGCGGAACGTGTGAGAATTGAAACAGCATACATACACATACACATACACATATATATAATAGAATAATATA
Organism: Drosophila hamatofila; assembly: GCA_035045345.1. Taxonomy (NCBI): domain Eukaryota; kingdom Metazoa; phylum Arthropoda; class Insecta; order Diptera; family Drosophilidae; genus Drosophila; species Drosophila hamatofila. The sequence goes on along the minus strand of JAWNPA010000039.1, from coordinate 20,272,719 downwards.
TAGTAATATAATACATAAACAAAGGACGAAAGTTGCAGTCGGGTGCTACCGACTGCATAATACCCATTCACAGTTAAATCTTTATTGGTAAAGCAGTCCGAAAGAGGTCTGCACTAACTTAACTGTGAAGCTCGAGCTTCAAAATATTGGAATTATATATACATATACAGGCTATTGTGAGCATATATTCACAATTTAAATTCCTTAGTGCATTAGAGATGAAATAGTTACAGACGAACAGACATTGCACAAAACACAAACACTCTTTGACTTGTTATGAATGAGTATGTTTACATATATAATCTATATATATACATATATACATATTTACACTTATCATATATACATATATACATATTTACACTTATCATATATACATATATACATATTTACACTTATCATATATACATATATACATATTTACACTTATCATATATACATATATACATATTTACACTTCTATATACATAGACCTAGATCGATATATAGGTTTTCCCTGCTTTTCTTTTTTACCTCTCGGCCGCCGCCTTAAGGTATGCAACAATATTTTGTTCGGCTTTCAATTGCCTTTGTGTGCGTAGCGAAAAAACGAAAACAAAAGTGAAATTTACGAAAACAGCAAAAGTACAGAAATGAAACAACAACAACCAAAACAAACCGGAAGCAACTTTGTTGTCTTCTGTGGGCGTCGTTAAGCAGAGCTTAGAGATAAGCAACGAGACGAGGCACGCACTTGCCACGCCCACACCGTCCATCGACGCCACCTCCACTCAACGAGAAAGCAAACAAACAAACAGCTGAGAAGCCCCATAAATAAGAAATGCCAGCGCATCAGCAGCAGAAGCGAGCGAGAGCAAGAGGATGCTGTAGAGGGAGCGAGAGAAGCCCATAAAGAAGTTACAACATTTGCCCAAAGCAAACGCCCACTGCAGACGCTTTGGCAAAGTGTTAACTGAGTTGGCTTCGCCTGGCAACATTTCAAATCGAAACTTGTGGCAGAGTATTCAAATTTCATGCTATTACACAAATTTTACATTAACTTATCCAATTTGCAGCAAAGTTCAGTGCTTGTTCTAAACATGTAATTACTTAAAGTTTTTGGTATTTTTATCTATACTTATTAAGCTTCTGACTGCAAGGATTTCAGCTGCCTGGCAGAGCTTATGTTAGCAAGTTAACAAGCTGTTAAATATTGTTGGTATTCAATTAAACTTTCTATACGTTTTTACCTGAGAAAGTTCCTAGTAGCATTCAATCTGAAGTCTTCCTAACTCAATCTTAATGTTATTTAACATAATGTTAATGTTAGTTAATATACATTTATATTGAATTTTCTCTCTCCCACTCTCTGTGTCTCTGTCTTTCTCTCTCTAACTCTGTCTCTCTCTCTTTCTTTTTCTCTCTCTCTCTCTTTCTTTTCTCCATCTTTCTCTCTATCTTTTTATTTCTCTCTTTCTTTCTCTCTCTCTCTCTCTCTCTCTCTCTCTCTCTCACACTCTGTCTTTCTCTCTCTCTCTCTCATTCTGTCTTTCTCTCTCTCACTCTGTCTCTCTCTTTCTTTTTATTTCTCTCTCTTTTTTTTCTCCATCTTTCTCTCTATCTTTTTCTTTCTCTCTCGCTCTCTCTCTCTCTCTCTCTCTCTCTCTCTCTGTCTCTCTCTCTTGCAAGTCAAACTCGTTAATCAACCCAAAGCACAAACAAATCCTAATTCAATCACAGTCAAAACAAATTCCAAAAATAAATACCAAATGTAAAAATTCAACTCTTAAAATATTTGATGAGAGAAAAATTGAACAAAAATCCAGAGCTAAAAATGCGAGAATTTTCCAACTGCGCCATTAAAACTGTTGCCAATAGAAACAGAATTTTAGCTTTTGTCATGGACAGCAAAGACAAAAAGAAAGCCAAAAAAAAAAAAAAAAAAAAACAACAACAATCTGGCAACGCCGCGCTAAACAAAATCAGCGAAAATCACAAAACTGACAAAGTCATTAAATATGCAGCAAATGTTGCACTACAACGAAAATTGATGGACAACAATGTGTGTGGGTGTGTGTGGGTGTGTGTGTGTGTGTGTGTGTGTGGGTGGGTGTGTGTGTCTATGTGTGTGTGCTTGTGTTTAATAGCTTTGACTGTGTAAAAACCTACGTTATCCTGGCTTGATTTAAAGTGGAATAATACAGACAACATTTTTGCTTAAAATATTCATAGAATTTACCCGGCGTTGCGCGTTTATGATCTATTTGGTTGATAAGCTATTCAATATGGCTCTAGCCTATTTTCTTTAGCTCTACATTGATCTCAAAAGCTAAAATTCATCTAAAAACTGCATTTCTAGAAAGCTACAAATAGTACTATCTATATACATATACAAATACATACATACATATATACATATATACATATATACATATATACATATATACATATATACATATATACATATATACATATATACATTTATACATATATACATATATACATATATACATATATACATATATACATATATACATATATACATATATACATATATACATATATACATATATACATATATACATATATTTAGCCCTCACTACTTGATTTGCTTTTACTGAATAAATTTCGAAATATGTTTTTTATTTATTTTTTATTCATACTTTAATTGAAATACGTTCGATACTTTACAACACTGGCCTTATTTTATGGCCCAGCCATTCACATTGTGGACTACAATTATTATAGCAATAGCTTTTTTTATTCTCCTTGCTTCTCCCTCATTCTCATTCGTAAACTATTTGCATAAAAAAACAATGGCTTTTGACAAATTGTTTGCCAAATTGTTGAATTGAATTGAATTGAATTGAATTGAATTGGAAATTGATTTTGCTCATATTTTCATTAAATATTCCATTGTATGTACTATGGGAGTTATGAATCGAATGTATGCGAAAGTAAACAACAAAAATGAAAACAAATCAATGAGAATAAAAGAAAAATACATTGATTTACGTTGCTCTCTTCATTTGATATTTACATAGAATATTTGATTCATCTAATGCTATAAACATATCGATATACATATACTGAAAGAATTGAGAGTGCAGGCAAGCAAAGTTTTGTAGCCCCCATTTCCATCGGTATTATGATGGCTTCGACTCATATATAATCCATTTACACGCAATTCGAGGCACATTTACATGCACCACAAGTGCCAATCACAGCTGACCCAAGTACCAATCACACAGAAGGGTTGAAAATACCTAAGAGAATGTTTTTTTGATCCTTAATCGTGCAATTCGATATGCAATATGAATGAAGATATCTATATAACATATTCACATCAATTTCCAGCTATAATAACAATTCCAAATACTTACAGCAAGAGAGAGAGAGAGAGAGAGATGGAGAGGGCAGAAATAATATTGGAAAATAAAACACTTTACACAGTGGAGCTACATAAGCCCAAAGCTGATGTGAATGATGATATAGCCCCGTCCCTTTCGCACTCCCTTCACAGCCACGGGTCAATCGATGATGCGTAAAAGGGCGCAGCAATCACGGCCACAGTGTGACCAGAGTCCAATCCTCAATAACCAACCACCCACCGCCCTACCCCATGAACTGGGCTAAAGAGTCACAGTTTCAGTTTCAGTTCCAGTTCCAGTTCCAGTTTATTTTTTAGTTCTTCAGTCCTTCAGCCACATCAAAATGCACAACGTGTCGTTATTTATGGCTTTGGGTCGACGTCGTCGCTGAGCTGGGCTGCGCTGCTTGGGCACCGTTAAAGCAACAAACAAGACGAAGAGCAAGAGAAAGAGAAGAGGGATAGAGAGAGGGGGGAAGGAGCGAAACCCTTTACCATAGCGAGCAGACTTGGACAAAGCGTAAGCCGAAGGACGCCCAACAGATCAAATAGGCTGACTGTGCCGCCCTTTACACACACACACACACGGACTTTGTCACACACACACACACACACACGCACACGCACAGTGCTCATTGGCATTGAGCGGCGATTGCAGTTTGGCGGCTTTAATCTGCGAGCTATCACAGGGGCTTATGCAAGTCGGCAAATTGTTGAGCTGCTGCCACACACACATACACAAACGTCAACAACAATAACGAAAACATCAACAGTTTCTACAGCTCATCCAGCCCCCTCCACACCCCACCCCAGCACATCAGCATGCAATGCAAAACGTTTCGTGTTTCAACTCAATTTGTTGGTAACTTTTGCTCGATTTGTTTTGATTTTCAATTTCATTTTGCTTTTCTGCAATTTGCCTTGTAAGCTGGTTCTTCTTTTGTTAATGCTCCATGCGAGCGCTAAGCGAGAGCGGGTATAATGGTTCTATGCATTGCTCACGAGAGAGCTCACACAGAGTCAACTACAGCTGACTATATTGTTTGGGCCACGCCTACCAACTGAATGCCAGTTTAAAATGCACTGCTCTATGTAAAAAGTTTGAGAGTTAAATCTAGCATCTCACACAGCTTACAGGGTATTCTGTGGTCGACTACACACGCTTACAATGTTCTCACATTTTTTTTTAATACTATGCAAGGCACTCTAATTAAATTTTTAATGTATTTGTGTGTGTTTGGTGGTGTGTGCGTGTGTGTGTGTGTGTGTGTTGGGACAGAGCGAAAAGTTTTGCAGCCGCTTTGCTTCAACTTCAAACAAATTCCAAGTAATTGCGCATTGAAATTGGCAGCCGTGTCCAAAGGCAGCTCGAGCTGAGCAGAGCTGAGAGTTAGCGTGGGGTAAACACAGTTAAGCGCGCGTTAACTTTACAATTCATTGCATGTGTATATGTATGTGTCTGTGTGTGTGTGTGTGTGTATATGCATAAGCTGCACAGAGCGAGCAACTGCGTCTGATGTTTCACTGACTTTTGACGTTACAGATGCCAGCAGCAACATTTTTTCGACAATTTAATCATTAAAAGTAAAACGAACGGGCAACAACAACAACTGTTGCCGTTGCTACTGTGAGAGAGAGTGAGCACGAGAACGTGGAAAAAAAAAACAAAACAAATTTCCTGCTTACATATTTTGTTGTTGTTAGCTCGAGTTGAAAGTTTTTGCATAGCAAGAACAACAACAAAAAGCACCACGAACAGCAACAATAACAACACCCAAGTGTCTCACTCTCTTGCCCTCTCAATTTTGCTGTTCTCTGTGTATCTCTCTCATTCGCCTCACGCTTTGTAATTGGCAGACAATGCAGCTGTGATTATTGCCGCGCTAAGCAAGTGAGAGCAAAACAACAACAGCAATGAGAACAGCAGCAGCATAAGGAGGAATACAAACAGAAAATCAACGCTTCATTTCGTTTGTGTTTGTTGTTGTTGTTGTTTTGTTATTTCTTATTTTATTTCTTATTTCTTTTTGGTACTTTTTCTCTGCACGTACATATTTGTTTTTGGTATTTAATTAGAGCAATGGCAGCAGCAACAGCAGCAGCTGCGAGTGCATGACATGTGTGTGAGCGAGAGGCGCAATCAAGAAGACAAGGGACTTGTTATTATAGCGTTCGCATGCGAGCGCCTGAGCGTACGTATGTTGGAGTGTGTGTGCATGTGTCATGGTCAACAGGGCAGGCAGTAAAGGCAAGTAAAGCAAATGCGAAACGCACTGAACTTAAGACGAACTTTGCATGCGCTACGCATGAGAGCAATGTAGAAAGAGATGGATTTTTACTAATATTACATAATTTTGCTAATTTATTTAATTAAGGGAAATTAAGACTTAAGTGTACATTATATATGTACATATATTAAGTAATATAGTAGAATATCCTGGAGCTGCAACGTAGCGCATTTCAAAGTCATTATGATCAAATAAAATTGCAGAAGTTTAAGAAAATCAAAATGGCGAACTGCTTAGCACGCAGTGAAAAGTCATTTTAATGAGTTTTTAAATGTTTTGGTTTAATATAAGTTAGTATATACTAAAAAACGAGTGTAGCTGTTGTAAAAGTTGAGCTAAGCTCACACTAAAGTCGATATGACCCGATGGCATAGAAAAGAAATGCAGAAAAAACAACAATGGCTGCCAACTGTAGAACTGCAGCTGCAGCTGCTGACGATGGTGGTGCTGGTGGTGGTGCTGGTGGTGGTGGTGCTGCTGCTGCCACAGCCACTTCATTTTGTCAACTGCTGCTGCTGCTGCTGCTGTGTGTCCATTGCTGAACTTTGGCGGAAAGTAAACCAACATAAGTGTTGCGACGTACATTGTTATTGTTGTTATGGGGCACTGAGACGCCAGAGCCAGAGCCAGAGACAGAGGTTGGGGCAGTGGCAGTGTCACTGGCAGCAACTGCGTCCAGTTGCAACAATTTTTTGGCTCCGCTGCATGTTAACCTCTTTCAGTCGGCCAACTGCGGCAAAGAAAAAGACAAACAGCAGGCGAGGCACAGACACACACACACACACAGATAGAGTGCAACAGTGTGGGGAGGGGAAGGATATTTCCGTTGTCCTTGCCTGCAGCATAAATTTTTAAATGTGGCCCAAATGGCATGGCACACGGTGGCCAGCCCAGTACAAGCTGCAAATTGTTTGCTGCGGCTTTGTCAACTGCAGCAACCTTCACCTTGTTGCATGCCACACGCCCACTGCCGCAGCATGACAGCAAAATGAAAAACAAAACAAAAATGTACAAAAAAGACAATCACAACAATTGTTAAAAACTGAAAGACAGAAACAGAGAGAGAGAGAGAGAGAGAGAGAGAGAGAGAGGGGGAGTCAGAAATGTTGCAGCTGCAACTGCGAATGCATTTCGCATTTCGCATTATATAATTCACTTTGTTGCACTGCATCAGCTTGCGGCCAGCGGCAACTGCCACAACACAGCTCGACCGCAACGTGCATTGAATATGCTCATTATGCCACGCACTTTTGTGGCACCACCAGCCGAACCACTACAGCTAAGCCGAACCACTTGACAACCGCTCCACTGCGGTCGCTTATTAGTGCTGTTACATGGGTCAAGCGTCAAAGAGAGAGAGAGAGACACAGAGAGAGAGAGAGAGAGAGAGAGAGAGACTGTGTGTGTGTGTGTGTAGTAGGCGTGGCAGAGGCGGTTTCATGATTATATCATATGCCTGATTTGATATCAAGTGCGCGCATAATTGTCAGCTCCAAGAGGCTAATAAACGAGATTGTGGGCGGAGTGCTTGTGTTATCGATATGTATATCGAAGTGCAAATCATGCAAACAATGAATGAAATCAGTGTAGAGAGAAAAACACAGGCAACGTGCCAACTTTCTTAAACAACTTATCGACATAGATTCAGATGAATACCCACAATAAAAGTTGCTTTTCGATTACTCACTCATTATCGATAGACACCGTAAGTGCAGACCCCAAACAATGCTGCATTTTATTTGCCCAAACGAGCTAAGCAATTTGCAATTTGCAGCCCCATCAAGTGGATGACTCCATAAACTGTTAACAGTTAACAAAGTTGCCAGACTTTTCGAATTTTCAGCGTGGCTCGTTTAGTGAGGGGCTTGGGCTAACAGAGTCAACGGAGCCAACGGAGCCAACTGAGAGCTGGTCAATGGGTAAACGGATAACTGACTGCAACTCGGTGGCAAAGACTTTGAACTCCTTGCCACTTGCCGCTTACCACTTACCACTTACCACTTACCACTTGCCACGCTTGCCACTTGCCACCGGCAACTCTTCTTGCACTCACTTGGTCACACACTCCCCTCGACCCTCGACCCTCAGCCCCTCTCCACCCTCCACCCTCCATCCCTTGTGCCATTTCTTTGCAAGTAAAAACTGGTTGTCTAACATGCATTCAAGTGCCTTAAAGTGCCCCATGCAAACTTTGAAATTGTTTTCGTTCAATTTGCAAGCCAAACAGCTCAGCCATTAGGGGCATTCCCTCTTTCTGCCAGCAACATGTGAGTGGCCTAAGGGGGGGATGAGACTCTTCAACCTCGGCTGAATTAGTGGCGAGCATGTGAACTGTTGGCCTAATGCTTCAAATATAATTAAACAATATTTGCTTAAAGTTATTTAAAAAGTGTTGATCTAATTAGATACCCTGTAAAACGCTTGAGTCATAACTTGAAATGATTTTTCAGTTAGGGAAGATTTCGTTATGTGAAAAGTGAAGTGAGCAATGTGTGAAAAACTATTTTCGCAAGCCTCAAATACAATGTAGACTAGCTAGATACCCTGTAATGAAAGCCAATTGATTGTATAGACACTGCTTGGTATCATGCTCATGTTGTGTATTAAAGCTGAGTATTTTCTAAATTCTTCGAGTTCCTAGAACTCTCTTGCTATTATGAGTGAAAGATAATTTCATATGAAACAAACTCTGAGATATCCCAACTTGAAAAACTGATTGAACTATGAATTGCTTTATAAAGTTCAATGGCTCAATCAATCAATCATATTTGCATGCTTCAGCTTGACTTAGCGAGGAATTACTGTACATTATGAATACATTTAAATATTTAATTTAACTTGATGTTAATATATATATATATATACTTTTTGATTTCAATATTTGCTTCGCTTTTACGCGTTTCAATTTTTTTTTCTTTTTTCATTTTTCATTTTTCATTTTTCATTTTCATGCAAATGTTTGCTTTCAGCTGAAAAGAATGCCCTTTGTTGTTGCATTGACTCTCTGACAGTCATTAAATATATGAAATTCATGTTATATATAGTATATTACATATATTTATATATAGATATATGTATGTATGTATATATATATCGTGTGGGTGGGTGTGGGTGGTTCAGATGTCACACGATGCTACACTTAAATGAATTACACTGGCTGCGCATACAGTTTTCCTTGTACGCTTTATCGATATCTTTCTCTGCCTCCCTCTCCCCTTTCGTGCGTGGGCGTGGCAGATCGAACTGAGCCTCCCTGCCGCCCAAATGCCCTCGTAATATGTTTGCGCATTTTCGTGCATTTAATAATCCTGATGAGGCATCGGACACACACATACATGGACACACATAAAGAGTGGACACACATACAGTGAATGCAGACACACACACACACACAAAGACACCGCCCGCACAACAAGCGCAAACAGACAAGCTGAAAAAGCAGCTAAGAGCATTGCAAAGCTGGTATACCCGACTGCTTGATACTTCTTTCCAGTAAAATTCATGCAATTATCGATAGTTTTTTGTTGTATGTGCCACGCCTTCTATGGACTCAGCATATAAGCTTAGTTAGTTGACCAAAGTCAATCAAGTGGCAAACTAAGTCTATTTACAGAAGTGCCACGCCTTCAAATCAGGGCGGAAGTGTATCAAGAAACAAAACTGTATATATTACCTGCATAAATGTAACCTATATAGTATATAGATATATCAAATTACAAATCTCAAATTGCTGGAAAAAAACGACAACCAATATGCTCCCATTGCATCTGATGTATAGAGCGAGCAAGACAGAGCGAGATAGAGAGAGAGAGGGGAGAGAGCAAGAGAGAGAGAGAGAGAGAGAAGGGAAAATAAAATGTGCAACACGCTCAACCGTGACAAAACAAATAAAGCTCCATAAGAGAGAAAAAACGCAGTCAACCAAGCAGCTGCTGCCTCACCTGACCCACTCAGACGCTTGCAACAAAATATATCTATAAATATATAGGTATATATGTGAATTTATATATATATCAATCTATATATATTCCATTTCATTCCATTATATTTAAGTAACAAATGTCGATAATTCGCTAAGCAGTTGAAAGCCGATTAAATTATCGATAATAGATTGTATGCTGGACGGCGCTTTGCCCCTAATTCCATTGACTTAGCTTTAAGCTGTCTGTCTGCCTGCTTATCGATAAGTTATCGATTACACATAACGTTAAGTTTGAATTTGATTTGCAGCTGCTAGAACAAATCTAATAAGCGAAAATTTGTTTAAATGCATGCCTAGCACAATTTATCGATTAATTACCAATCAACTATAATGGAATTATATCAGTTTTTTGTATGTATCGAATACTGTTGTGTAAGCTGCTGCAATTGGTATGTTGTTGAACATTCCAAAACTCATTTAGTATTTCGATAAATACTTAATTCGATTCACCAATCGATGTTATCGGTTTTCCAGCCTAAGCTACTTACGGCATTATCTATATCACTTTGCTTTAGTCTAATGTTAAGAATAACATTGAAAGCCATTTATACATATTTTGGATACTAAGCAGCGTTATCGACTATCGATAGTCAAGTAAAGTACTTGATGCAATGTCTTGGAAAACACATTCTATTTAAGGCTCATAATTTGTATATATGTATATATTTCATAGCATTAGGATCTGCTAAGCTGAGTTATCGATTACTTTATGCATCTGCCTAGCTTTGCGCTATCGATAAAATCTTAAGCCTAATCATATCATATTGTGCCACCTTAAGTTTAAATGACCAATATGACATCAATAATAGTAATTGACTATTCGATAACTATTGCAGCCATACAAATGCGATAACTGGAAACATTCTATCTGTTTATGATATTCACACCTCCACACACAGTTATCTAAAAGCTTGTAATTCTCTAATTGAAGTGCAATTCTCATGGCACATTTATCGATTGCCATGGCCGCCTCATGCTGTTATCGATAGCCTGTCAACCGATTGCTGACAGCTGCAGCAACTTTTGGCAGCTCGCCCAGGCTCGCTGGCCCATAAAAACTTTGCGACAATGGCCCAAAGGATGCTCTGTCACAATTTTGTCCTTTATTACATTTTACCTCTGGGGCCAGGTGAGCGACGGCCCGAGAAGCTGGGGGCGAGCATGGGGGAGGGGGTGGGCGAGAGACTTGACAAAATATAAATAAAATATGGCACAAAAAAAAAATAAATAGAAAATAAATAAAATAAAAATACAAAAAAAAAAAAAAAAAAAACGACAGACAGCTGGCAAAAGGGTAACAAATAGCAGAGGCAATAGATGCAGACAGCCCTGGAGTGAAAGAGGAGCAGAGAGAGCGAGAGAGCGAGAGAGGGAGAGAGAGGGAGAGGGGGCAGCTGCTGTCAGATTGATGCTAATATCTCTAAGCGAAAGTATTGACAGAGGCGACAGAGGCAGGAGCGGACTCAGCCATTTGCAGGTTGTTGGGCGCCGGCCTCCACAATTGCCAAAGGTAACAATGATGACGTAATTGATTTTTAAGCAAATATGCTTATGTCAAAGAGAGAGAGAGAGAGAGAGAGGGAGAGAGAGACTGAGAGAGAAAGAGAGCGTTTGTCAAAGCATGACAAGTGCTTGCTTTAAATCTTGGCTTGGGCACACTCTAAAACATATATTTATATATACATATACATATATATACGAGATTTTTTCAAGCGAGCTAAAACACAATTCTGTACTTCACACACACCCACACACACATCCACACACACACACACACACGCACACAGCTGTGACACATTCGCAAGTAAATCAAATAAAAGTAAAGAAAATGTATATATATATACATATATATAAAGTAAATAACTGTAGAACGTGCGAAGATGTCTGCAGGTATGGCTGACTGTGTGTGTGTGTGTGTGTCTGTGTGCTTGTGTGTGTGTGTGTGTGTGCAGCTACTTGTGCAATGCACGAGCCAAAAAAGAAGTTTGCTTTATTTACACTTGGCCATAGACACACTCACACACTCACACACACACACGCATAGCTAGGCACACACCCACCCACACACACACACCCACACCCACACACACACACCTGACAATAAAAGCCAAACACCATATAATAACGAATTCAAGTCGATTTACAGCTAAGGTAACGCTCTTAAAATGCCAATGCACGCATTATCAGCAAAGTACACTGAGCGAAATAATTGAACTTATGCTTGCATTGATAAGCTGCTCAAGAGCTTAGCCAAGCTAGAAGATTTGGCTAGACAAATTTTCATATGAAGTGTTATACCCATTGAAATTGGGAAATCAGGGCATATTGGTTTGGTTAACATGTGTGTAACTGACTGAAGGAGGCGTGGCAGATCCCATAAAGATGACGAGCTGAGTCCATCTAGCTATGTCCATCTGTCCAAATGTTTGAACACGGCGATCTCAGAACCTATAAGAGCTAGAGACTTGGAATTTTTTTGTGGGTCCCTGCATAGCGCGCTTTAATCGAATTTGTTCCACAAAAATCGATAACTACTCGATAACTACTACTGTTACATCTTTATAGCTAGAGCCGCCAAATTTAGCATATTGATTAATGAGTATGCTAAGCAGTTTTGATTTTCGTCATATTTTGGATACCTGCTCCAAATCCATCTTCTTTCTTATATACGTACAATGAGCTAGTTCACAAATAAACAATAACATTCTTGAATCTAGTTAAATGGAAGCAAACATTTAAATTTGCCAATTATGAAATATGCCAATGAAATTTTCTCGTTGCTGGATTTCGAATTAAACTTATTAAAGTCTTAGCAATTTAATCTGTGCCACAGTCTCGACTGCCGCACATGCTGAGGGATCTATTGTGTTTATGATGTGTCTCTGATATGTTTGTCTGCGTGTGTTATTTTAAAGGCGCACAAGACTGCCTAATCTTAAGCCCAATGTCCACTCAACTGTTTATTTATGTTGAACAAAAGCTCAGCAGCTGCAGCAACAACAATAAATAATTAAGCTGCTAAGCAAAAGATAACCAGCCACATATTACGAGTATATCAAATTACAGGGGATGATATATATATATATATATATATATATATATATATATATATATTTTATATATAAAAAATGGAATATAAAACAAACCGAAACGCTATAGAAAACATAACCTAGCTCTAAAGATGTAGGAGATATAATGTGTTAACTGATATCCAATAAGGTTTTTTATCGATAACAAAAAAACGGAAGTAGTTATCGATTTTTAAAAATAAACCCAATATGCGCGTCCAATATACAAACCTATGAAAAAAATTCAAGTCTCTAGCTCTTGTACTATCTGAGATCGACGCGTTCACACATACGGACGGACGGATGGACAGACAGGCGGACAGAGCTAAATCAACTCAGCTCGTTGCCTTGATCAAGAATATATATATACTTTATGCTTTCTGCCTGTTACATACATTTTAACAAAACCATTATGCCCTGTTTTCCCGTTTTCAATGGGTTCAGGGTATAGAAAGAAAACATTTGCTCATCATCCAATGATACAAACAGTCTTGGCTTAAGCTACAACTTCCGTTGACCAAGGTTTAGTAATGAACGCTCCACGCTGCGTATACGCAATCTGATAATTTAGAGGAATCGAATAAACAGCGACAATGGGCAAGCTGAAAGCAGTAAGCCTAAGCACACACAGAGAGAGAGAGAGAGAGATAGATAGATAAAGAGAGAGAGAGAGAGAGAGAGATAGATAGATAGAGAGAGAGAGAGAGAGAGAGAGAGAGAGATAGATAGAGAGAGAGAGAGAGATATTTGTATTGCTAGACGTTTCTTCTATGCTTGATGGATATTTGAGATAGAAATGGGCTTTGGCCATGGAAATATATACAGATATCTATATATATTTGTAGAAATCTGTCTCTCTCTCACTATATATATATATATATACATATACATATCGCTATAAAGCGCTCTCTATATACATATGCTTCTGGCTAATATAAGCATAAGCCTGGCCAATATTTTGCATCTTGTTGTTAACAATTTGCATATGAAAATTGTAAGAGTAAAGAAGAAGAGAGCACGAAAAGCAAAAGGTAAAAAACAAACAAAAATGGATAGAAAAAGCAAAGAGAAATAAAAACAAACAATAAAACCTGCTGTAGAAGATGTTAGTTTTTGTTATTATTTTCGTATTCTGTTTGTTGACTTTATTGTCTCTTTGAAATGTTTAACTATACAATTGATATATTTTTATTTAATAGATATAGATAAGTTCATATAGCGATTATTTACATATATACAAGACGTACTACTGCTTATCATATAGTCAGCAGCAATGGTTAAATATTTTACAAGGATTTGGAATTTCAAGCTGTAGTAGACCAATAGAAATTGAAGGGAATTATTGTTATCGTTTATCTTTTATCGTTAAGACTATCGATAATCAACTATAATGTTATCGATACTTAGCTAGAATGTCATTAGGAGAAGAAGAAGTGAATTTGATTCAAATCAAGTCGTGTAAGAAATTTCTATGAAACTAAAACAAAGTCTTTTACAAAGCGAGCTTGTTTAGATTTGGAAACTTCTGAAGCTTCTAGAAAAGGTTTTCAGTTTTTTGTTTGCACATTTTTCAAATATGTATAATATATATTATATTTTTCTTATTTATAGAACTATGTATGTACATATTTACAAAATGAAAACTTTTTTTTTTAAGAAATTAAAAATTTAATTTATTAAGTTTTAAGTCAATTGACCATTTAGGTATTATATATATCATATATATTAGGTATATTCCCTTTATATGCTACTTCAAGTTGTCTATGCTAAACAACCTTTCCAATGGCATTCAAATTGGCCCTGGGTGATATTTAATGCGAAACCCAATTGATATTTATTGGGAAAACGCAGGCATGCATAGTAGAACTTTCTTAAAGCTAAGCAGAAAACTCGCACACATCTACACACACTCACACACACACACACACACACACACACACACACACACTCACACACACACTCACACCTACACCTACACATCTTCACGTTTTTCTTATCTTTTTGTTGCAGAATGTCGCATTTCGGCTTAATTTCTAAATATTTGATATGCTTATGAATATATAGAAAACCATAAAAAAAACCTTAAATATTGAATTTCAAAAAGCAATTATAGCGATCAATCACATTCACACACGCCCAGACTATTTTTTGACTTTCCTTTTTTAATTAAAAAACCTTAAGTATTTAACTTAAAATATATTATAAACAATTGTTTTGTTTTGGTTGCAAAACAACAAATTTCCTCTCAAAAATGTAGTTTTAATTTTACAAAATTAAAACTAAGCAGACATTTGTACATATATGTAATTATTCACATATATACATAGTAAAAGCTGAAATCTTTCTTATTAATAAAAACTAAATATTTAAACACACACACACACACACATAATAAGCCTCAAGTGTTCCGCTTCATTTTGCTTCATTTTGTTCTGCAAAACTTTTCATTTTTGTTTCTAAAACTTTTTTTATTTGTAAGTTTAATTAATAAAAATATATCTAAGCATATATACACATACTAAAAGCTTGAATATTTCTCAAACAAAAACTAAATTATCAAACTCACACACACACACACACACACACACATTTACCGCCAAACTTTTGTTTTGTATGAAATTTTGAAACTACTTTTAAATATTTACTTTAATTTTTCTTCATTATATATATATATAATATATTTTTTTAAATATATATATACTTTTTTAACTGCACTTTGAGACACTACAAAAAAAAATTGCCAAAAAAAATATTCAACAAAAAAAAATTGTATTTTTGTTTTGAGAAATTTTTTGTAGCACAGTTTTTGGCGCGCGTTTGTCGTCGGCTTCAGCGGCGATTGAAATGTTTTTGTTGTTGTTGTTGTTGTTGTTTTTGTTTTATTGTTATTTTTGAAATTCAAAATTAAATTTGTTGTTGCTGGCGCCGCTTGTGGCACTTGCCACACGGCGCGTTGTTTGATGTTGCACGTTGCAGCTGCTGTTAGTTGCTGCTGCTTGTTGTTCGTTTAGTGTTGTTGTTATTGCTGTTGTTGCTGTTGCTGTTGCTGTTGTTGCTAGCTGTTGTTAGCTGTGTTTGTTTGATTTCGGCGCTTGTTTGGCCCGTGCACGACGACCGCTTGACGCCCGTATTGAAAACAGACTGCGGCATCAGACGCCAGACTCGGCGAGATTCATCCCATGAAGATAGCAGCCGCTGTGTGTGGCTCTGCTTCTGCCGCTGCCTGCGTCTCTGCCTCTGCCTGCGCCTCTGCCTCTGTCGCTGCCTGTGCCTGTGCCTGTGCCGTGCCACACGACGAGCGAACGTGCAACACACACGAAGGACGGCGGCACACGAAGCGCGACGACGAGCACGAAGTGAAGCCGTCGTCTCGTTTACTTCCTTCGTTCAAACACACACACACACACACGCACGCAGGCAGCATTCGCGCTGCTCTCCTCTGTATGTGTGCGTGTGTGTGTGTGTGTGTGTCTGTTTTGCGCGTGTGTGTGTGCGCGCGCACGCAGCAGCAGCAGTTGACGAAGTTTTTTCCTTTCGCCTGCCCAAGCCGGGCGCCTAAGAGCAGCAGCAGCAGCAGGCGAAGCTCCAATGCGAGCACGCTCTTCGGGCCCCACGCAATAATCTGCGTGGTGAGTTAACACAACAACAACAACGGCAACAACAGCAACAGCAACAACGACAACAAACGTTAAACAGCAAGCGGCTAGCGGCTGGTCTGTGTTCGCTTCTAGCAAGATCACGTATACGCAACGTGTCGCAGAACAAGAAACACAAACAAGCAAACGATTTGTCAAGAGCTAGCTGAGGGGAAATTGGGGGGGTGGGAGGGGGAGCTGGCGAGGTAGGGAGGTAGGCAGAAAAGCATCTGCAAGCAAATGCTTGATCAGCTATTATTATTATTTTTTGTTTGGTTATATTTTTTATGAAAAATTTTATTCTTATTTTCTATATCTACAATTAAAATTATTTGTATTTATTTTCTTAAAGTAAATTTGTTATTATAATTTTTTTTTATTTATTTTTTAAATTTATACTGATATTAATAATTACTATTATTATTTTTTAATAATTTTATGAAAAGGTAATGTTTTTATTATAGCTTTTTATTTTTTTTTTATTATTTTGATTTTATTATTATTTTTAAATTTATACATTTAGTTATTTTTGTTATTTTTTATTTGTTTTTTTTTTTTAAGTAATATTTTATATTGTTTATTTTTATTCTTATTTTTTATATTCATAATTATAATTTTTTAACTAAATTTGTTTTTATAATTTATTTCTTTTTATTTTGAAACTTATATTTCATTATTTTTTATAGCTAACAGTGTTTTTTATAATTATATTCTATATTTTGTTTGCTTCAATTTTGAGAAATTAAATGTGCTGTTTTATTTTTGTTTTTAATATAAATAGTATAAAAAAAAATAATCATGTATATAAATTAACTTAAAGTTTTTAGCTAGGCCCTTTTTCAGACTTAATCACTTTAATTGTTTATTTGTGAATTATTTCTTTATTAATATATCTTTTGTACTTCACCAATGACTTTGTTTATTTAAAACTCAATTCAATTGAATTCAATTAATTACATTTTATGATTATTATCTCAAATTTTGTTGGGCTTCTTGGAACTCCAATATCTTTCCCCCCTGGCATCGCAGCCTTCACATCCTGCACATCCTTCCCTTACGCCCTCAACTAACGACAAAACAAAACAATGCTCGAAATGCCGCTCTGGCTTTCTCTCTCTCTTTCTCTGTCTCTGTCGCTCTTAATTGCCTAGCGCTCTCTCTTTAGCTGGCTTTCTCTTTGCGCGAGAAACTCAACACACGCAGCGCGAAACTCAACACACTTGCGGCCTCACCACTAAGCGCCATCTGTGGTCCAACTTAAGAAAGAAAGCTGCTGCGGCTTCAAAAGCATTTTGCAACAGTTAAAACGGTTTAAGTGAGTGCAAAAAAAAGAAAAAAAAAAAAACAAAAAAAAATTCGACATGTGCGTAGAGCAGAGGCCAAAGGCTCGCGTCCCTAACGCATTTTCGCGAGCTGCAATTAAACACAGACGCAAAACCCTAATGACAGTGAAAGAGCGAGGGAGAGAGAGAGCAGGAGAGGAAGTGAAAGAGGCACATGTTAACCCCAGCATGCTCTGTCTCATTCTCCCTCACACACACGCACACACACAGACACACGCTGGACACTCGGTTGAAGCTAATTCGAACGAAATTAAGCAAACATTTAATGAAGCAATTAGCAAATGTTGGCAGCTGGCCCAAGTGCCAACCCACCTCACTCACTGACCCTACTGACCACCCCCCCTCACCCTCGTTCACCCCTCCCCCGCACCACTCCTATCAACAACAGTCTCTGACCACCTACTGCTGCCTCATCATCATACTCAACGATTCGCTAAAAGCTCGCCCTCAGTTTTGCGGTTAATATCCTGTGCGAACTCTCATACATTAGTAAACAAGTGAAGTAGTGGTCAGGCGCCGGTAGTCGGCTACGTGATACCCTGTAAGTGTTTTTTATACCCTGACAATGTTTGTAACAAGCTTATGCTTGTCTTGTCTATCAGGGCGATGAGCTGAGTTGTCCGTCCGTCCGTCTGTCCGTCTGTCCGTGCGTCCGTCTACCTGTATGTATGAACGCGTCGATCTCAGAAACTATAAGAGCTAGAGACTTGAAATTCAAAATTGTAGGTTCATATATGCACGCGCATGTCGAGTTTGTTTCCAAAAACCGATAACTACTCCCGTTTTTTTTGTTATCGATCAAGACCCTTGTCGAAAATCAGCTAAAAAATTATATTTTCTACATCTTTTCTTCAAATTTTAAATGTAGATTCATATTTATTTTGTAGAATTTCGGTTTTTTGGTTCATGGTTTAGGGGATCTCGTAGTCGAGCAGTATCGACTAGAGCTTGCTTACTTGTTTTATTATTGTTCAGTCACTCTCTCTCTCTCTTTCTCTCTCTCTCTCTCTTTCTCTCTCTCTCTCTCTCTCTCTCTCTCTCTCTCTCTCTCTCTTTTCCATCGCACTCAACTTGATCTTAGACCAATTGCTAGCTTTCATTTCGACACATCAAGCAGCCCCACCTATATACCCGCTTTCAGTGCACTGTACAGGGTATTGCAAATAGTGTTGTGCTGCCCCCAAAGCGCTGCCGCTGCCGCTGCCCGCTAAACCCACATGTAATGAGCGCTTGCAGTAATGGACAGCGGCATCATCCGGATTAAAGGAGGGTTTACGGCCGGACAGAGCGTAAGCAGAGGAAGAGAGAGGGCGTGGCGGTTAGAGTGGATATAGTTTTGTGAGTGTGACGTAATTTGGGACAACCCTAAAACGCATTAATAGATTTTGGTATTTTGTATTTCTTGCTTGAACTCACATTTGCAGCTGAAGGGAGACACAGAGAGAGAGAGAGAGAGATAAAGAGAGAGAGGGAGGGTGAGAGAGTGAGAGGGAGGCAGGAGCACTTGTGGTCCCTCTACCTCGGCGCCCAGGCGACGTCACTTTACATCAAACGGGATTTCACTTTTCCACATCAATGTGAGTGGGCTCTCCAGCGTGCGAGCGCGAGAGAGACGGAGATAGTTGAAAACAGTTGCGTTTACTCACCTGAAAAGAAAATAAGAAGAAGCGCACAAAAGGCAAAAAGCGTTAGTAAAACGGTAAATGTGCCATGCCATAGTGTGGGGGAGGTGTGGAAGAAATACAAAATAAATAAATGAAATAACAAAAAAATAAAACGAAAAATGGCAAAAATATATATATATATATATATATATATGTATATGTATATATATATGAACACCAAAAATAAACAGGCAAAAGTTTTTGCTTTTGGCTTTTGCCCACAGCTTTTGCTGTTGTTGTTGCTGTTAGCTGGATGACAAGGCAACAATTTTTGTTCAAAATATTTTCATAGACTCCCAAATGACTGGGCTAAAGCCATACCCAACCCACCCTTAACCCACCCCCCCCCCCCCTGTTGTCCCCCCCCCCTCCCCCTTCCCGCTTAACAGACAAAAAGTTTGATTAGAGCAAACAATGCGGCAAAGTGCAAAATACTGTTGCATACTTTTTTGATCTCAGTGTGGGTGTGCGCGCGTGTGTGGGTGTGTGTGTGTGTGTGCTGGACCAAAACTTTCGAGTAGTTCGAACCACACAAAAGTGGGCTCAACAAATTGATAAGTGGCTCACAAATATTAGAGCCTAACATGATTTATTAAAGCAGCTGCTTAGGAATGGTTTCGCTCTCGTTCTATCTAGCTCTCCCTCTCGCTCTTGCTCCGTCTCTTTCGCCCTTGAATAGGATTACGTCTGTGCTTAGAGTTAAGGCTCGTAAACATTTTTATGGCTATATTATTAAATGAATATCAACTAGTCTAACTAGCATTAGTATTTTATGACACCTAAAAGCGATAAAAAGGGAAAGTTTTGTTCGTAACGCTTTTGTATCTGCTAGGCGATAACAAATCCTTGTGTCTCAGACTTAATGCTTATCTGTCCGTTGACCTGTACTCATAATGCTCGGCATGGGTCTTAAGGGAACTCTATATATGTTAATACTTATGGAAATTGAAAGTAAAGACTATAAGTTTGCAAAGAATAAATAACCATTATTGAACTAGTTCATATGTAAAGTGAATGGATTCAAAACTATTCTGAAATGCCAAAAACTTGGAAGCACAGAGAATAGATAAAGACGTTAAGACGCAGAAAGCAGACTGAGACAGTGAACCACTTTTGAGCCAGTTCATTCATATATAAAGTTGAATGAACTCAGAACTATTCTGAAATGCTCTAAAAACCACATAGAATAGATAAAGACGCTGAACCATAGAGAGCAGACTGAGATGGCGAACCTCTTTTGAACCAGTTCATATATAAAGTTCAATGGAATCAAAACTATTCTGAAATGCTCTAAAGACCACAGACGGTGAACCTCTTTTGAACCGGTTCACATAAAAGCCTGAACGTATCCAATACTTTTCTGAAATCTCAAAAAGCTTTAAAGCAATGCTCACAAAGCTATATTATAACTATATATATAGCATAGCTATAGCTATACCATACTCAATTATCGATACCATTATAGTTACCTATCGATAGTTGACAATGAAGCTCCCAACAAATCAAATTAAAGTATTTTAACTATTAAACATATCGAATGCAAATGCTGAACCAGTTTAGAACCAGTTCATTAGGCAGCTATGCCAAAGAACTTTTAGAGCTTCTTTAGAAAATCTTGATTGTCTACATCCATCTAAAAATATGTATAAATTTAAGCAATGTAATTGAGTTGAACCACTTACGAACCGGTTCACATGTGTCAGCTACATACAAAGCAATGTCCAACGAATTCGTTCGCTCGAATGAAGAGAAACAATTCGTTTGTCAAATGAAATTCCACTCGACAAAGGGTCAACAGAAATGAAAAAAAAAAAGAGAAGAGAAATAGAAATAGAAATAAATAAATAAATTGAGACTTGACCATTTGTGGGTCACCGCTTCGAGGGCCCGATGGGCCCAGTTCTGGACTCTCACATTCAAATGGCGGCCTAACCTCGGCCCTAATCCGAAAACAGACAGAAATTCCGGACACTGTCAAGGCCCATGGAACGGAATTATGTAAAACAAGAGCAGAACACAAAATGGTTCACAGCAAAATGCGATTAGAGGAAGAGCTCAGTGAACAAAACACAAAAACATGCAAGCTGTTGTTTTTGATGCTCGCTTAGCGCTGTAACGGGTATATCGGCTTTGTTGCGCCTACATTTTCTTTTAGACAATAAACAAAAGTGAAGCAGATATAAGATTTCTCTATATTTCTATATCTTTTTCACTTTGGGTAACTTCAGTCTATCGATAAAGTCTTATATCAATATACCTTTGTATACCCTATAAGACAAACAGCTAAAATACAAAACTCTATACTTTTTTTCCCCACCTAATCTATTGTATTTTTGTATTCTTAGATTTAATTTTTCTTCTTTTTGTTTTGAAATATGTTTTATATATTGTATAATATATTATTTCATTATATTTTTTGTTGTACTTCTTACATATTTATTATATAATATTTTTTTGTTATGTTTAAACTTTTTAAATATTTTTTAAGCTGTTAAAAATATTCAATATTACCTAATTTTTATTTTTATTTCTTATATATTTTATACATATATTTAAAAAAAATTTATTGTATAGATTTTTGTCGTAATATTTATTTTTAGTATTAAATTTTGGATGTACATTTTACATTTTGTATATAAAAAAAAATGTTTTTTTTTTTAACTTTTTTGTAGTTTTATTTTTATTTATTGAAGTGATTTTATTTATTGAGTTTTTTTTTGAAATAATAATTATATTTATTTTAATTTAAATAATATTTTTGAATATATATTTCCTAATTTCTGGTACACATTTTTTTATTTACAAAAAAACTGTTTTTTCCTTTTAAGCATTTAATATTTCAATCAAAACTGAACGCAGCTTAATGGCTGCTTACTGTGATTACCGCACTGCCTGCCTACAGGCAATTGGCGACAACAAAGCGAGTTAAAAAACTGCCCAAAAGAGTAAAGAAAAAAAAGCACGAGCTCAGAGGAAAAAAATCAAAAGAGTGAAAAAACAAGATTGATGAGGTTTCAATAAAGTCCATTTGGTAGATTGCGATGTCCGGCAATAATAAGGCAAATGAATTGGCTATTAAAGTAGTCAAGTGTGTGCGTGTGTGCGTGTGTGCGTGTGTCGCTCGGTCTGGCAACGCTGGCAGCCAGAGCTGCCCACTAATTGGTACGAAAACTATTGGCCCAAAACTTTTGGCCAGTTGTCCTTCAAAGTTTACAGCGAAAACAAAATGAAGTAAAAAATATGAATGATGAGCAGCTAACTGTAAAATGCAGTATATATACATATATATATATTGTATACATATATATATATATATATATATATATATATATATATATCGCTCATACATATATCGTATAAAAAGTATCGTAAAAACTTCATTGTCTGGCAGAAAAAAGTTTTTTTATTTGTTGCAATTGAAATGCCAGAGCACAGCATTGACAAAGTAGCAGAGAGCGGGAGAGAGAGAGAGGGAGGGAGGGAGGGAGGGAGGGAGAGAGATAGGTTGAGATAGGCTCTGCTCTGCTCTGCTCAAAATGTTGGGGTCTTCTGCCTGTGGCTTGTAGACAGGAAGCAGTAGCTTTTAGCTTTTTAGTTGGTCGCACAATTGATTTGTCGTGCTGCTCAGCCTCGACTCCTGCCGCCCTGCCATCCTGCCATCCTGCCGCCCTGCCATCCTGCCATCCTGCCATCCTGCCGTCCATCAACCCCAGCCGCTCACCTTAGTTAGCCACGTTATATGCCTTCCTGGCTGTCTGGCAGCCTGCCCTGGGTGAGTTTCCTCCTTGTTGTCAGTGAAGTGTTAAAATCGATTAAATAAAAGTTTATTGCTAAATTGCTAACTGGCTAAGCTTGTTTTCGACCCCTAGCCCCTCCTACGCCCCCTCCCCCTGGAGCACTCCAGCCATCGTTGCTGTTGCTGTTGCTGTTGCCCTGGCCAAGTGGCTTTTTGTTTCTTCATCGAAATTTTCCGACTTTGAAGTTTGCCCTTCATCGCAATTTAGTCGACGGGGAGCTGGGGGACAATGTTTCTTAATTTGCTACACGATTTCAAATAGATGCATCGCAACACTTTCCAACACTGGAGTGCCTGCCGTGCCATCTAATATTCCAGGCTCAAATTACAATCACTTGCTGAAACAGGTTAAGCAATTTGCTAATTAAACTGGCCAAGGCGGTTAACTGAAGTGAACTTGGCTTCTGAATGTGGGTCAGGGTGGTAAGGGGAAAGTTGCGAGCGGGAAAAGTTCAAGTCATTTCTGGAGCATTAAAAATTCATTACATTTACAATATTAATTAACGTTTTGAATTTAGAAAATCACAAATGAGTAAACTTTAGTTGAGACTCTAAGGCATGTAGATTCTTCTCAATGCTTCCTACTGCAAAAGTCGGGGAAAATGTATTATTTTTGTATATACTTATATTATTATTGGCAAATTTTATTAACTTCAAACTGAGCTTTCTACAACGTTTATGGATATTGAAATATGTATAGGCAATAATCTTCAAAAGTAGTAGCATTAGTCCTACTTCAAGTGAATCCTGTCAATATAATTATAATGTTATCGATCATCAAGAGAAAGTCTTATCGATCTGCAAATTTTTTTCAGTTTTGGCACAAACGTATCATAGATCAAGAGTATACTTGGACCAATGAAGAGGAAATCGCCTAAACTGAGGTCTATTTTAAGTTGAATCATAGCTTGTAGCTTTTCAAGTAACTGAAGTAAATTCCTCATCTCTTACTTTTAAAAGCTTTGTCAATCAACAACATTTTCTCACTGTGTTGACTTGAAAGTATCTTCAAATATGCTATTAAGCTTAGCTTCAAATCAAACCAGAGAAAAAATGTTATCGATCAGCCAAGTCGATAGAGGTTCTCACAAAGTCATCATATGGCAGCTCATACACATATTCTATATTGATATATAGTCCCTATATCTAGCTTCACAAGTAATTTAAGTAAATTTCCCATTTACTCACTTCGTTTTCGTTGATCGATAACAATTTCTCACAGTTTTCATCGCCAGTTCGATTCAACTCAACTCAGCTCGCAGACTCTCAACTTATCTAATCTATCTAAATGCAAATTGCATAAGTTGGGGGTCGTAATGCCACGTGGACTGAGCTCACAGTTTTTGATTGCATCTCATTTGCTTGGCTAATCCTTGGATCCCTGGTATTTCGCTGCCCTCCGCATGCAATTGAAATGCAAAATTTGTGATTTACGCTTCCATGCACCATGCTCGACCCACGGGTCCTTGCTCCCACCACACCCCCCCCCCCCCTCTCCACCCCCTCCCACTTCACGTGAAGTCCAAACTTGTGCCTCGCCCTTCTTATTCTTTGCCTGGCATCAAAATCTTAAGCTGTTTAACAGTTTGCCAGCTCTTAACCCCATTTGTGAACCTTTTCGCTATTTTAGCTGGCAACTGGCAGCTGGCAGCTGGAAGTTGGTAGTTGGCTAAGCCCCTCTCTCTCTCTCTCTCTCTGCCCGCCCACCTGTTCAAGCACTTCAGGTTGACTGCCTTTCATTCTTCTTCTTCGTCTGCTTCGTCATCTTCTTCTTCTTCTTCTTCTTCGCTTGCCCTCGTGCCTTTACTCAAATTAATTTACGACATTACATTATTTTTATACATTTTTCGATTATACTTTTTTGCAGGTATTTTTGCTCTCTCTCTTTCTCTCTGCATTTTTTTTGGTATTTTCTTTTTTTTTCAGTTTTCCCTTTGGTCCGCACTTGAAATTAATGAAAAACATTTTCGATTGTAATTATGTATTCGTGATAACGCGCCCGTTGCCAGCGGCAGTCGAACAGTCATCAAATGCCACCCAATCCACAACCCCTAACCCCTCAACCCTCAACCCTCAACCCTCAACCCCTCACCC
>JAWNPA010000039.1:20215000-20245000 GCA_035045345.1 Drosophila hamatofila | reverse complement strand
AATATAACTAGCTAGCTGTGGCTGCTATATAATCCATGTAATTTCGCATACCCTATACAATTTGAAAAGTGGGTAGCTTAGACGAGAGCCAAGCTAAGCTAAGCTTGTAGTCTGGGAGGTTAGAGCAACTTTCTACTATACGAATTTTACTCGAGATCAACTTAAAGCCAGCAGGCAGCAGGTTACTCTAGGGGGCAATGCACGACTCAGAAATACCTCCACTTAGCTTAGTTAGGGAAAAACTAAAGTTATAGGCTTGGTACTTCAGATATTTAAGTGTGTTTGCCAAAACTATTGATAGTCTGTTTTTTTTTTATTTTAAGTCTGTTTTTTTTTTTTTTATTTAAGCATTTCAAGTCATAAATATGCCATAACTGTGTATTTATATATCAGAACAACCTGCGTTAGATGCTCAACATCTGAAGTTGTTTCGGTATTCGAGTTAAGTTTTGAGGAAGCAAATAAAATAATCGATTTTTATCGGTATTGAGTAGCTATGGATGAGCATTCGAAATGACAAGCTTGTATTGCATAAACTTCCTTACAAATATCGATATATATCGATTATCATGATATAAAAAATTAACTTAATTTTGATCTAAGTTTGCAAATTAGCTTAAGCTTGTAAAGCTAATATCTCTTCCGCTAGCATGGCTCATATTTAGACGAACTTCATTACAGAATATATATTTAAGATATCAGGACTATAAAGGGTGATGGTAAGGCATGTCTGGTTCGACTCAGCTCGTAGTCCTCAACAATATTATTTATACTTTATAAGTTTGCCAAGCCAGTGAGAGGCATCTTATAGAGTCTTAACTGTATTATATAGTTTTATCTGTCTTATATAGTTTTATACCGTGTATTCCTGTTTTAAATGGGTTCAAGATGTCGAGAAGGAGATAGATATATGTTATTTTTTATCAATTATATATCAACCTCTCTCATCTCTAACTTTCACTCTAGTCGAAATGAGCGAAGGTCGCGCAGTCATTGAAACACACGAATCACGAAACGTGAAATAGAAACGAGCAGAAGAAGAAGCAGCAGAAAAATGAACATGTCTGAACATGTTGTGGTCACTGCACTGCTGCATAGGCGCTGGGCTGGGCATTCAATCAATGAAGCTAGTTGCCAGCTTGCGGCTAACTTCATGTTAGCTTGTATTGGCCTTGTTGTTGTTGTTGCAGGTTGCTGTTGTTGTTGCAAGTTGTTGTTGCAAGTTGTTTGCTGCCATCCATCAAATTGAAGTTTTGGGTTTCGGTTCTGGAATATCTCTGCTTTAGCCACGGCGGACTTCAATCAATTACCAAATCTCATTACTGCTTAATAGAGCATGCACCACACACACACATACACACACACACACACACGCATACACACATCTGGCTGTCGTTTCGAATTTGCAACATTTTGTAGCTAACGTAAATTGAATTTTGTTGCGAATAATTAAATGAGCTACAAATAGTTACGCTTGCCGAACCGACCACGCCCAACAGCAAATAAGCTGCTTCAATTGCATGCAATAACACCCTGTAAAAAATGATGCAATGGGATCTGCATCAAGTTTACACTATACATAAAAATTGAGCGATTTTTGCGATTTGCTTCAAATTTTAAATTTCAGCTCTTACATAGCTTCATGTCAGTCTAATATACCCAGTATTTATCTACAGTGTATACCCTGTAATATTTTTAGTTGGCACAGCTAGCTGAAATATAGTAGATCTGACTGTAAAAGTTATATTATTATTAATATGTGTAAAGTTTATGTTATATATGATTCTTTACATATATCGATATAAATCGATTATCATAATATATCAAATAAGCTTATTTTTATCCGAGCTTTGCAGTTACCTTATAATATATAATATAGAGGTAATATCTATTCCGCTTAGTATTGCTCTTACATTTTCTGTTACATGCAGACAAGTTTCATTATTTATCGATATATGCACATATCGATGGCTCTTTGCTTTTCAATTGCTTGTTATAGCTCTTACAATCTATACATTGCATTAAGACTAATCTTAATCAGTAATATTAGTTTGCTTTAAATTGCCTCAATCGATATTTATCGGTTTTCAGTTTTGGTTTGTTTTTATAGCTTCAAGCTGATTCACAAATGTGCAACAAGCACAAACAAGACTTAATATGTTGTGCCTGTTAGTCCATTGTTGCCTGTCTTATCGTTAAATATATCGATATTTGTAATAATTTCAACTACTTTTAAACTGCTCTAAGCTTGACTGCCAAAGCGGCTCTTAGTGGTTTTGTTCCGCGCTCAAAGTTTTTCACTTTTGATGGCAATCGCAGCAATTGACCCAGAAAACTAAGTTGCCCGCAGCAAAGTCAAAATTGTTGTTTGTTCTTGTCGCTTGTTTGTTCTTTGTTCGATGTTTGTTCGTTTGTTGCAGCTGGTTGCAATCATTTTTGTGGCCGCAACTTCATTAACAAGCGACGCCTGCATTGATTTAATTAATTGATTGCACAAAACGCTTCAATGCATTTACAACTTGCACCACTGTGTATGAGTGAGTGTATGAGTGTATGTATGTGTGAGTGTGTGTGTGTGTGGGTGTGCTCTCTAATTTGTTACGCTTGCCAATTACTCAACCAACAACAACAAAATGCAGCACTTGAGTCTTGACCAGGTATATATATTATATATATATATATTGTTTTTTATTTCATTTTCATTTCTATTCATTTTTTTTTCTTTGTAATATCAACAAAAGTTGAAGAACTAATTAGTACGCCAGCGAATTGAGCTACAGGTAAAAAGGCAGGAGTTGTGCGAGTGTCGTCTGTGCAAGAAAAGGTAATTGAACGTCTGGCACGCCAGCTGCACAGTGGCTGCAATTGATGAAAATGCGAGCAAACAAAGTTGACACAAATAGAGCTGCATATGACAATCGATATATTTGTATATCGATTACAGCTAAAAACAGTTTATGTGAGCATATTGCAATAGATTTCAATTGCATTTCAGTTCCGTCTGTTGCTCGCACTCAGCATATGTATAGATAAATTTACTTATGTATTATATTTAAACTTAAAAAAAGTTTAAATATGTTGCAAAATATTTAAAATCGATCAAAGTGCGAGCAAACTAAATTGACACAAATAGAGCTGCATATGACCATCGATATATATGTATATCGATAACAGCTATAAACAGTTTATGTGTGCATATTGAAATAGATTTAAAGCTAAGTAATATATCATTATATATCGTTTTGTTAATCGATGTAAACATTTGGTGTTGTTGCTACTCAGCATATTTATCGATAAATATTCTGATATATTATAGTTAAATTTACAAATATTTCGAAAAGTCAAAATAGGAATGCCCAAAGTGTAAAAAGCAAAAACAAAAAACATAAACATCTATTTATATTTCTTAGCACAAATTTGTATAAATATATTTCGACTACCGATATATTTTACCAAAATGACTATATTAAAAAAAAATCGAGAATTATCGAATATATGATATCGATTCTTATTACTATTATACTTATAACAGCTATCTGTGCTCCCACTAACTAAATTGCACAATTAGCATTTCGTAGCGTTGCCAGATTACCCAAACTTTAAGTTGGCAGCGCTGCTCGAATTAATTGTGCACAATTTCTCTAGTCTCCGTCTATTGTGAACTGGTGCATATAACTTAATTAATCATATAACGTAATTAATAAACGCACACGCTGGCAACGCCATTGAACCAGACAATTTACGAAGCAGTTAGCCAATTAGTAGTGCTCAGCCCAGCCCTTGAAGCAGCTGCTTGAGTCAGCCAGCGGCCTTGGAGCCACTGTGGCTGCCACATAATTGATAACTTGCAACTTGCTGTTGCACAAATACTTCATGATGAACCAACTCTCTGTCTCAGTAGAGACTTATCTAACGCCTGAGGAGGCTTTGACTTTCAACCGCGGCTGACTGACCCCGCCAAGTGGTTAGGCGGCTAAGTGGTTTGCCCAGCATTGAGACGTCTAAAGTTTGCAACTAACTGTTGTTGCTGTTGTTGTTCTTGTTACTCTTCTTTTTCTCTTTGTTGTAGTTGCTGTTGCTCTTGCTTGCCTCGTCGATGGTTTTCAATTTCAAATTGCATTTTTTTTTAGTTGTTGCTGCTTGATTTTGTGGCCAACCCCAAGGCCAACAACAACAATTAGCCAACTTTTGTGACGATCAAACGCCATTTTTTGTTGCTGTCTCTCTTAATTGACTCCTGAATCCAATAAAGCTTTTTCGATACCTTAATTTAAGCATTGCATATATTAAACAATTTAGCAAAACATTTCCATGTGAATTGTATATAGAAGAAGTAAAGAAAAACACATAAATACACATAGATAAATAAATGTATATAAAAAATATATACAAATATTGTTTTGATTCAATTATGAAGTATTTAACAGAAATAAAAAAAAAAAAAGATTTTGCTCTATAAACACATTTGGAACTATGAAAACAACATAAAATATCAGAAAAAAGATTGCTAAGGGCTGGTGAAATGGAAATAAATCAAATAATCTTGCTGTCTGGCAACTCTAAGCAGCAAAACGTATGTGTATGTAATAAAAATTGAAATTTTATCGATCTGGCAGCACTGTATCATAGAAAACCCCACTTTTTCTTAAAGATTTTCAGTTGTTATACATTTATATATATTTTTTTAAAATTTAAATGCTATATTTTAATTTCATATAAACAATCTGGCAACGCCATAAGCTTTTAAATATTATAAATAATTGCGAAAGACTGGTGTAATAGACAGAAATCAAGCCATCCTGCGGTCTGGCAACTCTAAGCACCAAGGAAACAAGAATTTCAATTCTACCGATCTGGCAGCACTGTATAATCAAATATCCCTCAGTTGGCTTTTGAGTTTTTCAGCTCTCAAATATATAAATAATGCTTGTGGCTCAAAAGGTTGAATGTGTTGGGATTTAACAGCTTTAGCTGTGTCCGACGCCAACTGGCATTAATTGTAATTAATTCAAAAGCCAAACAACATTTATCAAGGACTTACAGCAAGCAACAACAACGACAACAACAACAACAACAACAATAGAATCAGAGCAACAACAGATTTAGATTTTCCATGCATTCATATTATGTTATATGGCGGTCCATATAAAAGCGCAGCAACCGCATTCATGCCCCTCATTCCTCCACTGCGCTGTCACACACAATAAAACAGAACTAGAACAACAACAACAAAGCGAACAACGAAGGCCAGCCGACACGAGAACAACAAGTTGGAAATGCAAAAGTCTCAAGCCTCAAGACATTTCATGTGGCTTGCTGAAGATTTTGGCGGCACAGCGACAACATGAAAGAGGAAGCAGCAGCAGCAGCAGCAGCAGCAGCAACAAAGCCATATGCCAGCTGTTGTTTGTCTGATGGCAGCAACAACAACGACAACAACAACGACAACAACAACAACAATAACGACAACAACAACAACAACAGCGACAACGACAGAAACTAACAACAATAACATTCAAAACAAAATGGCTGCCTCGAGGTCACAAATGGACAGCTAGTGTGTGCCTGTGTGTGTGTGTGGGTTGTCTATGTGTGTGTGTGTTTGTCCTTTGAATATGCTAAAAATACAATCAACATTGAAAGCAAACGTAAACACATGATATTTCAGCTGGTCGTAAGGCCAAAAGGCAGCTGCAGAGAGAAGCGATAATAGAATGGAATAGAATGGAATAGAATAGAATAGAATGGAATAGAATAGAAGAAAAAAAGAAGCCGTAAAGATATTTCATTACGACTTACTTTACAAAAGCACTTCTCTCTAGAGCAAATACAAAATGGAGCAGCGAGAAACTGCAAGAGAAGCGAAGCCAGCTCAAGTACTTAGATAAGCAAAGCTTTGAGATAAGCTTTAAATCGATGTAAGCAGAGATAATTATGAATGTGATACATAACATTTTTAAATTAATTTAAATATACTTTATTATAATTAAATCAAAGCTAGTAAAGTATTTAGATAAGCAAGCCATGTTAACAGCAGCGAGAAACTTTAAAAGAAGGTAATGCTAATGCCAAACACTTTGGATTCTGACATGAGCAGGCCAGACGAATGGTAGAAAATGTTTGCTACCAATAATTAGTAGCATTTTATTAGCTTTAACTAAAGTCAACTTATTGCTGCGCTTCTCCCTTCATTTTTTATATATCCGAAAGAAGATAAGCAGACACATAATTATGAATGGGAAATATATTTCCAAAAATATATTTTATTTTATTGAAATCAAAGCTAGCTGAGTATTTAGATAAGTTAACAGCAGCGAGAAACTTTAAAAAAAGATGTGAAGATTGTGAAAAGACCAAGCTAAAAGAGTAGCGGAAAATAGCTGTTGCCAATAATTGGAAGCATCTCAATGGCTTTAGCTAAACTCAAACTTATTGTTGCTTCTCTTCTCTCTTCACTTTTCTTATGGCCAAAAGAAGAAATTAATTAGTTTCATAAACTGTTTATTCGCATCCCGCTCCTGACTGTTTTGATTGACAAAGCGAGCCACAAAATAGTGCATATTTGAGATATAATCAAACACACTCTGCGTATACGTAATATGAAATGTAAAGCATGTGCTAAATAATTCAAATGCCACTAGCAAATTCTAAATGGGCTCAACAATTGACGCAATTATATTGATTATCGTTTAATTGAATGGCGAGCGAGAGTCATCTGAAATATGCCATTCACATTTCAATTTCAATTTGAATCGTAAATTAACCAGCGAATTGATTTCAATGAAATGCAATAATGACGCCAAATTAATTATGGACATGTGGCGAGAGGATTCCTGTGGCGCAATCTACCATTTATATTGAGGCTTATTTAGTGAAGTTGTGGCAGATTAAATAAATAAATATGTTTATTTAAATATATACATATATAATTAGCTATGCAGAGCTGCCTTATGGAGCTGGGCTTCATCAATTGTAATCCAAAATGTTGTTGTCTATCAAATTCATCAATTATAATCCCATTTAAGGCAAATTATGAGCTGATTACAGCTGGGATACTTCTATCGTTTTGTTATAATAGTTAATGAGAATAATAGTTTAATGAGAAAATAATACAAATAATTTAACATAAATATAATAGTAAAAGTATAGCTTGCAAATAACTCTGCCGTTTTTCTCTTTACGCTCTATTCGCGAAATCAACCTAAATATATCATACTCACTCGCTCTTGCCCTCACTCTCAGCAAAAGGCTTCGGCTCTTTTCGTTGAACTATTCGTGTGACGCTCGCTTAACGAACATTGGTTAGAGAGAGATAGTACTATTGGCGCTCGCACAATGAGAAGCAGCAAGTGAGTAAAGCTTAAAAAGCCAATGCAAACGGTCATCACATTCGCATGCACACACCCATGCACACACACACTCAATTCACGTACGCCACAATTGCATACCTACAATACATTCACACATTTCACTCCGAACGGACCAACCAGAGCGAAGCAAAGCAACAAGAGCATCAACGACAACAACAACGAATGCTAGCCGATCGCGAACGAGCTCGTTGAAGAAGCGATGCAATTGGTTGCTCTCTGAGCACTGTTTAAAGACTAGCACTGAATCGTGCTCTCTGAATTTTCTCTGAGAGCAGACATCAAGAAACGAACAGTTACAGTAAGTTGCAAGCAGAGCTCCCACATATCCGTTGAGTATTTCAAAACGTCCGAAAATAGTACTTATTTTCGGACGTTTTGCGTAAAACGTCCGAAAATAAGTACTATTTTCGGACGTTTTTCCGTAAACGACAACGTTGGACGTTATCATTTATTTATTTTTTTTTTTCTAATAACGTTGGACGTTGTCGTTTACTTTTTTTTTTGTTTCTCATAACGTTGCATGCACAATACAGCAGTGTTGCCGCTGCAGCAAGCTAGATTATGGATAAAAGTTGCAAAAATTTGATAAAAATTAAGGGAAATGCTGGAAAGCAATCTATATTAAAAAGGAAAAAAGAATATGTTACGAAAATATATATATATATTTTTTTTTTAGGTTTTTTCCTATAAATTTTATAGGCTATTCCATATTCAAATAAGCTAGATCTAGCCTGAAACAGGCTAGGCTGGCACAGACTCTTCACTGATATATGTACATGCGTTTTGCATATACGGGGGTGGTTTTCGCTAAGCAGATCAATTGCGTCGTTGAATTGCGTTGAGGAATTTGACCTTTTTTAGTGCATTTGGTGTGTAAATGTGATCTAATTTAGTGCATTTTGCGAGGTCTCTTATCCATTTTGAGTAAAAGTGCATTTTTTCAGTACTTTTTGCGCGGTTTTTTGTCCATTTTGCCCAAGTGTGACCTACTTCAGTAACTTTTTCAGTACTTTTTGGGCATTCCTTTATGCTATCTCCTAAATTTATAAAATGAATAACATATTATTCTTTTATGTTTTTGCATATATATATTATATATACATATATAAAATAATATACAATAAAATAAATAAAAATTAAAAAAAATATATATATATATATATATTTTTATATTTTTTTTTTAAATAAAAAGTTAATTTGTGTAAATTTTTATTTATTTTATTTTATTATTAATTATTATTTGTTCCTTTTGGTAAAATCGTCGGTCCCTAGAGAGTCGTCAAGCCCGGACTCAACCGTATTTATTTGGCTTGAAACAGGAAATAAATTAGCGGACGTTTAAAAATATCGTTTATATTTTCTACTCATATTTTAGTACTTATTTTCGGACGTCTACGCAACACACTCAAGGCCAAAGGCGCGGACGTTAACGAAAAAAAAAAAAACCAAACGGACAAAATCTCTGAAAATATCGCAAATATCGATACTGCCAAATATCGATTTTATTGCAGCACTACTTGGGACCCATATAAAATCTAAACTAAAAGAGATAGCAACAAAATTTTAAAGCCAGTTGCAAACATAATGTTTTAACTTATCAAATATTTACTCACCGATTTTTTAAAAATATTTTTACCGAAAATTGTTAAATATTCCAATTGATAACATCTATTCTGCATATTTCAATTGTTGCATTTGCCTAATTCAATTATCGAATTGCTGTCAATGCGATCCATTGAGTGCGCTCAACTTGTTTGTTGTTGTTGCACATTCAATTTTATTTAAAAAAATTTATTTTACGCTTGACTTTAGCTGCCATTAACAATGCAACAACAACAACACCATCAATGGCAATAATAATAACAATAACAATTGAAGCAGCAAAGCGCAACGAATAAAATGATTATGGAAATTATTATTATTATTATTATTATTATTATTATTATTTTGCTGCTGGTTTTATATAAATATACATATGTATATGCAAGCATATGTATTTGTATATATTTATGCATGTTTTTGTTGCGCTTTTTCCTTTTCTTTATACTCATTCACAAAGTGAAAAGAGTATATTGGTTTTACACAATATTCACCACGATCACTACTCTTTCGTCTCATTTCGAATTGCCAAACACTACTTCAGTTTATATAACATGTTAATTCCAGATACTTATGCAACTAGAGATTTTCTACTTCAGATACATAAACCTATATCTACCTCTATCTGAGCTAGAGGTCCTCTGCTGATCCTGAACAGAGTAATTCACTTAGTTGTGCTGTCTTAACTTGCTTTTCTTTCTTACTGAATTAAATTTAAATGCCGGACATGTACAGCTCACACACACACACACACACACACACATATACATACTATGAGCACACACAGCCAAGTGCTTATGTGTAGCTCATAAAAAAAAGGCGCTTAATAGATTTTCGAACACGTGCAGGGAACATGGCCTGATTGTCAGACAAGCAACACACACACACAGACACACACGCAAACACACACACAAACACACACTGGTACACATGCAGACATTTTACTGCCAATCGACAGACACATACACACAAATGTATATATATGTGTGTGTGTATGCAATATTCTGATCCCAAAATGGCCTCAAAGGCAAGTGAAGCGCATAAACAATTTATAGCCGCACCCGCAACAGCATTTAGTAACAGCAACAGCAACAGCAGCAACAACAGCAACAGCAACAGCAACAACAACACATGACATTGGCAATGCCAGCTCGTAAAAATGCAAAATGATGCAGCTGCAACAACAACAACAACAACAACAACAACAACAACAGCAACTACAACAACAGCAACAATTCACTGCAAACTGCATTGCTTTGCAGCCAGGGCGTGGCATCATCATAAACCACTTATTTGCGCTCCAAATGCAGCAGCAGCAACAACAACAACAACAACAATTTGATAAATGTACAAATACAAACTTTAACACACGCCTGCTGTCCGTGTGTGTGTGTGTGTGTGTCTATCTGTGTGCTTGTATTGGTGCATCGAAACTTTCGCTTGAGCTGTCAGCGCTGCAAAGTATGCAACACTTTTTGCCTCTTTTGGCTTATCACAGCTCGAGCTGCATTCAATTTAAATTTCGATTGCAAATGTGCTCTGTGTCTCTTTTGTAGTCCTTGACATTCCTTCTCACTTTATCTCCCTCTCTCTCTCTCTCTCTCTCTCTTTCGCACACACACACACACACTTGTTCTACACTATATATATTATTATATTATACATTAATCACACTCAATTTTGATTGTTTTCTGTAGATCAATTTATTTATGTCCAATTCTATCGGAATATGAAGCTCCTTAATCTCTCTCTCTCTCTCTCTCTCTCTCTCTCTCTCTCTCTCTCTCTCTCTCTCTCTCTAACATCCTCTCTCACTTACTCTCCTTTCTCTCATCCTATCTCTCTCTCCCTCTCTCACTCTCTCTCTCTCTCTCTCTCTCTCTCTCTAGCTCTCTATTTCTCTAATTCTCAATCTCTTTATCTCATTATTTTTCTAACCTTCTTTCTTTGTCTGTCTTTTGTTCTGTCCCTCTCCCTCCTTCTCTCACCTCCTTCTCTCACCTCATTCTCTTTCTTACCTCTATCTCTCTCTCTCACACCTCTCTCTCTCTCTCTCTCTCACCTCTCTCTCTCTCATCTCTCTCTCTCTCTCACCTCTTTCTCTCTCTCACCTCTTTCTCTCTCTCATTATTCTTTTTTCATTATCCTTCTCTCATTACCCCTCTCATTCTCCCTCTCTCATTCTTCCTCTTACTTTCTTTCCCTGCTTGTCTCTCTATCTCTTTCTCTCTCTTTCTCTCTCTCCCTCTATCTCTTGCACAGATAATCTCTAATTCAAACCTCACCTCAGACACGAACTTCACTGAGTCCATAGCTGGTCAGTAGGTCTGCTTTGGCTAAACTGAGTTTCCGAGTTGTTGTTGCTGTTGCTGTTGTTGTTGCTGTTGCTGTTGCTGTTGCTGTTGCTGTGGCTAGGGCTGTGACCGTTGCATTAGCTGCAACTTTTGTGCATTAGTCAACAAAAACATTGCCGCAGTGACCCAAATTGTGTATGACCAAAACAACAACAGAGCAGCATGAACAGGAGCAGCAGCATCAGCAACTGTTGTTGCTGCTGTTGTTGCAGCTGCGCTGCATTTTTATTGCTGCTGTGGGGGCAATGTCACAGCAGGAGGGGGCTGGCTCCGAAGCGGAGGAGGCGGCGCAGAGGGCTGGGCCGAAAGCTGAGCCACTGGCTGGTTGCACGCAAAATGTAGCAACATAAAACTGACAGCAACAGAGCCGCCAACAACAACTGCAACAAATTAAAACAAACGAAACAATTTATTTATGTCGTTGTCAGCAGCAGCAGCAGCAGCAGCAGCAGCAGCAGTAGCAGCAACAGCAGCAACAACAACAACAACAGCAAGTGCAACAACTACAACTAAAGCCAAAACAATAAAAATTGTTCAGCAACAAATAATTCACAACATTTTTGTAACGATAAATTTATTAGCAGCGTCACGTGACAAGGACAACTACAACAACAACAACAATTGCACCCATAGCAACAACCAACAGAAGAAATCTTCTGGCATTTATTTTACTTGAACTCATTTTTATATACATATTTAGGAAAAAAACAAAATATTATATTTAATATATAAATATAATATATAAATATTTGCATTTAGTTAGAAAATAATTTTTTCTATGAAAAAAATAAATAAATAAATATTTTAATATATAGATATTTTGATTTATTTATTGACTATTTTTTATTTTTATTTTTTTTTTATCAAGCTCGCAATTAACTGTTTAAAGTTTCTCGATGTCTGCAAATAAATCCCTTTCACTCACGCTCTCAGAGAAAATTCAAAGCGCACGATTCAGTGATGGTCTTTAAACAGTGCTCAGAGAGCAACCAATTGCATCGCTTCTTCAACGAGCTCGTTCGCGATCGGCTAGCAATCGTTGTTGTTGTCGTTGTGCTGCTGTTGTTTTGCTTCGCTCTGGTTGGTCCGTTCGGAGTGAAATGTGTGAATGTATTGTAGGTATGCAATTGTGGCGTACGTGAATTGAGTGTGTGTGTGCATGTGTGTGTGCATGCGAATGTGATGACCGTTTGCACTGGCTTTTTGAGCTTTACTCACTTGCTGCTTCTCATTGTGCGACCGGCAATCGTACTATCTCTCTCTAACTAATGTTCATTAAATGAGCGTCACACGAATAATTCAACGAAAAGAGCCGAAGCCTTTTGCTGAGACTGAGAGCGAGAGCGAATGAGTATGATATTTTTAGGTTGATTTCGCTAGCGTAAGTAATTAAACGGCATTTTTAATTATTTATTATTTTATTTTAATTTAGTAATTAATTTTTTTTTTCATATGTTATCTGTTTTCTCATATCTATATTATAAATGTAGAATTTTTCTATTTTTGAGCAAGCTATAAAATACATGTAGAGCAATCCAGAAGCATTCGATTATCAGCTCTAAGCGAAAGCTCCTTGAATTTCTCAATTGAGAACATCATGTGAACTAGCTCATTCATCTGCATTAGCATTAGCATTAGCATTAATGACACTTATCGCTGAGGCTGAATGCACTTGTTCGTGCACAAGTTTTCAGATTTGCCAACTTTGGCAATAGTCGTTAAAGTACACTCTCAAGTACACTTAAGTTTTCACACAGATTGAATAACAACACACAAAATTGGCTTCATTCTTGTTATGTGGCTGGCTGCTGCTGCTTCCTCTTCCTCCTCTGCTGCTGCTTCCTGTTCTTCTTCTTGTTGTTCGCTTCTTAGCATAGTTGGCATAATTGAAACATTTTTCATTGCACAATCAAAAGTCTAATTAAAATACTTTCCTTTAGATAAAATTTGTACGGAAGGAAATATTCCACAAATATTTCGAGCATTTCACGCACAATGCCGCCAGAGGGCGCTGCAGCGTTGCTGCCATAAAACGCCACTACAGCTGCGGCCATTATGGCAAACAGTTTATGGCAAGCTTTCGTGGAGACTTGGGTCGTTTGAGCTCTTTATAGCACAGCTTGTGCGCAAAGCTTTTAGCAACAATCTCTACACTTGACAGTTGCAAATTTGAAATTGTGAGCATTCCATGAGCGAAAGCTTTTATTTATTTATTTTTGTTTTGGAGACAAAGTTTGGGAATATTTTATGATATTTATTAATTGATTCATATTTATGAATTATTTTCGAGGAATTCAATGAGCTACAATTTTAAAAATTATATTTTGATTTCATTAGTATTAAATATTTATATATATATTGAATATAAACTATATATTACAAATTAAATATTAACAAAAATAAATGTTAATATTTTCATAAATTCAAAGGTCAACAAATGGAAAGTTTACTTCATGTGGAGTGAAAATTTATGGCGAAATAGGGAAACTTAGTGAAATTGCTGGAATGCGAAATTGTATTGCTTACTATAGTAGAAGTTTATAGTTTATAGCTATATAATATATATATATATATATATATATATATATATATATCATATATATATATATATATATATATATTCTATATATTTATATATATTTAATGGGGTCTGTCCCGCCTTTTACTGCCTCTTAGTGTGTCATTATCAATGGGTATAAAGCCATAATACCGAATGAAACTACTTCAAAAAGCAGCTTTATATATATATATATATATATATATATATATATTGACATTTGTGGCAGAGAGCCCATAGATCCTTTTGGCCCTTCGCTTGCCACATTTGTCGCATGTGGCCCGAATGACCGGCGATTCATCACCTTCAAAGCGAATGACGCATTCACCTAGGGGAAATTTCCATATGGAAAAGCGAGCGGCAGTCATTGGCAAAGTTAAAGGCTAAATAGACGCGCCACAAACAATAATAATAATATTAATAATAACAATAATAATAACAATAATAATTATGTTAAGAGTCTGGGAAGTCCTTTTGCAGCACATAAATCAAACAACGACGCGTCGCTGCGTTAATTGTTATTAAAAAAAAAAAAAAACAAAAAAAAAAAAAATAAACAACGCAATGCGCTGACATTCTCTCCTCTCTCTCTCTCCCTCTCTCTCCCTCTCTTTCACTCTATATACATATTTGTTTGTGCCTCTCACTGTGCGGGTTATGGCTGGAACATCCTTTTGTTGCATCCGAGCGCCGGAAGGACATTGTTTGCTCAACGCCCCAAGCATTGTCAATAAATTGTATGTGAGATTTATTGTCTCTGCCGCTAGAGAAATGGCCCCGAAACAGACAGGACAATGCGCTACACTAGCCGACTAGTGCTGCCCGCCCAGACCAGGCCAGACCAGGCCAGACCAGGCCAGGCCCGGCCAGGCCCGTTTCCCTATCAATTGTTAGTCCTTGTCGCTGCGGTCGCTAACTCCTGTTGTGGCCTCACATTCACAGGGCCAACAATTTCCAATTAAAGAACGACAGCGAGAGCAACGAAAAGCGGATGGATAGACAGATAGTATGGTGGATGCGATGTCATTCGGATACTAAAGCCGAAATGGAATGAAACGACAGCACATAAAGTCAAATGTCATGAAATAACAGAATGTGGAATTGAAACACGACTTGAAACAGAGCTAAACTGGGTAGTGTGAAGAAAAACATAAAACAAAGTGAAATATGCTGTCAAAATGTAGGGTACGCCTAGTATGCCGGAACGAAATGGAATGAAACAGAATGAAATGGAATGAAACGAAATGAAACTGCATCATGATGAGAGATAAAAAATCGTAGTAAAAAATAATATACGTAAAAAGCTTAAAAAAGAGCAAATTGAAAAGGGAATGAAACAAAATGGAATAAAACAGAGAAATATTGTTCAAGACTGAGATAATAAAATAGGATGACAATATTAAATACACATAATAAAGTTATACATAAAATGGGGGAACAAAATGGAATGGAATACTATGAAACTATGATTAATGTATAGAATTATTTAAATGATTGTGATGGTATTATTAAGAAAGAAATAATTATTAATTCAGAATCACTATAGTCAAATGGTGGAACGAAATGGACCAAATATAAATGAAAGAAATATAAGAAAATCAACGAAAATTCACATTCATTTTGCAAGGAAAACAATTCGGAATGAAACAGCTGGTAAATTTCTGAAATATACGAAAAGTATACAATATTGCATAGAAATCAAATGTCTATGGGGAAATTAAATTCCAATAAATATTTATCAACATTTATTTAATAATGTCAAGTTTCAGATAGTCACAAATTATACTATATT
Organism: Drosophila hamatofila; assembly: GCA_035045345.1. Taxonomy (NCBI): domain Eukaryota; kingdom Metazoa; phylum Arthropoda; class Insecta; order Diptera; family Drosophilidae; genus Drosophila; species Drosophila hamatofila. The sequence goes on along the minus strand of JAWNPA010000039.1, from coordinate 20,229,328 downwards.
AGATACGAATATGGGTGCGTTAGCTATAATTTGGAGTAGTAGCGTTGCCATATCGGTAGAATTGTGAGATATATATATATATTAGCATCAATATATATATATATATTAGCATCATTTATAAATGGAACATGTCGCTCTCAAACGGGCGACAATAAACACTCAATCGCGTGACGCGTCGAGGAGTCACGTAGTTATCGATAATTAATGTAATCACAATCGATAGCACATGCAAACGCTGCCCATTAGCATAAAATTACCAGCACAAAGGGAACGATATTCAAATGAAATAGAAGCACACACAGAGGGAGAGAGAGAGAGATAGAGAGGGAGAGGTAGGAGAACTTTTATACAACAGGTAAACAGGTGGGGGGCGCCTATCTGTATGTGTGGGTGTGCTATGAGTGGGTTAGGATGTTGCTGTGCAACGGTTGCTTCAAATAACGGTACAGTTGACTAGATGGCTTATTAACGGAAGCTAATCGAATGTAAAAACTTTTGCTATAAAATATGACGAATTTATAGCGGGTATAGCATATCAATAGATATAAAGAAACATATATATAGACAGGTTTATCTACTGGCTCACATTGTGAACAGGTACAACAAAACTAGCTCAAAATTTAGGTATATAAAACTTAAGACTACTAAGACTTGAAGCACATTAGTTGCATAAATAACTCTAAATACTCCGCAACTGTGTCTTTGGCAAAAATGAACTAGTTTTATGAACTCTAAGCCCAACTCCCTCAATATCGCCTTCCCTTTAAGACAATCCGAATTGGCATTAGAAATTCATCAGTCTCTCTTCAGCACAGCTGCAGCGCTGATGCCTGAACTGAAGTTATGCTGAACTAGTTCAACTAGTTCATTGCTGAGCAGTTTCAATTGTCTATAGTATTGAATTCATTGAAATACTCAGGATATTCAATATTCGACATGCCAAAAATAGAATATTTCTATTCACCTGAGTTTTTTTTTCATTTCCTTTTTGAGATTTTTTGTTTGAGTTTCGGGTTGCAATTGAGGCGGCTCCGGTTCCAGTTCTGTTCAGTTGCCTCCAGTTGTTGGCTTCCAGTTGTTGCACAAACTTGTACAACATGAAAATGACAAGTCTGGGAAATAGGCTAAAGCCAAAACACACACAGAGAGGGCGAGACAGATAGAGATAGAGAGAAAGAGAGAGAGAGAGAGAGAGAGAGATGGACTGGCAAATGATGCCAGAAGGCAGGCAAAAACTCGCAAGCAGGCAAAAGCAGCAGGGCAGAGCTGTTTAGGCTGGGGGTGGGGCCAGGCCAGGCTCATTAACTTGGCATTGTATACAAAATGTGTCGCTTGGCATTCCCATTTAGGCACACACACGCACACACACACACCCAGAGAGAGAGAGAGAGAGAGAGAGAGGGGACTATCACGTGTGTGTTTGCGACTTTCAATTGCGTTGCAATTACTTCTAGTTTCTATCTAGATACGAGTCTATATGCATAAAGATATATACATATATAGATATATACATATATATATATATATATGTATATATCAACTCGTATGTTTCAAACTTTTTTTTTTGATTTGATTGCCGCCTCTTTGGCATGAATTGAGAAAACTTTTGCAGCCCGTCACACAGAGGCAAACCAAAAAAAAAAAAAACAAGAGAAGCGAAGGGAAATAGGGGGGAGAAACGCGCAAAAACTTTACTAATTAGAAATAATGCAGCCAACATACGACAGTTAATCGCAGTAATACGCATATAAGATCCGAGTACTTTAATCCTTAATGTGTGCTTAGCTAAGACATATATTAGGCAAAGCCGAAGTGAAACAACAAACATTAGCATTTCGCTCTCAGCTGTTGCTGCGATTAGACAAGTTGGAGCTGAGCTACGTGAAGGTCCACTTTCTTATAGATATATGTATGTTAGGTATATACTATATACATCATTTTATAATATCCCTACATTATATATGTATATCTCTCTATCTTTCTAGCTCCCTCGCTCTCTATCTGTCTAACTCTCTTTTCTCTATCTCTATCTCTCTTTCTCTCCATCGCTTTCTCTCGTATGCTCTCTATCTCTCTTTCTCTCTATCGCTCTATCTCTCTATCTCGCTTTCTCTCTATCTCTCTTTCTTTCTATCTCTCTTTCTCTCTATCTCTCTTTCCCTATATCTCTCTTTCTCTATATCTCTCTGGCTTTCTCCTTTTCTCTCTATCTCTCTCTCGCTTTCTCTCTATCTGTATATCTCTCTTTCTTTCTATCTCTCTTTCTCTCATTCTCTCAGTCTCTCTGTCGCTACCTCTACCTCTACCTCTACCTCTACCTCTACCTCTACCTCTACCTCTACCTCTACCTCTAACTCTAACTCTAGCTCTAACTCTACCTCTATATCTACTTCTCTCTCTACCTTTACCTCTGCCTCTATTTCTATCTATCTTAAGTCATTTCATCATCTTCAATACATTAAGAAAGGTTGCTTCACGTCCAAGGCTGTTTTCTACTCATGCTTTCTACTTTAATAGATTTTCATTAGGAAATCGACATTTTTGTTGGTTGTTTTGCACAATTCGCAAATTTCCATTTGCCTGCGCGTATGCAGATAAAAATTTGCACGATTTTTCCTCCATTTTTCTTTTGTTGTTCAAACGGGCCGCAAAAACATTTTTCATATGCGACGAAATGCGGCAGCTGCGGGCGCCTGCATGGCCCAGAGCACACACACATACACACACACACACACACACACATACAGGAGAGTGCCAAGAGCGTGAAAATAATTCGCTTGGCGCGGCAGTAAATCACGAGGCCCAAAATGCAATTAGACGCATTAGCATCGCCTGCCGCCTCCTGCCCCACAGGAGTGGGCGTGTGGACCACAAAGGTGGCTCAAATTACAGTCATACAAGTGAGACCCGAGAGTAGCAGCAGTTAATATTATGCATAAATTTGATGACAAAGAAAAAAAAATGAAATAAATAAATGGAAAAAAATGCTAGAAAAAGAACGAACAAAAAATTCCCAATTTGTGGTTTAATTAAATCACACAAAATGTCAATCAGAAGCAGACGAAAGACCAAAAGAAAATCCAGCTACAAATAACGCCATCTAATTAGTGGCCAAAAATAATACAAAGTAAACACACACAAACACACACACACACACACACACATATATATAGATATATACATATATTTATATTTATATATGTTTATTAAGAAGCCAAAAGTGTAGACAGAGAGCAAATGGAGATTTGTTTGGCATTTGCATTTGATTTGGCTGGCAAATTGAAAAATGTGACGCCAATGCCAATGAAAGGCAATCAAATTACAACGCGGCTGGCTGCGAAAAAAGGCGGCTCGAGATGAAGCTCGAGAGAGGCGAGCATCAAATATTTATGCCACTCGCAGTGCGAGCGGTCGACAAACGAATTCCCAAACGAGCTGGGATCCTCTTTGATGGTGTGTGTGTGTATGTGTGTGTGTGTATGTGTGTGTGTGTGTGTGTGTGTGTGTGTGTGTGTGTGTGTGTTCAGGAGACGGACGGGCGGGCCAGCAGGTGTTGGTCATTCGATACGCATTTAGTCAGCCAGCAAATTAGCTAACCAATTGCCAATAACCAGCAATGGGAGCAACTGAACTGCCACTGCCACGCCCACTGCCCACTGCCCATAGAGAGAACAAGCTCGTTGTGCGCTACGGGATGCCCAAATGCACATGTCCTGCGGCTCGACGAATAGTCCATAAATTAAACAGAGCTGCATAACCAGATATAGACACTATCCATACACACACACACACACACACACACACACACACACACACACACACACACATATATATATAGCTAATTCGCATTAAATGCTTATCCAGTTGTTGTCCAAACCAAATAACCAAATCATTTATAAAATACAAAATTAGTTAAATGCATTCAACATTTTTGGCATTCAAAATGGGAATTTGATATAAACGCCTTTTTAGTGAGACGTGCGTAGACTGTACTTATTATTATTATTATGTGCTAGTTGTGTGTGAATATATATAAGTATGTGCTATAAATATCTCGAATTGAATTTATGACCCATATAAATATATTGAAAACGATCGAATGCCGTGGAAGATACAGATGAGTTATTTGAAGAGCAAAATACTTGTATTGATAAAGAAAATGTTACTATATTTTAAAAACAATTTTAAAAAAATCGAAAAAAATCTTTGGGTGCTTTTGTAATACTTTATTGTACATGAGAAACACGGATATCGAAAAGGAACTGGTGATTTCTATTCTTGAAGTATATATATTCTTGATCAGGGCAACGAGCTGAGTCAATTTAGCCCAGTCCGTCCGTGTATCTGTCCTTCTGTCTGTATGTTTGAACGCGTCGATCTCAGAAGATATAAGAGCTAGAGACTTAGAATTTTGACTTGTAGGTCAGTTTATTGCACACGCAGATCGAGTTTGTTTCAAAAAATCGATAACTACTTTCGTTTTTTTGCTATAAAATAAAAACCGTTTCGAAAATCAGTTATAAAATTATATCTTCTATATCTTAAGAGCTAGAGAATTTGAAATTTTGAATATAGGTTGATATGTATTTTTTAGAATTTCGATTATTGTTATATTTATTTATTTGGTATTTATTATTTTTTATTTATTATTTTATTTTGGTGTTGCAGATTTATGTCCTTAATTATGTAGCGCAGTTTTAGAGATTTATATTATATATACAATATGCCTGTCTATATTCTCTTTTTGTTTGTATTATTATTATCAAGTGCAGAATTTATACATCATTATTTTTCAACGCAGCCTGCTCGCAAGAGGACTACTTTTTAGTAAGGCAAGATTTTAAAAAGACAATTGGACATATGTCAGATAACCCCGCTTGAAAACCCCCTAACTGCATTAACGCGTTTGGCTTCAGAATCAATTATAATCTGCATGCTGTAAAGCTCCATATTCTCAGAGTAACTTTTCTGAATTCCATATCACGTCCATCAAAATCAACACCAGCTCAGCAAGTTCTGCTTGCATACGCCTTTGACTGCCGAACAAGAGTTCTACCTAGTTTCACCTATTTAGTTTTTTTCTCTTACTCAATGAGTATCTTAAGACCAGAGCTAACTCAGCAGCAGAAGGCTTCCTCTACTGCTCAGCTGTTCTGCATTAAAGACCCAACCACCGTCAACATATCACCACCGAGAAACGTATGCAAATGTGCAATGGCCAAGCCAGAAACATTCCACTCCAAATATATAGTATATATATACATATATATAGTCTAGGCACATTCAATATCTAAATATTTTCGCATCATTTAAGTTTTTACCTATATTTATTATAAACGCTCTACCTCTCACTCCCACTCTCTGTCTCTCTCCCTTCCGCCTCTGCCCTTGCTTCCTCTGCCTCTCTCGCACATCCTTTTTCACTTCAGTTTTGCGCTGCATTCGCAAACGTTTCAAGTGCATCCACTTCAGTGTTTAGCTCTTGAGCTCTACCATTAAATGCGAACTGTTGGGAAGCCCCTTTAAATGCCATGGAATTCAATTATCGGTTTTGGCGGTTAACCAAACAACCAACCACAGCCAAAGCCATAGCCAAAGCCAAAGCCAAAGACAAACTGGACTCCAGCTGGACATCAGCTGGACATTTATTGAGGGACATGCAGAGGAATGCAGTTGGTCATGGCGCGGCCATTGCAAATTGAAGGGCAATAAATATTCTCAGGGACTGTCTGTCTCCATGTGTGTGTGTGTGTGTGTGTGTGTGTGGCTGTCTGTCTTTGTATGTGTGTGTGTGTGCGGGAATTTGCAACATTTATATTAATCATACGCAACGTGTGACGCTTTAAACGGGTTTAGCCTTAAAGCGCAAGTCTGGCAAACTGACAGTGCGGGACAGCAGCAATGCAGGTGAGACAGTCAGTGAAGGGAGTATATTGGCTTTAAGCAATATATAGACACATAGGTCTAGCTGTCTATACGAAAGACTAAAGACTTCAGTCCCAGGCGAAGATAAACACAACTATTTACATAGTGCAAGTATATATAGTCGTGTATATTCCCATCTCAGTTTGAAGTCTTTAGTATGGATAGCTAGACATATATATTGCTCGTTCAATACGCCCACTTGGGGCGTGGCAAATACTATATTCTATACAATATATATGTATATATATATATAACATATTTATGTATACATATATGTCACAGATAGATAGATTTACCATTGGTTATAGAGCAGTTTATCGATACTTAGAACAGTTTTAAAAACAGTGTTGTATAATTTTGTTCGCGTGGAATGTTGGTAAACATTAAAATACAATAGAACATAGCTCTGAAGGGACTACCTGATCAGTGTGCTCTGAGGTAGTGATGAAAGAGCTGCAGAGAAACAAAGAAGGCAAGAAGAAGAAAAATACTGCTAAAAAATAATACGCCAATATATACATACATATATTTGAGCTTGAGATGAACTAATGTTTGCTCAGTTGACAGACTTCGCATTGAACTTTCGACTAAGTTTTGCTTTATATTTCGCTGTAAGCGAGTATGCTGCAGTCGGCTATGATCGTCTGCAAAATTCTCATTCATATTTATTTTACTTTCCACCTCAGAATTTGTTTTACGCTTTGTTGTAGCTGTGTATTTATGTTGTTCTTCTACCCATTGATAGAACGAGGAACTAAGAGAGGTGATGCCGTATTTAGAGAAGAAGAGTGAAAAGCAGGCTGCATGAAATGTATATGAAATGAAATATATGAATAGCGTATGAACCAAGGGAATGCAACCAAATTAGTTTTTCTTTTCTAGCCTAGCCAAAGAAAAAGTTGCTCTCGTTAGCTATTGAGCTCACTTTCACTTGTGAAAAGATCTTTAGATATCAGTTACCATTCTATAGGTTTTCAAGCATCAGTCCAAAAATATAAGTGTTTAAGATATTCAATTTAAAGTTAAGCCTTTAGTTTACTATATCAACATCACTCCCTCAACACTTGAAGATTTTTCAAGCTTTTCTCTTTGATTTCTTGAGCAAACATCACTCCCTCAATAACTTCGTCAATTACCTTGAAGACATTTGCCAATTGTAATACCATTAGTTTTTTCTAGCTTCTCTTTTTTCTCTCTCTCTCTCTCTCTCTCTCTCTCTCTCTCTCTCTCTTTCTCTCTCTCTCTCTCTGTCTTTCTCTTTCTCCTTTTACATTATTAGCAACAGGAAACATGATCATAGAAAGTAGCAAAGATCGATTTTTTCTTCTTAGCTTCTTCTTTGCCTTCAACTTTTCCTTAACGTTTATATCATGAATATTCTACACCGCATATCGTGTATATATATGTTTTAGTTTGGATGTCAACATGGAGCTTTGTAATGTTAATATCGTCTATCGTCTATCGTGTATAGGTTATTGAAGATCGCAATGCCCAGAGTCTTTCATTATCAATCGTTTATCTACCATACATGGCAGGGTATCTACTAGTCGTATATGGCTCGCTCTTGTCTCGCCATGTCGCCGCTGGTTTGTTTGACCAAATGCAAATGCAAATTCAAGTGCGCGCATAAATCCAAAAGACCGCACTACAAAAATGAAAAACGAGCCTCGCACAAAGGTTTCCGATGTGAGATAGGGGCAGCTGTGGGCGGTAGGGATGATTGAAGGCGGTGGGGGGTGATTGTATGGCAATGACTGCGCTTTGTGGTTTATTTACAAATGAAAAAAAAGAACAGAAAAACCAGCAAACAGCAAAGAGAAAATAAATAAATATATACTATATATAAATATATATACATATATATATATATATATATATATATATATATCTATATATATATAATTTTGATATTCCGAACGCTTTATTGCATCAGTTGAAGTTGCAAATTGTGCAAAAGTTGCCGCTGCAGCAGAGACAAGGGCGTGGCAGTGGCAGACAGCAGATCTGGCAATGCCAACAATTTGTTGTAATTACATTTTTCAGACGAATATATGTACATACATATATATACATACATATATATGGCTTGCTTACCCTTTCATCAGCTTCCTTTGCATCATTAGAGCCTCGCCGCAGCCAGTTGCATCATGTGGCGCTAATGAGTCGGCCCTACAACTACAAATGGAGCCAGCAACTGGACACAGCCAGGCAAATTAAAAGCAAAAAAAAAAAAAAAAAAGGAAAACAAACAACAAACAAACAGCAAACAAACAGTCAAAAGCCACAACGATGAGAACAGCCGAACGGCAATTTCATTTTGAAGTTTTCGTCTCAAGTGGCAGCCACAAGCTGCCCACGCTTCAGTCTTTGGGCCACCCCATTTCAATCCATCCGTGGCTCCATTCACGAATGACTAATGGATTGCAGCAGGCTTGTGGTGCCGCTGGCCGCTTGCCGCTGCGGTTGCCCGTTCGGTTGGCTCTCTTTTAAAGCCCAAGCCCAGGCCCCTGCCACTCCCCCGTCTGACAGTCAAAGGCAAACCAAGCCCCACACACAATCAATCCGAATGCCCCAGCTGCAGCAGCAGCATTTTAAAGTCCCGTCCAGTTCAGTCAACAACAAAAATTATTTAGCTTTTGCCATTTGCCTCGACAAGAATCGGCAAAAGTGCTGAATTCTCGTGCTTAGCGCAATTCCCAAGCGCAATCCACTTTATTTCCAAAACTTTTTCAAATCCCAACAACAAAAAAAACCGAATAACACGAGAGAGAGAGAGAGAGAGAGAGAGAGAGAGAGAGAGAGAGAGAGAAATTCCAGCTCATAGAAATGCAAAGCGTAATTAGATTAGTCCAAATGTGAACTGATTTTCATGTCCGCTGACTCTTGGCTAAGTTGCAATGCGATTTCGCCCAACTGAAAGTGGGGCTACTGCATTGGACTGCAGCCAATCTGGCAACGCTGCGCATTGGATTAACACATCCAATTCGAAAACTCAACTGATAAGCCAATGACTAGCAAGTCTGACAATGCTTACTTTACCAACTACAACCAGGGGATGAGAGACACCAGCATCTGGCAACAGAAGCTCTTGCAGCAAAAAGTCTGGTAACACCACATCTGACAGGTCCAACTCAGAGCAGACCAAGAGCCGCTAACAGCAGGGTACTGTCTTCGTAATAATAGTCAAATAATAGACTCAATCCGGAAATTGCAAAAAGTGGCAACACCAAATCTGGCAACACTAAGTCAAGCAACACCAAATCAAATAAAAATTGTCATTGCATCTAGAGTAATATATAATTAAACAAACAAAAAAACAAAAACAATCCTGACAAATTTTAATATGGCAACACCAGATCTGGCAGCTTCAAGTCCAAGGATCACAAGTCTGACAACGTCAGAGGTACAAAACAACTGAGTTATACGACATCAACTTAAAAACTAATTCTGACACAACACAGAGTGGCAACGCCACATCTGGCAGCACTTAGTCTAACTATAATATGTCTGGCAACACTAGCTCCAGCATTGATTACTAGAATAGATATAAAATTGCAAGGTTAAAACTATGTAGTTTTGGTGCTACAAAAAGTGACAACTTCACATCTGGCAGCACTTAGTCTTACTATACAATGTCTGGCAACGCTAATTCTAGCATTGATCACCACAGTAGATATAAAATTGCAAGCCTACAATTAGTTCTGGTGCTACAAAAAGTGACAACTTCACATCTGGCAGCACCTAGTTTGACTATACAAGATCTGGCAACGCTAACTCCAAGTAGCGTATGAGAAAAATAATTATTTTCACACTCTAAGCTCTGATCACCATCTGGCAACACCACATAAATACCACTTTAAGCCATGATTCCACTATGATTTCATGTGGCCAGAGTGTTAATCAAACTTCTTGTCAAATTGAGTGTTAACTTTAACTGAAACACGAAGCACCCCAGGCCCCAAGCTGACAAGAAAACATGAAACAAAACAAAGCTCTTTGCTGAAACACGCACAATTGAGCACAATTTGTTAAACACATTTCAAACATTTCTGCATTTACTTTACTCATTAACAAAGTTCAACTATAAATTAAAAATATAAATAAAACCAGAAAAACATATAAAAAAGTAATACCAATTTGCAAATTACAATAGTCTCATTATTATGCAAGAGGACAGGAATTGTTTTCAGAATTTGTAATGCTATCTGGACATTAACTGTGGACCACAATGAAAATATAAGCAATTTTTTTATGAGCTGCTAAACGAAAGCACAGTTGAAAGGGTATGCCGAGTGCGTGACAAAAAGTATAAAAGAAATATTTATTAACTTTTAAAATTCAAAGGAATTAAACAATTTTTTTTTAAATATACTTAAAATATACAAAAATATTTTAGTCAAATATATTGTAAATATATTACAAATATATTGCAAATACTTAATATATTTCTAGTGCAGGGTGTCTGGCAGTCAGTCATTGGCAAACTTATCCAATTTTATGGATGCCATCTAATTGCACTTTGTGTGCGTCGTAAATATTTAAATCAAACGCAAAACAGCTGCAATTATAAATGCTGAATAATGGCGGAAAAGAAGCACAAAAAAATGTGTAAATAATGAGGAGAGAGGAGAAGAGAGAGAGATGGAGACAAAGCTGATAAAATACCAAAGGAGAGAGTGAAAATCGCAGCAGCTCCCGTGGGAGGCCTTTGGACGGCGGTTTGCCAGTTGCATGCGCTCATTGGCAGCGATTATGCAAATGCCAAAGACACACACCCACACACACACACCCACACACTCACCCACACACACTCACAGCATGTGTGCTCAAGTTTGTGGCTGGCTGGGCATGGGCGTGGGCGTGGGCGTGGCAGTAGCTGAGTTAACACGAGCTGCTCTGCTGTGTGCGCGGGCCAAAGTTATAAATATAAATTAAGCAAATGTGTTGCATAAATTGTTGTTGTGCTGTTCGTCCTCTTCTATGTGTGCGTGTGTGTATGTGTGTGTGTGTGTGTGTGGGCCAACAACAAAGTGGTAACAAAAATTACGAGCTACAAGTTCAAGATATAACAGCAAACAGACGACGCGACGCATCCACAGCACCCAGTTGCAACAAAGCAAACTCTGCATGCGAAAACCAGTTGCGAGCACCTGCTTTTCGCACCTGTCGCAGGTGTGGCGGCAGGGTCACTGAAAATAGCTTAAAAACTCCAATTAAAACTGATGGCAAACAGTTCTAATGTAATTCTATTTTGAAGTTTAGTAAAAACAAGCATACAAATATGTGTAATGCAGTCGCTACGTAGCTCTGCTCATTAGCAACTCAATTACGCAGCTTAAATAGCTGAAAAATGAAGGTTTAGCTAAATTTTCGTTTATTAATTCGTTCCAAAAGACAAGCAACAAAAAACAAAACATAGAGTTAAGCGTGAGAGCGAATTGTAGGTAGTAGAGTATAGACAATTGAGGAAACTCTCGTTTGGAATGTCTAACTTTTGCATAACTGTTCATGCCAAATTAGAATTATGAAAAGTTATTAATGCTAGATTTGAGTTTCCATAGTAAGTGTAGTTTTTATAATATTTACAGTATTTGTAGTATTTACAGTATTTATAGTATTTACAGTATTTATAGTATTTACAGTTCTTATAGTATTTACAGTAATAACAGTATTTATAGTACTTATAGCAATTATAGCATTTGCAGTATTTATAGCATTTAAAGTATTAATAGTATTTTTAACATTTATAGATTTGTAGTATTTATAACATTTACGGTATTTAGAGTATTTTTAGCATTTCTAGTATTGCGTAGTATTTATAACATTTACGGTATTTTTGGTTTTTATAGTATTTACAGTACTTATAGTATTTACAGTATTAACAGTATTTATAAAATTTATAGCAACTATAGCATTTTATTTATAGTATATTTATATTTATATAAATTATTATATATTTATAGTATTTATAGTATTTATAGTATTTATAGTATTTATAGTATTTATAGTATTTATAGTATTTATAGTATTTATAGTATTTATAGTATTTATAGTATTTATAGTATTTATAGTATTTATAGTATTTATAGTATTTATAGTATTTATAGTATTTATAGTATTTATAGTATTTATAGTATTTATAGTATTTATAGTATTTATAGTATTTATAGTATTTATAGTATTTATAGTATTTATAGTATTTATAGTATTTGTAGTATTTATAGTATTTGTAGTATTTGTAGTAAATGTAGTATTTGTAGTATTTGTAGTATGTGTAGTATTTAAAGTATTTATAATACTTACACTATTTATAATATTTATAGTATTTGTAGTATTTGTAGTAGTTATAGCACCTATAGTATTTATGGTATTCAAAGTATTTATTGTATCTAAGGTATATTTAATATTTATAGTATATTAAGTACTATAAAATATTTATAATACCTATAATAATCATAGTATATAATGTTAAGAATTTGTACTGTTTGCATAACATATGCACTTTATAGTATTTATGGTGCTGTAGTTCATTTAGTATTTCTTTTTAGTGCTTTGAAAATTTCAGTATTATTTATAGTTTTTTAGGGAATATTTTTTTTTATATTTCCTATTTATAGTATATTATGTATTTATGTTATTTTATAGTACTTATACTAATTTGAGTATATTTATTACCTAAAGTACTTTAGCATTCATATAATACTAAGTATTTATATTATTATATTTATATTTATATTTAATTAAGTATTTATTATTTTTATTTTTATTATATTTATATTTATATTTAATTAAGTATTTATTTTGTTAGCCATGGCATTTATAGTATTTATAAAGTGTTAGTAGATGTGGTAGTTCTTTTTAGTAATTTTAAAATTTGTAGTACTTGTTTAAAGTTTATTTATCTGCCAAAAGTCCTTCTAACTGCATTACTAATTAAAATAATTACTAATAATATATTAATTAGTACAGAAATGAATAAACCATTTATGATATTTAAGTTTCGCTTCGATTCAAGCAATTGAATGCACTCGGTTTCCCGCTGGGTGGCACAAGCCAACGCAGGCAATTTAATTTATACGCATATATGTGTCTAGCTATGCGTATGTGCGTGTGTGTGTGGGTGTACGTGTGTGTGTGTGTGTGCATGTGTGTGTAGATGGCAATACTGATACCACAATATTTGCATATCATATATGCATAAACACACGCGACATTCCGGCCAGACAGTTGCAATTAAGTTAGATGCCGTGCAATGCAGTTGTGCATGTGTGAGCGAGTATGTGTGTGTGTATGTGTGTGTGTGTGTGTGTGTTAGTGATGATACTATACAAATGAGGCAACTAGAATTGAGCACAACAAACAACAAAGTCGACAGTTAACGTCTGTCACCTGAACTTCGTCAACAGAGGCGATGACAACAACAGCGCCCGAATGGCCTGACAGGCATATGCACATGGCTTTGCTTAAGTTAAATATGCACATGTATCAAATACACACAAGCAAACACCCACACACCTACACACACACACACACACACACAGCAGGCGGCAAACAATTTGTGTGTTGCCTACTTTTAGGCTGGCCTTTGAAGTAGCTGCCAAAAATGCATGACAAACACAGCGATAAACGACACGCTGAGCAACAGAAGGAGTAAGACAGAATGAGAGAAAGAAAGACAGAGAAAGAGAGACAGAGAGAGTGGACGATATATATATATATATATATATGCTCAGAGCTGAATTGATTCGATTTTGTCAATTGAATCGTCATTCAATGAAACGTTTTTGCAGCTTTTCACAGCGCTCTTCGATGTGAATGAAGTAGTTAAAGATAATTGCCGTTGATTATGCTCGTAATATGCTCGTAATCAGTAAATATAATTCAATTATTTAGTCATCATCATGGAACACAATGCAAAACAAATGTCAAATATACAAACGTTCACAAACTTTGTCAACTTAATTTCAATTATTTTTGAATATCCGCAAATTTATTTAGCTTTTGTTAAAAAAGTTCGTATAATAATTATAATAATTAATACATTGTTTTTTACAAATTTTACCAACTGTAATTATTTTTTACATATTTGATTAAATAAATGTATTAAAAATAAATATTGGTCAATTTTGGCATTGCGTATAATTATTGAACTTGTTTTGATGTTTTTGTTTTTCATTAAGTAACTAATAACATTGAGAACTAAAAGCAACTATATTTAATAGCTGCAAGTATTGTTAAGTATGTTAAGTTTTCTTATAGCTCTCACAAATTCTTAATCGTGAGAAAAAGGCAGTTAAAAATACATTTACTCTTTCGTCTGCTGCTTTTGTTGGTAAAACAATAAATACGCTTTTAATTCTATTCTTCTACATATGTGCTGTTCATAATTAGTCTTATATCTAT